>CM059429.1:149616598-150088154 GCA_030390025.1 Squalus acanthias
AAGATTCTAGAACCGACCACTGTATACGTTCCTCCAGTCCGAGTAACAACCGTTCACCACTACTCTGTTTCCTGTCACTTAGCCAATTCTGTATCCATGCTGCCACTGTCCCTTTTATTCCATGAGCTTCAACTTTGCTGGCGAGCCTATTATGTGGCTCTTTGTCGAACGCCTTTTGAAAATCCATGTAAACTACGCCAACCGCATTACCCTCATCAACCCTCTCTGTTACCTCATCAACAAACTCGATTAGGAATAAACAGGTTATTTTCGGGCTGGCAGGCTGTAACTAGTGGGGTACCGCAAGGATAAGTGCTTGGGCCTCAGCTATTCACAATCTACATCAATGATTTGGATGAGGGGACCAAATGTAATAAAACCAAGTTTGCCAATGATACAAAGCTGGTCGGGAATATAAGTTGTGAGGAGGATGCAAGGAGGCTTCAAGGAGATATAGACAGGCTAAGTGAGTGGGCAAGAACATGGCAAATGGAATATAATGTGGAGAAATGTGAAGTTATCCACTTTGGTAGGAAAAATAGAAAAGCAGAGTATTTTTAAAATGGTGAGAGATTGGGAAATGTTGGTGTTCAGAGGGACCTGGGTGTCCTTGTACACAAATCACTGAAAGTTAACATGCAGGTACAGCATGCAATTAGGAAAGCAAATGGTATGTTGGCCTTTATTACAAGAGGATTTGAGAATAAGAGTAAAGACATTTTACTGCAATTGTGTAGGGCCCTGGTGAGACCACACCTGGAGTATTGTGTACAGTTTTGATCTCCTTCCCTAAGGAAGGATATACTTGCTGTAGAGGGAGTGCAATGAAGGTTCACCCAACTGGTTTCTGGGATGGGGGGATTGTCCTATGAGGATTGAGCAGACTGGGCCTATATTCTCTAGAGTTTAGAAGAATGAGAGGTGATCTCATTGAAACATACAAAATTCTTACAGGGCTTGACAGGGTAGATGCAGGGAGGAAGTTTCCCCTAGCTGGGGAGTCTAGAACCAGGGGTCACAGTCTCAGAATAAGGGGTCGGCCATTTCGGACTGAGATGAGGAGAAATATCTTCACTCAGAGGGTGGTGAATCTTTGGAATTCTCTACCCCAGAGGGCTGTGGAAGCTGTCGTTGAGTATATTCAAGAGAGAGATCAATAGATTTTTGAATATTAAGGGAATCAAGGGATATGGCGATAGTGCAGAAAAGTGGAGATGAGATAGAAGATCAGCCATGATCTTATTGAATGGCGGAGCAGGCTCAAAGGGCCAAATGGCCTACTCCTGCTCCTATTTCTTATGTTCTTATGTAAGTTGGTTAAACACTTTAACAAATCTGTGCTGGTCTTCCTTAATTAATCCACATCTATCCAAGTGACTGTTAATTTTGTCCCTGATTACTGTTTCTAAAAGCTTCCCCACTACTGAGGTTAAACTGACTGGCCTGTAGTTGCTGGGTTTATCTTTACACCCTATTTTGAACAATGGTGTAACATTTGCAATTCTCCAGTCCTCTGGCACCACTCACGTATCTATGGCGGATTGGAATATTATGGCCAGTACCTCTGATTTCCACCCTCAATTCCCGATGCATCCCATCTGCTCCTGGTGACTTATCTATTTTAAGTGCAGCCAGCCTTTCTAATACCTCTATCAATTTTTATACTATTAAGTGTCTCCACTACCTCCTCATTCACTGTCTATGGCAGCATCCTCTTCATTGGCGAAGACAGATGCAAAGTACTCATTTAGTACCTCGGCCATACACTCTGCCTCCATTCATAGGCCTCCTTTTTGGTCCCTAATCAGCCCATTCCTTCTCTTACTACCCTTTTACTATGTATATGCCTATAGAAGACTTTTGGATTACCTTTTATGTTGGCTGCCATTCTATTCTCATACCCTCTCTTTGCCCCTCTTTTCTTTTCCACTTCTTCGCCCTTTCTGTATATAGCCTGATTCTCAATGTATTTGCAACCTGACATCTGTCATGCGAGCTCTTTTTCTGCTTCATCATATTGGCTATCTGTTTCGTCATCCAGGGAGCTCTGACTTTAGTTGCCCTACCTTTCCCCCTCGTGGGAATATACCTCGACTGTACCTGAACTATTTCCTCTTTAAAGGCAGCCCATTGTTCTACTACAGTTTTGCCTGCCAATCTCTGATTCCAGTTTACCCAGGCCAGATCCATTCTCATCCCACTGAAATTGGCCTTCCCCCAGTTATACATTTTTACTCTAGGTTGCTCCCTGTCCTTTTCCATAGCTAATCTAAACCTTATGATACTATGATCACTATTCCCTAAAAGTTCACCTACTGACACTTGCTCCACTTGACCTACCTCATTCCCCAGAACCAGATCCAGCAATGCCACCTCCCTCGTCGGGCCAGAAATATACGGATCAAGAAAGTTCTCCTGAACACACTTCAGAAATTCTTCCCCTTCTCTGCCCTTTACACGTACAATCCCAGTCTATATTCGGATAGTTGAAGTCCCTCATTATTACTACTCTATAGTTCTTGCACCTCTCTGCAATTTCTCTGCGAATTTGCTCCTCTATATCTTTCCCACTATTTGGTGGTCTATAGAATACACCTAGTAGTGTAATGGCACCTCTATTATTTCTTAACTCTAGCCATATAGATTCTGTCCTTGACCCCTCCAGGACATCCTCCCTCTCCAGCATGCTAACATTCTCCTTAACCAATATTGCCACACCACCTCCTATCTTTCCAGAACATCTTATAACCAAGAATATTTAATACCCAATCCTGCCCTTTTTTGAGCCAGGTCTCAGTTATTGCCACAACATCATATTCCCATGTGGCTATTTGTGCCTGCAGCTCACTTACCTTGTTTACTACACTTCATGAGTTCACATACATACACTGTAAACCCATCTTAGAGCATCCTATATTCTCTCTTAGTTTAGAAGAATGAGAGGTGATCTTACTGAAACGTATAAAATTCTGAGGGGGATTGACAGGGTAGATGTGGAAAGGCTGTTCCCCTGGCTGAGTGTCTAGAACCAGGGGGCATAGACTCAGATAAGGGGTCAGCCATTTAGGGCTCAGATGAGGAGAAATTTCTTCACTCAGAGGGTTGTGAATCTTTGGAATTCTCTACCCCAGAGAGCTGTGGTTACTCAGTCGTTGAGCATGTTCAAGGCTGAGATCAATAGATATTTGGGCGCTAAGGGAATCAACGGATAGAGGGGGGAAAGTGGAATTGATGTAGATAATCAGTAATGATATTGAATGGCGGAGCAGGCTCGAGGGGCCGTATGGCCTACTCCTGCTCTCTTATTTCTTATGTCCAGCACATACCACTACTGTTGGTCTGATCCATTTTCATATGGCTCTTTTTTCATGGAGAATTTGTATTTTTATGCAACACTGCACTGTTTTTAAATATTCTAAACCTCCAAATCACAACTGCTTTAAAAATATATCATATTTACATTCTTAATCATTTATCACTTTAAAACAAAAGGCCGCACATCACCAGAGCAATCCACTGTGGAATATACCAAACAACTGAGCACTTCTCCTGAAAGCTATGCTAGCATTTTAATTGGACCATCCATTTTTATTTTCCAATGATAGTTTGGTAGGAAATGGTCCAGGGAATGTTTCAAAAATGACAATTTTACTATTACCCATTTCAGAGGGTAAAGAGTATGCAGTGACATTTGTGTAATCTACCATCCATCAATCTAAATGACCTTCAACTTGGTTTTTAAATTAATGCTCACCAACTGAATTGAATCTAAAGTAATTGCTTTTTATTTCTATGCTGTTTACTCACGATGTTGCACTGCATGTGAAGGAATTGATGCCAACATCCATTTATTCCAAATAATTGAAAACAGATCAAACATTTTAGGTTGACTAGAACTAAGTACCTACAAGAGCACTTAATTTTCAGAGAAAGGGAGGAGAAATATTTTCAAAGCGTGTGAAAGGAATAATCAATCAGTGAGTCTTCTGTACAACTTCTATCTATTAGTTGATGGTGCAATAGCATTCACATTTTGATTAAGGATGAAATGTTTGATTTGCATATTATTAGAATGAACTGTTGCCCAAAGTACTTTAACCAGTAAAAGTGCAAACTTGTAAATAAGCAGTCATGACTTACTGGAACCCATGATTTATCTTGGGTTAGGTGTTTTGCAACATTTTTGTATGCAGGACAATTCAACGATTGCCATGATCCTACAATTGAGAGTAGTTTTAATAAAACTTGACTCCTTTAAACATGGCATAAAAATATTTACTATAACAAATGTGTAGATCCATTACAGAACTTATATGGCCTCTTTAGGACATTTTTTGGACATGCGTAACAATAGCACTTTTCAATTCTTGACTGCTGTAGGTATGAAATGTTCTACCATTAGTCAAAATCCTAAAATTGGTCAGAATGCAATGACTTCATGCAGGTACCTGAAGTTAGACTGTTTTGCAAAATAATGCAGGAAATGTCACTCGCATGTTTTCAAGCCCGTTTGAGTCTGGTCAACTTTACACATAGTGTAGATATATTACTACTTCTATGTAAAACATTGCATATGCCCAGTCAGGAAGGCCATATTAAATAAACAGTAGTACAGAGCTACACAGTGTAAATCAGGATATTTCCATATGCCACTGTGTTGGGTAGTGACAGTTTTAAAATCTGGCAGTACTTCATAGGATCTCCACTGGTGACATTTTGCTATGGGTCTTTCCTATGTACCTGATTGAAGGTGGTTATTTTCTTGCCAGTGTGTAATCTCGCGGCTTTATCCTATGTACTTAAAACTGTTCGGCTAATAGTTTACAGATCTGGAACTTGTGAAAGTCTCCAGAAGGACACAGCTGATAATTATATACATTTTGTGGTCCATTTTTAAACTTCTAATTTTTTTTTAAACTTATTAATTTGTGCTTTTATATTCAAATGGGTTGGTTTATGACCTAAAATGGTATAGGTCTATCACCTTGCCACCAAATTTCCCATCATTTAGATATTTCTATTGCACTTTGGGGCCAGAGAAGAAGGCATAGATAGTGCAGTTCTTAAGGTTAAAGCTAGACATTTACCAAGAATTAAATTTTCTAAGGTTCTGAAAACACTATGGTTTGGAGAAAATGTTATTCAACTTGCCTTTTATTCTAGAAACTACAAATTTGGGTTTGAACAGTGATTAACAGAGTTTGGCAGTATAATAATTTTCCTGTGAAGACCTAATTGATGGCAACTATGTGTGGAAATGCTGAACGCAGTCAGTGTATTCAGAGTATCGTTATCTCAAATCTTTTCTTCTTGCAGGTTTGCCTTGTGTGTACGCTATGCTCGGCTTTTTGGGTATGTTTCATTTATCCTCTAAATACAAAAAATTGGGAGAAGGAGGTTCAATTTGTGAAATTACCTAATCCGTCTTCACTTTCTATTACAGTGGAAGAAAGCAGCACTTGCCTTGATATTCTGTGTGTTGCAATTCTTTGCTATGGCCTGGTAAGCAAACATGTTTATGCTGATTTTTGAACATTTATTTTAGGTGAGAGATCTTTGTCCATTTACATGCATGGCATAACTAGTATGCTTATTTGGTGCTTTGCACGACCCTTGACTGAGTAACTAAGATGGCTGATGCATGATTTTCAACTCATTGCTAAATGTGAAGAAAACTGGATTAAAATGGCATGCCTTACATTTACCAAAACAAATCTGAAGGCAGCGATGTAGCAACAAGAGGGCTGGGTTCAAAGTCAGTTTCCATAAGCGACAAGGTGGTATTGTGTCACCCAGTCCCATTGTCTACTCATTAGTTTGGGAAAGTGAGATCATTTGAGTGTGTAAAACTTAACCTTTTGCCTTTTAGGCAAGTTTACAGCATTGAACAGTTTGGGGGAGAGGGTGTAAATATGGGAAGCTTTCACTCGACACAATATTAGTGATTCAGCTTAAGTAATCAACAACCTTTAGGGCACAGCTCAGTTGAACCTGATTTTCTTGGCTGAGAGTGAAAGAATCAACTCTTTGTACTGCCAGGATTCTGCCAAAAGGTTAATTTTTAACAAACCATTGATTTGTAGACTACCACTAAGTAATGAATGTTTGCAATTTTCAAATTGCACACATATCCAATTATAAAACTTACAATATTCAATGTATAACATACACATTACAATATAAGAAAGGATAAGATTTTGTTTAGCTTGCTGGTTCCTATTGTCACTTTCTGTAACTTTAACCTCAAAGGATTACACAATGTTTGTTTTGTCATTAGCTCATACCAATATAAATACCAGATGTTCTGCACTTTCTCTGAAAATGCCAGCTTAAACCATGAGTCAACTCTTTTTATTTACTTGCATTCTTTTTGTTAATGTATCTAATATTAATCATAATGTAAATCTCTTGCTGCGTTTGTAATCGTTTGCTAGTTCTTTCTGTTGAAAAGCTCTAGAGTGCATGAGTCACCTGTCACAGACATCCAGTCGTATCATTTTATACAGGAAAGTCTTTCGTATCCGGCACCGACGGGACCGGCGTGGTGCCGGTTGATTAAAAATTCCGGATAACGGAGAGTTATATCTACCGAGGCTATTTTTAACAAACAAAAATAAAAAAAATCAAGAAATGTGCAGTATAATTGGGTACTCCCCTACAGAATGTTGTGTTAAATGGATGGTGGAAGATGCTTGATTAAGTACAGTAATGCCAGTTGAGGGTAATCCATAACTCTTTAATTACTTAACAGTAAAACAAAACTTATAAACAACTGTATGCAGTAGTTTTTGGAGTATGAATTCTGCTGGTTATTAGAGAATTCCGGATATTTAGGTGCCGTTTAAACAAGAATTTCCTGTATGTAGAATTTTTGACCATAACAATTAACTTTTTTCCAAGCTCTGGACCTAAACACACTCCATTAGCTTTATTTTATTTGTTTAAAAGTTATTAGTAATACTGTATTCAAACACTCCACTCTTGCCATTTTGAATTAAATAGAATTATTTTTAAAAATTCTTCTGAGTAGCATAAATAGAAAAATGTTCCACTTGAGTGGAGGAGGGTACAAAGAAAAGCTAGCTGCAATCTTGATGTTAAAGAGGAGTATATTCTAGCAGCCTGTTGGTGTATGAGCTGTGTTAATGGAGGATATAGAGAAGTTCATGGCTGGCTCGGTCCTTTGCTCTTGGCTGAAGTGGGATTGTTTCTGAATTGTGACAGCAGCAAATTAGCTACAAAGAATAGTTAAGTGCACTATCTATATAATGACTGTTGTGACTCTGTTTCCCTTTTCTTTTTGTAACAGGTATAGTATTTCGTACATTCCATTTGCAAGGTGAGTTGTACAATGCAAATGAACTAAGTAATGTGCATCTGAAATAGAAACAGAAAATGCAAGAAATACACAGGTCCACCAGCAGTTTTAAAGAAAAAAGACAGGGTAATGTTTTGGGTGCACCCATCAACAGAACTGAAAATTGAAAGATGGTAAACAAGCCCCATTAGAGTTGAACAAATATCCCTGCGTCCTTCCCAATTCCAATGATGCCTGGGCTTTCTGTATTTTACCTCCAAGGCAAAAAGCATCGAACCAAGTGTCATCAATCTTAACCTCTTACGACGTTTGAAAGCATGCTGACAAAATCCATCCTGCTAAGTTGCGGATATATTTAGAAATATTGTAATTACATGACAACTAATTCCTGAATATACACTGCATTGTATTTATGAGAAACAATATAATGTACCTTTTGAATATAGAAGCTAAATTCCTCTTAATACACGGTACAATGCTTGTACATTTTTGCTTTCACAGAAGTGTGAGCAACCAACTCTTGTATGCAACCTGTCTTTTAAGTTATGCATATAAAATAGTCTTTGTATCAGCTTGGCTCAGTTGGTAAAACTGTTGTCTCTGAGTCAGAAGGTTGTGGGTTCCACTCAGGAGTAGAGCATATATTCTAAACTGACACTTCAGTCAATACTGAAGGAGTGCTGCATTGTCAGAGATGCCATGTTTCAGTTGAGACTTGAAGCCTGTTCAGATTGTTATTAAAGATCCCATGACACTTTTTGCAGAAGAACAGCGTGTTTCTCCTGATGTCCTGGCCAATATTCATCCCACAATCAATATGGCCAACACAGATTAACTGGTCCTCCATTTCATTGCTATTCGTGGTATCTTGCAGTGAGCAAATTGGTTGCCACGTTTTCCTACGTAACGACTGCACTACCAAAACAATCTCTGCAGTGCAGTTAATATGAAAGTTCTGCACATCCCAGGTGCTATTAGTCAAACAGGTACATTAATATGTTTAACACCTATCTTTTATTACTTTTTACATACAAATGGCATCTGCTGTTCCTGTATGCCTGCTGTCTCCTCGGCGGGGTCCTATTCTTTCTCATCCATCCACTCTCACCTCAGCATCAGGCCTTTCGCTGTCGTTACCACCTGCAGTTACTCTCTTTCAGGCTAATTGCGCATGTAGCTTCCCTGCTATCCACAGCCTCTTACCTACCTGACCACTGCCCCACCCTAACTCTGTAGACTGTGGCCATTGCCAAATGAGTTCCTGTAGGTTGTATAAAACTGTTTTGATAAATGTATGTTGATATTTCCTATGGAAATTTATAATCTGATGAAACATTGTAATAAGATTATTCTCAAATTTTGATCAGACTACATTTGTTAAAAGAAAAAAGATCTACTGGGACAGATGCCTTACAACTGGCATTGGAAGTTATATTTTCTCAAGTTTTAAATTATGTAACAACATAAATCATGCTTTAAGTAGTTTAGGAAGCATTTTAACCATCTTGGTGTTCAGAAATACCAAATATTGTTTTTCTAAATAATGAAGTGCAGAGAAGTATGAAATGACATTTGAATCTCTTTATTTTACAGAGATGCAGTGATGAAGTGCTTTACAACATGTTTGGCATGAAAACTCTATCCTGAAGATGGAGCATTGCATTAAGAGTGGGGTGCCTGCTATTGCGTTTTTTGTACCTGTTTACACAAAATCACAAGTTTCTCAAGTGTCTTAATACAAGCTTTTGCAATGCATTAATGCCATTAATTCTATCTGTTTATTGAAGCATAACTTCATATTCACAATCGGAAAATTTACAGAAACTGGTACACCTATAACCTGCTAATAGTTTTCTAATTTCTCCATTGTTTTAAAAGTGGTGATCATTCTCCTAAAAATGGTGACGTAACATTTTTAAACTAAGGATATGACCTATACAAATTCATAGTTTGATCACTATGACTATTCAGACACTGCTCAGTTCTTTTTAAAGAAAAGCACACGTAATTTACTAGTCAAACATGGATTCTAAGTCTTTCAGAAATGCTGCTAAAACTTTTACTTTTGCAAATGCATCTAGGCTGTGGTGACTTAATGAAAACTCAAATGGAAGAAATTGAAAAGACTGCTGATTTTGAGGTTGATCAATTGTGCTAAAAGATTGTTTCTTAAATATTGGCCAAAGAGTGATTTTGGAGTTGTAACCTCATTGCCTTAATTTAGCACAAATATTTTTGCTATTGAAATTTGTGGAGTGAAAAGCATAGTTTTTACAAAAATGGCTAAGAAATAACAAATGTCTGAAGGTATTACTTTTGAACCTGGTGACAACTAAAGGTTTTTTGTACACCACTGAATCCCAAAAAAGTTTGTGTAACATAATGCTCCTGTTTAATTTCTAAAACAAAAATCCAGTGAACATTAAAGGATTTACATCTCAAGTAAAATACCAACAATAGTGCCTTCATTTTGGGGAATTCAAGCAGACACATTCCTGGTTTTCAGCTGCAGTCCGCCACAATCGGACAATTTTAAATCTACCGATAGCTAGAAGTATCATGAAATCTACCAAATAATTTAATGCCTAAATAACTTCCTCAGTGCATTTTTACGACCTAATTAGATGTTTTGCGTGAAGGTTACAGGTGTGCCTTTTGTATCAATATGTACATCTTTAATGTACTTACCAAATATTACAATTTTTTTGAAGGCAAATGCAAGCTGAAGCTGGCAGGATTGTGTATAGGGTTTCTTAGGATTTGTAATTGTTTTTGCTACATAGTACTGCAGGGAGTCTGCTAAATACCCTTTGATAAACGATCAGAACTGCATAAAATGTATAATTTCACTGTAGGAAAATTAATACAGATGTGTTCAACATTCTATCAATATTTTGGTCAGTACTTTCAAATACTAATCACTATTAAAACCTGTAATTTTGGTGAACTGCATCTTTGACTATTGCATCACTTTTTCCCCTTTTCCCCATAAGAATACTGGAGTTTTGCTTGGTAATGGGTTTATGTTTTTTGAACAGGATAGATGCTTAGCTATTCCAATCAAATGTCAATAATGTGATCTGGGACAACAGTAAATGCAACAACATAGCTTAAAGTTTTGTGCATAGTGTTCAGATTCAGATCTTCCATTCTGGTCATGAAGTTTCAACTTTATAGAATCATGATTGAAGTGAATATGAAAAAAATTCCCAGAGAATTTAACATGGGGGCCAATTTAAGTTTTCCATTTTGAATTTTAATGAAAGTTGATGGGGATCACGTTAATAGATGTGGATTATTCCAGAGATAATGATATGTTGGCTGATAGTATTTATAGAAATAATTCTAGATTGAGGCAATTTTTGAGGGGATCTAGGATGAATAGGTAACATTTTTAGTTTGTAAACTGTTTGCTACATATACAACTACTTACATCAGCACCTATAACATAAACATCCCAAGTTGCTTCCTAGTTGGGTTGTGTGCGCTTGTTATCTCTCTCTCCTCATGATTCCCTTTTTCTTTCACTCTCTTACTCACTCACTTGCTTTTCCCCCTCTCTATGATCTTTTGTATATTTAGTAGTATGAACATTAAAATATTTTCAATTTTCTACTGTTTGTATGTAATCAATGATATTTTCCTGTATGTCAATTTTGTAATAACTACTCTGCCTACTTTTGAGCAGTGAGTGCCTTGGAGCACATGTGCATTTTGGGATTGTTATGATGTGCTTTGTTTTGCTACTTTGTTTACAACCAAACTTAAATCTTGATAACATTGTCTTAACTACTGTTAAACTGGTTTTCTTTTAAAGATTTCATATTTTTGATTTTTTTTCTATATTTGACTATTCAAACTTTACCAGTCTATTAATCACTGAGCATTTGAACACTAAATTACATTTTGTATTAGGTAGTCCAATCATGAGTAATAAAAAATGAATTTGAAATTAAAAATACATCTTTTAAATGTATTTTTCGAGGACACAAGCCAATTGTACTCATCACTGCTTCAGCCTCACTCAGTACAGACTGGAGAGCAAATCTTGGAGTCACCCTAGTCTGTGTGGCTCAATATCCACTGGGCCATCATGGAAGTCTGCATACTGCTTTTAAAAAATGTGTTTTGTGTGCGGAACAGTGGGAGGAGAAGAAAGGTGTTCCTTTATTTTCCTCCTCCCATGTTCTACTATTTGGGGTTCCACCTTGTTCTTCACAGTGACAATGAGTGGTAGATAAATCTTAGAAATGTAGGCGCAAAACCCATTTTTCAAAACCAAAAGTTGTATGTGTATATCCCATGGGTGAACATTTTCTTGAGCTTGTAAATATTTTTGTTAAATTTGCCATAATTTAGTGTGCATATCATTTGAGCTTTTGGAGAAATAATTTATGCTTTTGACATTAAGATGCTGCTATCTTTGTCTATTGTGTAAATTGTTTGCCGTGATGAACAGTTTCAAAGAATAATACGTGTACTGATTATGAATGGAATTCTGTTTGTCTTCCCCTTGCACCATTTTTTCAATTTCAAATCTCTTTTTGATCAAATTTATTCTGGAATTTAGAATGATTTTTGGGGGGCTCTAATCCTCAAATTCAAATTATGTATAGTTACTTCTAACTGGTATATTTTCAAGAATATTTGCAGAATAATGGACTAGATTGTGTATCATTTTCAATGCCAACTAATGAAATGGTGGAGGGATGAGAAAAGGAAACAGTATCCAGGTTTTTTTTAAGCTGTGTCTCTCCACCTACATTGAGTCAAGACTGCTGTGTACACACTTGCATGTAGAGGCAGCTGTGTTCAAGCTGGAACTTAATAATTTTGTGTGCACCAATTCTAGATTTTGTACACTGTTGAAAGTTCTAGTATACTTTGTGTAAATGGTAAAGTTATATTTATAGAAGTGTTAATTCTGTACTTGCAATGTATATTTTGGAATCTCAAAATTGCAATTTTGTGGATATTGGTGTGGCAGTATAGTTTCTGTTGTGTATAGGTTGGTGTACAGTAAATAAAATAAAATTGAATAGTACCAGCTAGCTTTTTGCAAAGATGCAAAGCCTGTGTACACTGGTGTCTATTGCTCACTTTATATAAGTGCACCGTAGAATAAAACGGTGCCGTCTTGTGACATATGTTTTCATTAAAATTGGTTTTTGGCTTTGCGTTATTGTATCAGAATGCGTTTTATTTTCCTGACTGGAATAAAAAATAATTGTCATCTCAATTCCAATAGTTTTTTTGTAGATGGAATGGTTTCAACTTTCTCCAAATACCCAAGGAGCCCAGGTTATTGATGGGGTGTTGCCTCTTCAGAAGTTTTTACATCGAATTCTTGAATAGCATCAGACCTTTTTTATTTAATGTTAAAGAGCTTCCATTGATTGATGAACCCAACACCTGCCTACCTCTTTGGGGGATATAAAAGATTCCCATGGCACTGTGAAGTACAGCGGGATGTTCTGTTTTCCTGGCCAAGATTATTCCTCAAGCAATTCTAACAAAATAAATAGATCATTAATTTCATTGCTATTTGTGAGAAGCTCCTGATATAGCATGTTTGACGTTTGTGTACAGGAACCCCCAAGACTTCGAAAAGTAATTGTGTGGTGTTTTGAAATATTTTAATTTGATTAGGTACTATAAAAATTCAAAATTATAATTTTCCTTTTCGGCACTTGAGTTGAAAATTTCACAACATGTTGTGAAACTTTACAGTTTCCTCGTTTTACTGAGATTAATTTAAGTGTATTCTAGCAACAACAACTTGTATTTATATAGCACCTTTAACGTAGTAAAACATCCCAAGGCACTGCACAGAGTATTAAAAGACAAAAAATTTGACACCGAGCCACATAAGAAATTAGGGCAGGTTGTAAGGAGAATCTTAAAGGAGGAAAGCGAGGTAGCGAGACGGAGAGGTTTAGGCAGGGAATTCCAGAGCTTAGGGCCTATGCAACAGAAGACACGGACACCAAAGGTTGAGTGATTATAATCAGGGATGCTCGAGGGCAGAATTAGGAGTGCAGATATCTTGGGGATTTGAAAACAAGGATGAGAATTTTGAAATCGAGGTGCTGCTTAACTGAGAGCCAATGTAAATCAGCGAACACAGAGGTGATGGGTGAACAGGACTTGGTGCGAGTTAGGACATGGGCAGCCGAGTTTTGGATCACCCGAAGTTTACGTAGGGTAGAATGTGGGAGGCCAGCCAGGAGTGCATTGGAATAGTCAAGTCTAGAGGTCACAAAGGCATGGATGAGGGTTTCAGCAGCGGATGAGCTGAGGCAAGGGCGGAAATAGGCGGTCTTTGTTATGCTGCAGATATGTGGTCGGAAGTTAATTTCAGGGTCAAATATGACACCAAGGTTGCGAGCAGTGTGGTTCAGCCACAGACACATGTTGGGGAGAGGGATGGAGTCAGTGGCTAGGGAATGGAGTTTGTGGCGGGGACACAAAACAATGGCTTTGGTCTTCCCAATATTTAATGGGAGCAAATTTCTGCTCATCCAGAACTATGTCGGACAAGCAGTCAGACCGTGGAGGCAGCGAGAGAAGAGGTAGTGAGGTAGAGCTGGGTGTCGTCAGCGTACATGTGGAAACTGACGCTGTGTTTTCGGATGATGTTGCCAAGGGGCAACATGCAGATGAGAAATAGAAGGGGGCCAAGGATAGATCCTAGGGGGACACCAGAAGTAGCAATAGCACTATTGATAACTCCTTCCCATCACTTTGTTAATGACTGGGAAGAGACTAATACGATGGTACTTGGCCACGGGGGAGGAGGCAATTGGGAGAAGGAGCACTTGGAACATAGCAAGTGAATGGAAATGAACAGAGAACTCTTCCGATTACTTCTGTACCTGGTTCTATCCTATGCTTTCTATCTTTGTCTTTGGAACAAATAGCACCACTAAAGTTTGTCTTACACTTAAACTACCAAATTAATTTAGAGCAGCAATATACATTTTTACAGTAGTTAAGTTAATACCATCACCTTATCTAGTAAAAAAAATAGTTTGCAGCTCCTGCACTAAACTAGAATATAAAATAAGTGGTTCCTTTTAAGTTTCTCACCAACTAAGAAATTATCCTCCAGATCCAATTTCTGCCACTTGAGGGAGCTTGAGCCTGTAGGAAAAATACATGCAAGGATGTTCTCTTCGTATGTTGACTTGGGGAGCTAAAATACACCGTGACATGCACATGAATTATGCTGCATCTGTAGGTTGAGATCGACCTCTGAATTTAATATTTTGTCCCTTTGATGATTTTCCTGATTACCAGGTATTATGATAACCTGTGATTTCCTGTTCGGGAAAGGGCAGCTCACTGAAATTGTGATCCACAATCGTCCCCCTTTTCAAGCAGCCGATAATTCTGTCGTGTAGCCCCTAACAGGATACATTTGAAATTTATACCATTATGTTGTATTACACAACCCCTCTCTTGTCTCCTATTCCTTGTTAATCATATGGCTTACTTACCACACTTGTAGTATAAAGGATATTACTTGTATTTCCATTGAGAGTCTGATATGATTCTTGCTCATGAGTTATCACTACAGAATTCAGTGCAAGACATTGTATTTACATTATTTCTGATTCTATACAAAACATTTCCAACAAAAAAACCAGTGAAGCTGCCTGCACTGCTAGCTGTGTGTTTGATATTAAGTTGTAACATACCCACTTCCATCAATGTTATGACATATCCAGTACCTAGCAATAATTTACATGCATTGTTGGGGTTAACAAGTCACGTATGTTTTTGAATGTTCTAAGTGCTAAAATGGCATGTTAATACTGAAAAATGTATTTTTAAATGTTAAGTTAACTTTTAACCTCTGGTTTCTTCAAAAGAAAAACTCTAGGAGAAGGATTAGAAAATGAATAGCAAGAGTAATGGCATAGGGTATAATGGACAATTGCACCTAACCTTTTACACCAAAGCTAATTCTTCCCATCTAAAGAGCTCATTATTTTTTTTGCTAGTTTTGTTTGGAGAGTCATCAGACTACTTGCCCTAAATAAAGAATCTGAGATGTTCTTGATCTGTGTGTTCAGTTCCACACCACTAAGCCATCAGAACAATTCTTACTTTTCTGGTTAATTTCTGTTAACTACAACTCACGTTTTCAGATGTTGATGGTTTTGCGACTTTTAAATCTATTTAAAATAAACATCTAATTCAGATCCAGCTTGAAAGAAACACAAGTGCATTATCCACAACATTTGAAATGGATCATAAACCCTCACGACAACAATTGATCAATGTAAATAAATTTAATTCTCATATGAGCTGCAACTAAGTTGGAAAGTACCCCTTACCTGAAATGTGAATAAGTAAGAAATAAGCTGCTGCCTGCTCTGTGGTACAGTTGCTGTACTGTACCTATTTTGTCCTGTCCTCTTGTTTAAAAGAACAGACAATTTATTCACTGTTAAACATGTAAATGAACAGTATTCACGTACAAACAAAGATGCTTATTGCATTAACTTTTAACACAAAATTGATGCTGGATACACGGTTGCTCACTTCTTACAGAGCATAAAGCTACCACAAAGTCATCACCTAGCTTAGTCTCTGCTAGCTTCAGATTGACTGCTGAGCTGAGTACTAGCAACCAAATATAAGCCCATAATTGGAAACCCTGACCACAAAACTACTCATCAGAGGCACTGCTTATTTCACAGACTTCACACACATCTTCACCCAGACACAGCAGCTCTGTGGTACCTTGCCCAAGGAGTTATTCTTTTATGTGTGAACCTAGATTGTGACTGTCCGCAGACCAGGGCCATCACAGCTGAGCCCAATCTTGACCTCACCTGAAGTTCATAACGGAACACTTTCCTGTAGGGATTACTGGGCAGTAACCAGGAGTGAGAGCCTTTGCTAATTTTCTCTGCGCTAGACTGAGGGACGTGAAGACCAATTGTAATTACTCACCATTGCCCTGGCTAAGATCCACTGCTGTAGTACTCAGCACGGGTACAGTAGTGTAGTAGTTATGTTACTGGACTCGTAATAAGAAGGCCTGGACTAATAGAGAACGTGATTTTAATTCTCAGTAAGAATTTGAGTTCAGTTTTAAAATATGGAAATAAAAAATGGGTTTCAGTAAAAATAACCATGTCAGATTATCATAAATACCCAACTGGTTCATTCTTGTCATTTAGGGAAGGAAACCTGATGTCCTTACTCGGTATGTCCTATATGTACCTCCGGACCCACATCAATGTGGCTGACTCTTAACTATCCTCTGCAGTGCCCTAAAAAGCCACTTAGTTGCCATTGGTTTCTCAGGGCAACTAGGCAATAAATACTGGCCTTGCCAGTGACACCCACATCCCAAGAAGGAATAATAAAAACAAATTGAACCTTGGATCTTGCTGGTTTATATCACTTAATGTCACAAGTAATTTTTGTTCTCATTTTTATTCAAATAAGTAGAGAATGTAACATTAACATTTTCAAATACCTTGTGAAATGATTATGAAACTGATTTGTATGACAAGTTGTATAACAGTCAAAATTCTTCACGGGAAGATTTACTTTGGTACCAAGCAATGCATAATCTATCTCTCAATGTTTATTAGATGGTTCAAGGGAACATTGTACTTGTTATAGAGATAGTCACATTAAGAGATTTCTACTTCAGTATTTGCCATGGCCTGACCTTGTGAAAGAAGGATTGGGTTCAATTTGCAACTTTTCTCCAGAACAGACCATTAACAAAAAGAAATCTAATCTATGTTAAGTCAATTTAAGTTCTATAATGCTAGCGTGCAGCCTATCTGTGATTAAAAGCATGATTAGGCAGATGGCTATTTTAGCAATTCAATTATATCTTCACCCAGTGCAAAGCAACATGCTGCGTGAGGTTGACGACAATATTGTATAGAGTGGGAGATTGAGTTTCTGGGAGATTAGGTTTCTGCAGGCTTCTAGTACATTCAGGACAGTTTTCTGCTTCAAATGATTTGGATAATGTACAGGAGATGGAAATATTAGTCAACTGTCTCCTTTAGATTTCATCTAATGTGGGAGATTGTGTGGGGAGTAGGAACAAAGAACAAAACAGGATGATCATATATCAGCTGGGTGGCTGACAGTTAATACCTTTTCTTAGTTATTCAAAGCACCTGTCGACATTTATAGATTAAGAAGTTTAAATGAATATCTGAGGCCAAAAAATACAAAACTCAGTACATGTGAGCACGTTCGTGGCCACAAATTCTAATCATCAAAATGTTCTTTATTAAAATTAGGATTTTAAGATGTTTTCCTTACATCGCTCCTAATTTGATTGGATGCAGAATACCAAGTGACTGTGTGTGTTGTATATGATGTGTGATATGTGCTAGATGTTTGTAAAGCCAATTCACTGTTAGGCTTATCCACTTGTTCCAATTTTTCAGAAGCTACTTATATTAGTAGCAACACAGTGGGGGGAAAATTGGGAATTAGTTGCCACATGTTAGATCAGGCAGTTGGAAAACATAGTATGAAGTGAATGAAATATTGCAATATTTTACTAAGTCTAGTTTTGTAATAACTTCTCTGTACAAAGTGACTCTGACATCATGCAAGAATGTCTTGCAAGGAATATGTAGCACATTTTTAAACAGAATTTTGGGATAATATCATTGTGCAATGGCATCACTACATCTTTTATTGTGAATATCAAAATCATTTGTTTTCTTTTGCTTAAAAACCACTGACGAAAAGATTGCATTTAAGTAGATACACCTGCTGCGGCATGATCTGTGAAAGTGGATAATTGCGGCTTTGCAGGTTAGACAATTTGTTCCTAGTTGCTCTGGGAACAGAACCTAGCCTAATAACTCCCAATAATGTTGACATACCGCCTTCAGAATGAGTTTTAATTTTTCTCACTTCTTAATGGAGCTTATATATCATTTGCACGGTTTTCCTTTCCTTTTACCTCTTTCTGTCTCTATTGTCACAATATTTTGGTAGGTTTTCCGGCCTTATAGTGAATTATATTTTCAAATAAGTGAAAAATGATGCTTGACCAAAATAACAAAGAAATGGTCGGCTCAATACAGAACCAACGATTCAAATGTTAATAGAGCTATAAGATCGCCAATGAGGTTGCTCTTGGGTTGTTGTTGTAGTTCAGTCTGGGATGCAATTTAATATGGCTTCACTATGTAGCCATGGATGGCCATTTACCCCTGTTATTGTACTTCACTAAATTCCAGAGCCTATGCTGCTTCAGAGGACCGTTTATTGAATTGGTGTGGTGCAGCTGAGGCGATGCCATCCCAGCTGGTTGGAAAGTATAGTTGTGTAGCCGGCACCCTCCAGTGATGAGAGAGCTGATACCTGGCTCTCAGATTGAAAGACAGCCATAGACCAGAGACAAGGCACCAGTAGGACAAGGAGAGGCTGGCATTCTAATATCTGCAAGGGTTGGAATGAGTCTTACCTGATGTTTTCCAATGCACCTGGATATGGGGCAGTTTTGCCCATTTGAAATCCATTTTAAGGATATTGAGGAGTAGATGACGAACTGTTGTTGAACCTTTTTTGACAATTATTGGCCCGAATATTTCTGGTGGAATTTGATTGGGAAAAAATTAAAATTTGGGAGCAAAGTTTCGCACAATGGGCCGTATTTTGCGACCCCTAAGGGTGCTTACGAGGTGTGTACGCGCCTGTAGGGGCCGCGCAAGTTCTGGGTTTAGGCATGCGAAGCGCATGCGCGAAAACCCAGCACTTGCGATCTGTCAAGAATCCTCTTGACAGATCCTCCGCATCCCCAGGAGATGGGCCTCTGCGGGTGGAGAGTTGCGATGTTTGCACAACTTCCGTCCGCTGAATGTCTGTCAAATTCATAAGGCGTAAGGCCTGCTTTTACCAGCATAAGAGTTTTAAAAAATAGAAAAATAAAATTTTATCACTCATTTATAAATTAAAAATATTCTTCAATAAGGTAAGTTTATTTTTAGCCCCGTAAGAACATTTTTTTTTCCAAAAATTAAATTTTTATTTACCAGGTACATTCGTAGAACTTTTGCAGGTCGGAGGCGTCCGCCCACGGGAGGCCTCCGATCGCAAATGTTGGCCCAATATAATTTGTAGAAAACAAAAGTAGCAAATTACCAATTAGAAAGAAGAAAAACAGGTAATCAATGTGGAAGAAAGAAAATTAAATATTTGCAACTGTGGTTCCCTCTCCTCAGGTACTGTCCGTCTGCTTTTCAAATCTGCCATTTGTTCTCGAAAACTATCGCCCCCATCTCCAACCTTTCTTTCCTCTCCAAAGTCCTTGAACGTGTTGTTGCCTCACAAATCTTTGTCCATCTTTCCCATCAGTCCATTTTTGAATATCTCCAATCAAGTTTTCACCTCTGCCACAGCACTGAAACGCCCCTAATCAAAGTCACAAATGACATCCTCTGTAACTGACCATGATGCATATCCCTCCTCCAAATGGTGCTTAATTTAGATAAATGTTGTTTCATGCACGTTAGTAGGACCAACACAGGATACACGTATCATTTGCAGGGAACAAAACTGAAAGAGGTTACGGGAGAAAAAGATCTAGTTGTTATTGTGCACAGATCACTGAAGGCTCATGACCAATGTGGAGAAACTGTAGCTAAAGCTAACGGGGTATTGAGTTGCATTAATAGAATCATTCAGTATAAATCAAAGGACACCATTTTGACATTCTACAGATTGTTGGTCAGACCGCATCTGGAGTACTGTGCCCAGTTTTGGTCCCCCCACATGGTGGGTGATATAGTGACCTTGGAAAAGTTCCAGAGGAGAGCTACAAGAATGATTCCTAGCTTAAAGAACCTCAGCTATTCAGATAGGCTCAAGGACCTTGGTCTATTTAGAGCAGTGTAGACTTAGAGGTGACCTGATAGAGGTTTATAAAATAATTAAAGGGCTGGATAGTGTCCCTATTGATAGATGATTCCAGTTTAACAGATTGTGGAGAAAGAGGACATGAGTTTAAACTTTGGATTTTAGGTAGTTCTTCTTTCCCAGAGTGCAGTGAGTCTCTGGAGTACATTGCCAGCTGGTGTGGTGGGTGCTGACTCTCTGTATGCCTTCAAGAGTGAGCTAGACCAGTTCTTGACTGGGGCAGAGATTGCATCATATAGAAGGTAAGTGTCTTTATAGATAACACTTGGTCCATGTGACTTCCTGGACTGGTTTTGATCACCAGAAAGGAAATTTCCAGGGTATTTTTTCCCTTTTTGGCCCTGGATTTTTTCCTCTCTGTTTTTGCCTCTCCCAGGAGATTACATAGCTGTGGGGGTGGATTGGGGTTGGAAGAAGGAACTGCATTTATATAGCGACCACCAGATGTCTCAAAGCGCTTTACAGGAGTGTAGTCACGGTTGTAATGTAGGAAACGCAGCAGCAATTTGTGCACAGCAAGCTCCCACAAACAGCAATGTGATAATGACCAGATAATCTGTTTTTTTGGATTGAGGGATAATAGTGCCATGGGATCTTTTACGCCCACCTGAGAGAGTGGACGGGGCCTTGGTTTAATGTCTCATCCGAGATGACAGCACCTCTGACAGTGCAGCACTCCCTCAGCACTGCACTGGAGTGTCAGCCTAGATTTTTGTGCTCAGGTCCCTGGAGTGGGACTTGAACCCACAACCTTCTGACTCAGAGGCGAGAGTGCTAACCACTGAGCCGCAGCTGACACTGACAGTGTTTAGTCATGATGGTCTGGCCATCATGGTGTGGGGCAGGCTTGATGAACCAGTTGGTCTTTTCCTGCCTATCAATTTCGTATGTTCATTCTCCTTGCAGCCTTTGACTCAGTCGGCCAATATCCTAAAGTTAATCCAGCAAGTTTATGTCACAATTCTTTTTCTTTCTAGGATACAAGTTGCACTGGATACCAAAAGATATTTGCACTGTTGACATTAGGACACTTTAAACAGTTATGAAATTGATCTTATAACACTGAATATTTTGATCTAATGCTGTGTAACTTACTGTTAGTAGTGGGAAGTTACACAATCTAATATACGCCATGAGATATTTTAACTTGGTGCTCTACCAAGTGGAAATATACCACTTAACCTATGCAAATGACTATGACTTGTAGTAGTTTGGTCACACAAATGATGACTAAAGTCCATGTTTCACTGTTTGCTTTAGAGAAGCATTACAAAAATTTAAACAAGCATTTTTGGAGACTGTTCAAAGACCTAAACCAGCATTACTTAAAAAAAGGTCAACACACATGCTAAAGTTGTTGGAGCTGTAAGAATTGCAGAAATCATTAAATATGTGATTAATGCAAGCTAGAACACAATTAAAAAGATTCTGCAGTCCAGTTACATAATTATTCTCACAAAATACATTATATGGCAGGAAAAATATTGCTAAGCGGTTCAAACTTCTGAATGAAGAAATTAGCATATCCTCAAAGTCTTTCAATTCTGGTAAGCAACCTATACTCAACTTACTCAAAAATAAGAAATAAAAATCACAGCATTAATTGTTAACGTCATTAAAACATTAGATAACATTGAGCTAAAGAAAAGGTCATCAAACATATTTCTTTTACAGACCTCATTCAATTTACCCTGTTGTAGGCTGTTCTCCACTTATCTAATCCACTCTCCTCCCTTTGACACATCAGATCCATGAGTTATGTATTATTAATGTAATATTTCCATGTAAGCCTGTTGGTATACACAAAACTTTAACACTGACAAGCCTCACAATCCTCTAGATTCTAAATTATATCTTTGTTTAAGATAATTTATGGCCCAGAAATTTGACTCGGAGGCTTGCCGCGGGGGCAAGGATCGCGCGCGATATCACACACCGCGCCAGCCGTTGTGTTTCGGGCCCACAGGAACTTTGGGTCCTGGGCCTCTCCCTAGTGCCGGCGCGCAGTGTGTGCGTGTCCCAGGGGCGCAGTTAGTGCGATGCGACCTCTGGGATCACGTGGGCCATGGAGAGCCAATGGCAGCAGACCATCTTTCAGTCATAGATTTGACAGGAGACCCTGTCAAATCTGTGAATTGAAAGAGACCCCAAAAGAACAGCTAAACCTCAAATAAATTTAAAAAAAAACCACCACATTAATAAAATAACTATAGTTAAATAAATTAACCACTTTAAACAAAAATTTAAATTTTTGAAATTTTTTTTTTAAAAAAGTTATAAAAATAAACTTACCTTTCTTTAAAGTCTCTAAAAAAGATAAACCTGTTGAAAAAAATTAAAAATTATACTTAATTAACTACTTACCTTGTTCAAAAGGGGTCTTACGCCTCCTTTTTACTTGTGTAGAATCTTCCATACTTACCCTCGCGTTGAAACCTGAAAAAAAACCTTAGTGTGCTGCGTGCGCGCAGCCTCTAGCGCGCACGCGGTTCACTTAGGAACTGCCCCCTTCACCATACCGGAAGTGCCGGTTTCCCGCGCATGCGCAGTGTATGCAGGAAACCGGCACTTCGGGAACGAATACGGGTGAGTACGCAGCGGGTACTCTCCCGTATTCGGCCGAATTTTTGGGCCATTGTCTTTTGCTTTTGAGTCCACAGTTATTATCGCTGTGGCTATCAACTCTTGACTGTTAGCATTATTTAACAGACGTTGTGCTAAGAATAACTGGGAGCTCTACTTTTGAAACATTTTATGACCTCCTATTATCTTTGTTTAATTGTTTTCACTGCCATTTATAAGCAGCAATTTATTATGATTTGGAATGCACAGTCTGAAAGGGTAGTGGAAGCAGATACAGCAGTAACTTTCTAAAGGGAATTGAATAAATACTTGAAGGGGAGAAAATTGCAGGACTATGGGGAAAGAGCAGGGTAGGGGACTAATTGGATAGTTCTTTCAAAGAGCTGGCACAGGCATTATGGGCCAAATGGCCTCTTTCTGTGCTGTAAGATTCTATGATTCTACAATTAATGTAGGTGATTGATTTACTGTATTTATTAGGCTAATGAATTAAGAATTAAATTGGAATATGAAAAAAATGATTAGTGAAACTGAGACGTTTAAGTAATTCCTTTATATCGGAGATGGACCTTTCACAACAAACCTCGGTTTGACGTTGACCCAGGAGATCACAAGCAATATTTTAGAATCTACTAGGACTCCAAGTATAGTTGAACAATGGAAGATGAAAATTCTTTTTGATCAGATTTCTTGGATAAAGAAGTTTTGTGTATTCTTCAAACATCTCACTGAACCACAGGAATAAAAAATGTAGAAATCGGAAAAAAACTATGAAAGGAGTGGGAAACACGGTACATAGCGAGTTGAGTGAAAAGTAATGGTTTGTTAAAAATATTTTTAAAATGCACACTAACCAGGTGGCCAGCATCTCGTCTTTTTAACACTTTGTTGCTGCTCTGAAACATGTTTTTAGTTAAAATCCTAATAATTACTTGTATATTGGTATGCATCAATGTACAATATTCATGTAGTTCTTTTAACAATTCAATTTAGGTTACCATCCACTGATTTTTTTAAATATATATTGGGCCAGAATTTGCGGTGGGTATGACGGCGTACTCTCAGAGTATGCCATAATACCACCTTTGATATACACCAGAATGTAATGTAATGAATTGCAATACTGTCGGAAAAACCTCCAATGATTAATGTACAGATTTTTCAGATCTAGGCTACTAATGCGATCATATTACTGTAACATCAGCGCAGATTATTATAATATCAGCGCAGAACACTGTAATCACTATTGCTGTGTTTTTACAATAACTAATCCCACATCTTCAGATCTTTGTTTGGGCTCTGTTGTATTTATGTTTGTATCACCTGTCCGTGTTAATACTGTCAGACATTTCCACTTCTTATAGATGTATTTTTAATGACATTTCACAGAGCTTGAACCATTTATCAGAACTCCAATTCCTAAATTAGACTTAAGAATTAATTCCCAAATTATTTTTTTCGGTGGGTCTGTGAGAGAGAGAGAGAGAGAGAGCGGGTCATTTTGGAACTATTTATTCTCCTTATAATTATTCTGAAAATACATCCGAAATGAGAGACGCAAAGCAGCATATTTTTAATTTGTGGTCAGTTCCGGGCCATTAATTCCTCTGTCTGTCGATAGAACCTGCTCTTCAATTCCAAGAAATGTAGTGGGAAACTCAGTGCTTCCACTGATTGGAGCACCAGGCCAACGTGATCCCAGGTACTCTACTGCACACTCTGCGTTCCTGGGATCCGTGGGCCATTACACTGCCCTCAAGTACGCTGCGCCGAAGAGCATGTTCGCGAGGAGGAGGGGCCCCATCAGGTAAGCTTGTATTCTATTCAAAAGCCGACGGTGTACGCCGTAGGTACGCCACCGACCACAAAATCTGCCCCGTCATCTTTTTCATCATTTCAAGGTGCAAATGTAAAAATTGCTGTTCTCTAGCAACAGTTGAAGAAAATGATGGTTGTGTATGAACATTACAAAAAATATGTGAAACACAAATGATCACACAGTGCCTAATTTTTAATGACTAATTTCACCATCTATCAATCAATGTAATTATGTATATGCGGAACAAAAATGTTTTATGTAA
This sequence comes from Squalus acanthias, assembly GCA_030390025.1. Taxonomy (NCBI): domain Eukaryota; kingdom Metazoa; phylum Chordata; class Chondrichthyes; order Squaliformes; family Squalidae; genus Squalus; species Squalus acanthias. The sequence continues at coordinate 149,641,502 of CM059429.1, forward strand.
CTCTTGGGGTAATTTTATCTTTTATCACCAGGTGAGAAATGGGTGATCGTGAATCAGCAGCCCATTTTACACCTTGAATGGAAAAGAAAATTGGGTGAGGTGTCAAATGGGCTGCCGATTCACTCTCACCTATTTTTCTCCCGCCAGTAAAAGTTCAAATTACACCCTCTGTGTTTGAACGAGCTCAGAATGTATGAATTTTTATTTACTTTTTATATAAAATCAGTTTGAGGCCTATCGCCAACTTCTGTAATGCTGCTGGGGGTTGGCTAGGAAGAAACATACATGAAGTGTTTCCATTCTGAGCTACAAAAAATAGAAGGAATATTTCTACCAGTTATTACATTTGTGTTAAATGAAAAATAATTGTCTGACATACTGAATTTCTGGAAGAGGCTTCCTGCGTGCGGATGCCTCCGATCGGAAAAAATCTACGCACTTACCTGCTGGCTCCGCAGGTCCTGAGACTTCCGATCCTGGGCCTCTCCTGGTCTGCGCGCAGAGGCCCAGGTATCCCAGGGGTGCAGGCGGTTCGCAAGCGTCCCTGGGATCACGTGGGCCACGGGGAACCAATCAAAGAAGGGAATCCCCCTTCACACTTTTGACAGGTCTCTACGCACAGATCTGTCAAAAGTATGAATGGGGATCAATTAAAAAACACAGTTAAACATTAAATACATTTTAAAAAATCACATTTAAAATGAGTTAAAATTACATTAAATTCAATATTTTAAACAAAAATTTAATTTTTTGAAAAAATAATTGGCCCAGAAATTGATCTCGCTCTGTTCCCGCGGGGGTAAGGCTTCCCCGCGATCTCTCACTCCGCTTGTGCTTTTTCAGATCCAGCTCGCACGAACTTGATGTTCTGGACAGCTGCCGGGCAGTGCTTGCGTATCCCACCGGCGTAGTGAATTCATGCGAGCTGTGGGATCACGTGACTCAGTTAGAGCCAATGGCAGCACACCATCTTCCATTCATAAGTTTCACATACGTGCTGTGAAATCTATGAATCTTACACCCCCCCAAAATAACAGCTAAACCTCAATTAAATTTAAAAAAAAACCATCACATTAATAAAATAAGTATAGTTAAATAAATTAACCATTTTAAATAAAAAATAAAATTTTTGAAAAAATTTAAAATCTTTTAAAAAGTTATAAAAATAAACTTACCTGTCTTTAAAGTCTCTAAAAAAGATATACCTGTTAAAAAAAATTCCAAAAAATACTTAATTCACTACTTACCTTGTTAAAAGTGGGTCTTACTCCTCCTTTTCCCATTTCTAAAATCTTCCGTACTTACCTGCGCGTCCAAAGCATGAAGTGCACAGCGTGCGCGCAGCCTGTAGCGCGCACGCAATGCACCGAGGAACCGCCCCCTTTTCAAAAGACCAAGTGCCGGTTTTCAGCGCATGCGCAGGGCATGCAGAAAACCGGTAATTGGAGAGAGAATACGCGAGAGTACGCAGTGCGTACTCTCGCGTCGCGGGATGAATTTTTGGCCCATTAAAGTTTTTTACGGGGCTAAAAATAAACTTACCTTTTTTTAAAAGTATTTTAAAATTATAAATGAGTGAAAAAATTTTATTTTTTTATTTTTTTAAACTCTCATGCTGGTAAAAGCAGGCCTTATGCCTACTTTTACCAGGCGTAAGATTTTTAAAGGTTTTCAGCGGGCAGCGGTTGTGCAGAAAGCGGAACTCCCTGCCCGCGGAGGCCCTTCTCCCGGGCAGGCGGAGGATCTGTCAAGAATACTGGGTTTTAGCGTATGTGCTTCGCATGCCTGAAACCGGCTCTTGTGAGGCCCCTACGGGTGCATACGCACCTCGTACGCACCCGTGGGGGTTGGAAAATCCGGCCCAATTGTTTGTTAAAAATGTCTTGGTGATCAATCTTTGTGCATGCAGTATATCTGAAAAAGTGATAACATTTTATTAACTTACATAATTGGATACTCTTTATTACACCGCAAATGTAGCAATTCTAATGCAATAAATCTCAATTCACATAATCACAAAATAATTATGGATGAGACAGACCATTTGGCCCATCTCAGCCCATCAATCAGAAAGACCCTAACATCCCCTTCTTAAAAAATCCAATTGAGTGATTCCAGGGGTTTTGCTTTCACTGCGCTATCTGGAGGATTTGTGACTCCAAAGTTCTTTGCTTTTCTGTTAGTTGAGGTCAAGGCTAGTTAGTTCGGCCTCATCTGTGAGGATACCCAATGCTACCTCTACTCTTTACTATCCCTAGCATTACTACAAGAAGGTCAATTTCGCTCACATTGTCGATGTCGATGAATGCTTCCAAGCCCAGTTTAGCACCATTCATGCTTTGATCAACAGTGCGATCCCAAGATCTAGCCCATGGGTAGCAGAAACAGATCAGGACCGATGACGCATCCTTGTCAAACTTTAGATCCAGTCGCGTGAAGAAAGCACTGGTATCATGGCACGCAACTGGACGTACCTTTGTAAAGAAGCCAAATGAGTTAGACCAATTTTTCCGAAGCGCCCACCCGCTTTAGAAGTAACCAAATTGAGTTCCTGTCCACCAAGTCAAATTCTGCCCAGAAATCGATGTATGTGAAACTATAGAGATGGCTGACAATCTCAACTAACTTGGGAGTTCAATATACAACTCAGGAGCCTCTGAAGGAGAGATACGTCAGCAATTCGAGATCGCCAGAGGTGTTAAGCAATCTCTTGATAAGAATGTGTGGAAGTCAAGAATCCAACTAGCAACCAAACCCAAATAATACAACTGTCTTGTTATCTCAGCCTTAATGAATGGAGAAGACACATGGGTTCCTATAGTTTGTGAGCAATCAAGACTAGATGCCTTTGACCAATGGTGTCGCCAACAAATACTTGGAGTCCTCTGGCACAACTACGTCAGGAACACGGAGATCAGAAGGCGCACAGCACAACTGGCTGTCTTCGACAATTGCAACTATTCGGGCAATCTCGTCTGCCCAGACAGATGAGAACTTTGACGTGAATAGAGTCCTGCAGGCATCCCAGTCAAGGCTCCCTTACAGATTGAGTAGACCTTGAGGTGACCAAGAACCAATTGGACCCATGCAGTCATGCAGGACCTAAGAAACTCAATTTTGGCTTCCACACTGTGTACTATGCGCAAGACAGAGAAGCCAGGAAATGTCGCACACGCTCCCATCGGTGGATTAGGGGATCAGTAGCAAAATTATTATGCTATTTGGGAGTCTATTTTCCCTATTATTTCCTAGTTTTCACTATGTTTTACACTTAAGAACATAAGAAAACAGAAAAGGCCATGCAGCTCATCAAGCCTGTTTTTTCCACAGACAACCTACATTCTGTTCTGCCTTGGACTCTGCCCTACTTATTGAATCACCTAGGGGAAAGTTCAACATAATTTCTCCAAATCCCAAAGATAATTGAGAAATATCTTATGTACACTTACATCTTTATCATTCAAACCTGGCAACTTGCTTTTCACAGACAGCACTGGAACTATCTTGTTTTACTGAACATTCGATCATCTATGTCTAAATTTATCTCTTAAGAATTAATCTAATTCTAGGTCAGATATTTATCTAATTTGATTTTGAATACATTAATCCAGGCATTTTGCTGGCACTGCACCATGAAGAATAAAAATCTTGCTGGAGTCTTAACTTTGTGTGGTTGAGTCATGTAGCCCTGCGTTCACAGTCCAATCTTCTGCTTCATCAGATGCATGCGGATATTGTTCAATCATAGTAACAGGTTCTTTCTGTGAGGAATCTGACAGAAAATCCCTTTCATTTTCCATTCTAAAATCCTAGCTTTGATATCCTACTTAGAACAAACGTTAAATCTTAGGTCTACTTAGAAGAATGGCAGGGTAAATCATACCTTTTTTTTTACACCTTTTCATTTTAAGATCACTATACTATTCTTCAATAACTTGCTGAAGCAATGAAGTAATTTATCTTTTAAATCACTATCGATACATTTTAACTGAATTCAAATATCTAGAAAATGTAGCCTGTGCCTTTGACTTCGATTGGACCTGTTCTATAAAATCTAGGCTTCTTTATGGCTGATTTTATCAACAGGTGGCTTCTCGTGGTGTATTTGGACTTTCAGAAGGCTTTCGATAAGGTCCCGCATAAGAGATTAGCGTGCAAAGTTAAAGCACATGGGATTGGGGGTAAGGTACTGACTTGGATAGAAAACTGGTTGGCAGACAGGAAGCAAAGAGTTGGAATAAACGAGTCTTTTTCCAAGTGGCAGGCAGTGACTAGTGGGGTACCGCAGGGATCGGTGCTAGGACCCCAGTTATTCACAATATATATTAATGATCTAGACGAGGGAACTAGATGTAATATCTCCAAGTTTGCAGATGACACAAAGCTGGGTGGGCATGTGTGCTGTGAGGAAGATGCAGAGAAACTCCAGTATGATTTGGACAGGTTGGGTGATTGGGCAGATGCATGGCAGATGCAGTATAATGTGGATAAATGCGAGGTTATCCATTTTGGTGGCAAAAACAGGAAGGCAGATTATTATCTGAATGGCAATAGATTGGGAAAAGGGGAAATGCAACGAGCCCTGGGCGTCCTTGTGCACCAGTTGCTGAATGTAAGCATGCAGGTGCAGCAGGCGGTTAAGAAGGCAAATGGTATGTTGGCCTTCATAGCGAGAGGATTCGAGTACAGGAGCAAGGATGTCTTGCTGCAGTTGTACAGGGCCTTGGTGAGACCACACCTTGAGTATTGTGTGCAGTTTTGGTCGCCTTATCTGAGGAAGGATGTTCTTGCCATGGAGGGAGTGCAGCGAAGATTCACCAGACTGATACCTGGGATGGCAGGAATGACATATGAAGAGAGATTGGGTCGATTGGGCTTGTATTCGCTAGAGTTTAGAAGAATGAGAGGGGATCTCATTGAAACTTATAAAATTCTAACAGGACTAGACAGACTAGATGCAGGAAGGATGTTCCCGATGGCGGGGGAGTCCAGAACCAGGGGTCACAGTCTAAGGATAAGGGGTAAGCCATTTAGGACTGAGATGAGGAGGAATTTCTTCACCCAGAGAGTGGTGAACCTGTGGAATTCTCTACCACAGAAAACAGTTGAGTCCAATTCATTAAATATATTCAAGAAGGAGTTAGATATATTTCTTAAGGCTAAAGGGATCAAGGGATATGGGGAGAAAGCAGGGACAGGGTACTGAATTTGGATGATCAGCCATGACCTCATTGAATGGCGGAGCAGACTCGAGGGGCCGAATAGCCTACTCCTGCTCCTATCTTCTATGTTTCTATGTGAGAATAAAATATAAGGACATTAATAAGTTGTTGATATATTCTAATTTACAGAGAGCTGCAACAGGCTGAGCTGTCAGCTGGTAGATCATTGGAAAGTATTCTAATTGAATTGTGGTTGTCCTCTAAGAATTTTTTATTCCAACCCCTTTCTCTGCCTGATAAATTCATCCATTCATGTTAAATTCATTCAACCTCACTTTTGTCAACAGCAGACACTGAATGTTGAGTGTTGTAAGAATGAATTAGGATTTTTCACTGACAATCAATATTGATGATGTGGAGATTGAAGTCACTTTTGGGTGCCTCTGTTTTAACTATACGTGGTGTAATGTCCAATAAATAAATTCTGATTACTGGAGTTATTTTTAACTGTTTATTTGTAAAGAGTACAAATAATAATACAGCAGAGATTACAAATTGCAATGCCAGCAGTAATGAACAATTTTCAAATACAAATCAGAAAACAGCCAAACATTCAACTATTAAATAATAACTATTTATCCTTTGAACACTTGTTTCAAAGGATGCACAAACAATAAATACTTATAACCCAGAAACCATAACAACAGTAATTAGCACTCACACTACGTCTGGCTCCACCAGAACCAAACCACAAAGAGATTTAATGCATCACTAAAGCTGTCTTAATTATCTGTTTATCTCATTAATTTTAATTAATTCTTTGACAGGCTAATTTTAATGTATGGTGTCAACATTTTGAAGATTCATGGAGTATGAATCTGCTTCAGACCAAAATTATTCTATGACTTTGTTGGGTATGAATTATCAGGTCAGCCCTCTTGTGGGATATATATCATATCCACGTGTCTTCATAGTGTGTCCTCTAATAACCTCATGTCCTCATGTTAACTAATAACTGATTGCAACTTGTGGAAATCTTAGGCATTATAGAAAGTGTAAGATAACTTCTCCCAGACTGATATAGTATGTGGCACATTCTGCATTAAATTTTACAAAATGTGTAAACACATATTATGTACTGGAACTGTATATTGACTTATGTTCCACCTCAACATTGGCATTTATCTGAGTTATATTCCCTTCTGTGACCTAGAAAATGGGGTTGAACCCCCCAAATACCAGGGGTTTTGTTCTTCCATTGTAATGCACTGTAGAGTCAGATCACAAAAGTGAGAATATAACTGAAACCATAGGATTTAGGATAACTTTCTTCAGCCATTTGCAACTGAAATCCACCAGTTGCAACATTGGCTGAGATTGTCTCCTGCACTCAGCTCGATTCAGTAGTGAATTACCTAGCTAGTATAAACTTGTACTGCCATAAACTGAGATAATACATTTCAAAAAATATGTACTAATATTTACTATCAAGCAATGTACTGTTATATCATGTGTACCTCGCCTTTATGTATCACTACTGTATCATTCCTAGCTGTCTGTTAGTTTATCCCTGCACAATGATAAATGAAGGAGGATAAACGGGTCGGATGCCATGAGTAGCTGAATATGGAAATAAAAGTTTGATGATTGAAGTAATGGATGAATGGCACATTCTCAGCTATTTCTCTACAGATGGTTACGTTATATGATATATTAGCATTAGAGTTGCCCAGTAATAAGATGCAAATCATATTTGGATAAAGGTGTAGTAATTACAATATGTCTTTCTGGCCAAACAACACCAATGCCACATTATGCACTGATTGTCCAGACCCTCAGTAACAGGCACGGAAAATGGAGCAAAAAGGAAACAAGTTTCCCAAAGCATTACCAGTGTGTACATTACCAAAGAAACACCAAGACAGCCTGAAATCAGCCTTTCTGATTCTGCACCTGACCCAATCCTGTTCTGACGAAAGTTCATCGACCTGAAACGTTAACTCTGTTTCTCTCTCCACAGATGTTACCTGGCCTGCTGAGTGTCTCCAGCATTTGCTCTTTTTATTTCAATCATGTGTTTATTGATTGCTAATGTTTTTCCTTCACTCAGTATTAATACTTTTGCATTACTTCCCAGAGATAAACTACTCCAATGCTGTTGAAGACGATCAGAATACAGAGGCGCCTACTTGCTGATGTTTCCGAGTGGGTTTTTTATTTGAAGCTTGATGAGTTTTTTAAAATCGCGTTTCGTGTGTTCTTTTCATAATCTCCTAGCCTTTGTAAAACATAATGAAGACCTGCTGGTACAAAGGGTGGTTAATGGGGCAGAGCCGGGTTAGAAAGGCAAAGTAATCACAGGTGACCCGGAGAGAAAGAATAACAGTGAAAACGAACACCAAAGTCAGAAAATTAAAAAATAAATCACCAGATGCTCTTTTAATGACCCGGCGACAGATAATTAAACAAGGAATCATACACGTGCGCTCTGCAAATGCCATATCGAATTAGCATAAGCTAATATTATAGTACAAACTATATTAATACAAACTGGTAAATAATCAACTAACGCGTATTCTAATTTACACTTGTTAATAGTCCAATTGTGTCGATTTATCTGAAATTATGAATAGGTAATACTTCTATTACATATAATCGCGGTATTAAACTCAATATTGGAGTTTGAAATGAATAGTAATGTTGGTCATCGGTGATCTAAAACATAAAGAAGCAATGAACGAAAGCTGCAGGAGAATTTAATTTTCTCTACAGCAAAAATGTGAAAGATAAAATATAATTCACCCGTGCAGCGAAAGGCAAGGGGCTATTTATAAAATGATATCGCTGAGTAAACTTCATAGAGCTGGACTGAGGGAATAACAAGTAACGGTGGAAACTGACAGAAAATGATGGGTCGGGAAATACAGCAAGTCCCAGTGCCTCCGAGAAACAAAGTACAATCCGATAAGAAAGGAAACAACTTAAAGCTGCACCCGAGGGCGAAGGCTTTTCTTTTTCTCATATACAATCAAACATAAGATACAACTGTCGTTGTCTTAAATTATTAAAAGTCACAATGAGCAGAAGAGGATCGTGTGAGCAACAAGGTGCGATTTACTTCCCGTATAAAATCAGTAACTAAACCTGCACAGAAAGAAGCACACTGACAGAAAGCGTAGCTCGTACAAAAAAAGGGCGAAATGTTCAATTCAGTGCGGTTCCCTTTAGGGCCTGGGAAGCAACGAATCACAATCTATTAAATTACATTCATAAACACGTTGGATGAATTGAAATGACTAGTGATTATAAAGAAAATATCGCAGTTGGGTGCACAGAAAAAATACCCAACCATCGTTCCCCAGTTTTAACCTGCAAGATACCACCATATGTATATATTTTTGTCAATGTTACATATTAGCATTGCACAAGTCTTTACATTATGTCTTGAGTGATTAGTACACGAGGTTATACAGTTTGCCTCAGGCAACCCGGCAGATTAAGATTTATCTGTGTGAGTGTGCAAACGCTATCTAAACATGTTTTAGACTTCAGATTTGTTTCAACTTAATTAAACGACAGACAAGACAATATAACTGCACCTATTTCCGGACGGATCTTTGCAGTGAATAGTCCTGAAAACGCCACTTTATTAAGTAACTGCACATATTGCTTGCGGCAAACTTAATCGCACATGAATCAGACAGCGAAAGCGACAAGAAATTAGGTTTGGAGTATTTGGGTTTGGTGATATTGCGGGAAATTGTCAATGATTGTGATCATGAGGAATTCTTCCCATTAAACTCATTTGTTTGTTTATCTGGAATGTGTCTGACCATTTCATTGTCTTTTATGCCGCCGCTTTCCTCTAATCTACTTTAGTTATTATGAATCTGGAGGGTTGAAGTATTAATAACGGTGTAATATTCTGAATAGTGTGGGCTTTCTTTAGTGAAATTGTATCACTGAAGTAGTCTGTGGCACCCGATTTTTCGACATTATGTTGATCACAATAACGGCTAGTAACAAAGTCCTTCTGATGTATATCGTTCTTCGTTTAGGGTCAAACACGATAACATATGGAATTAAGTACCTATGGATGTAGACAAATATGTCTTATTTATGGCAAAGCGACAACATCCACTAGTGTTTTTATGTGAAGGGGTGTCTGTATGTATAGGATGTATTCATGTATTATACTCGTACATACCTGTTTAAGTCTATTACAGTCTGTGTGTAATATATAAAGGTGCCACACTCTACAACAGTGCAATAACATAAAGTCAAATAAAGATAATTCTAAATTACTCATAATTTTACAGAAATGAAAGTCACTGGAAGGTTACAAACCAAAAGAATTAAAATGTGTAAATAAAGTTAAAAAAAAGACTGCTATCTTCATCCCAAAATAATCGTCATCTTCAATTATTATTCATTAAAAAAAAATTATTTGAGAAAAAGTGCACTCGATACTTTAGAGGTATTGGTTTGTTTTTTTAATATAGCTGCAGACTCTTTAGCTATACTTTAAAATAACATACAGCTTTAATTTTAAAAAATCGTACTTCCCTGCTGGGGACTAACTGAGGATGGTGAGTTCATTATAATGGCACTGTGTAACAGATTGCTGCACCCGGACTACATAGAAAAGAGTGAAATGGAGAATTTGTGACCAGCAGTCTGTGCAACCGCTGACATTAATACAAAGAAACCAGTAGCAAGTCGGGCGAACGTCATGTGACAGGAGAAGCCAATTCGTGTAAAGTTTATTTTTAATCATCATCCAATGGTAGGCTTGACTTTTAATCGGAATGCTCAGTGCACTAGTCGCAGTGTTAGATTGTCTTGTTTTAGTTTTTTAATTTATTTCGGCTTGGCGTCTAAGAGTCTTGCCAGGCCAAAATGAATGAGAGTGAGGGTAGGAGCAGTGTGGCTCGTTTGCTCAACGCTGTTGAGTGTGGGCTGGTGGCAGGCAGTGAGAAGGGGGATCCCACCGAAAAGCAATTGAAAGTCACTCTGGAAGATGCAAATCTCTGGCAAAAATTCAAAGCAGTCACCAACGAAATGATTGTCACCAAGACTGGAAGGTTAGTAACTTGTAGGAAAAAGCTAAACAAAGATGGAATGGTTATATACATACATACATATATTTCTGATATCACAAGGGTTCCAGATGTTTTGAATTGCTGTAATGAGATACATTCATCGTGAAATGGCGCTCTTGAAATTACTATTAATAACGCATTGTTTTGAATAATTAATAACACATATTCAATAGGCAAATTTCCATCGAGCATGGCACAAAAATATTTGCTAAGAAATGCATTAGGATTGAGTATGCATTCTGCAATGTTCACGTTCTGTATTCAGATAAAATTGTTATGTAATGTTAAATTTCTGCTTTTCCCCTCAAAAGCTCCTGTCATGATTGGATTTTTTTATATGATTGACATTTTGTTCATTGTATTTTTGTTCTGTGTGTTTGTCCATTAAAACAAGAAAAGCTGTAGAAGCAATGAGACTATTTCCATAAATTATGTTTTCACTCCTGTATATACAGAATTTCCTTTCTTTTAATCTGAGATCATAATAGGTATCAGTTTCTGTTTACTTCTCTTAGCCCCTTTATTTCTCTTCTGTCGGTTTTCTTTCCTAACTCTCCTTGTGATTTCTGTATTTCTTTTCTTCTGGTTATTTGTTTTCTCTTTGATCTGCTTCTTGTCATTTCTTCCTCTTCATCTGTTCCTCTTGTTAATTTTACTTTTTATATTTTTTCTTTCTTTCAGTCCCTGATTCTCTGCCTCCCAAGTGCCAAGATAAGCAGCACTTGAACACTGCAATTTTAATGGCTACTATGCTTCCCTGTGAAAATACACAATTCGGTATATTTTTTCTGTGAATCTGGTTGGCACTGATTGTGTAGTTTCCATGAGCACTTAAAATCTCATAGATCAGCAGTTCTCTGGGTTTTCTTGACTGTAACCACTTTTTGACTAACATCCTTAAAATACTGAAACCTTTTGTCCTTTTTATAGATAAATTTGATTGCCAAGGTTTGCTGGTGCTTGTCTCACCTGTTTCTAATTTCTATTAATATGGCAGGTCAGATATCCATATTGGCCACCTTAATAATGCCCCATTTTTCAATAAAATTATATTTCACAGTTTCAAAAGTGGTGTTTGTAATGTCATACAGCACAGAAGGAGGCTATTCAGCCCATCGTGTCTGTGCTGGTTGTTTGGTAGAGCTATCCAATTAGTCCGCTCTGCTTGCTCTTTCCCCGTAGCCCTGCAATTTTTTTTCCCTTCAAGTATTTATCCAAGTCCCTTTTGAAAGTTGCTATTGAATTTGCTTCCACCACCCTTTCAGGCAGTGCATTCTAGTCATTACAAAAACAGTAGAAAACATTAAACTAACTCATCTATGGAATGAGTACTTTGAGGAATTGTAGGCAAAAATAACAAAGCAAATATTTTAGCTGCAGGCTATTGGCATGACCTCAATGGAAAAGTGACATATGAAACTAATTTCAAAATTAAGAGAAATGTGAAGTCTTGAATTAAATCTACCAAACACTAAATTCCCTTGCAATACAATAAGATTGAGGTAACCTGATTATTTGTATCTCCTTTTTTGACTATTTTATAAGAAGTAACCATAATATGGCACATAAGTTGGTGCGTTGCAAAGTAGTAACACAGTGAGGAATTGTGATGAGACCCTAAGATGCAAATGTGAAATTCAAACAGTTCATCAATGTCTTCAGAAACTATTATGTTCTCGAAATATACTCCAACCTTTTCTATTCATGTAATATATACAGATGGAGTTTGTGGAAGGTGGTTTTATTCCATTTTCAGGATTTCAGTGTTGGTGGCAGCAGTTATCATGTTGGGCAATGATGGATCATGTGAATGCTGCATATGATTTGATCAAAGTGCTACTGCAGCCAGATTAGGTTTTATTCCACTGCATGTTAAAGGAGAATAAAATACCCCACACTTATTACATCTTGAAGCAAAGTATGTGATCTCTGTAACATTAAATTCTCAAACTGAACCCCATTTTAATTTGTAAAAATGTTTTTCTATTTACTGACGAAAGAAAGACTTGCATTTATAAAACAACTCTTGCATCAAAATATCTCATAACAGATATGTAACGAATTACTTTGAAGTGCCGTGACCATTTTTGTATAGGTAAATATATTAATCCTGTTGTAATACTTGAACTAATGTTTTGATTACATTTTTGTGATATTATTTTTGAAGTAACTTTCCTCCTTTTTCCCTGTGATTCTAACCTTTTTCTTCCCCCATCAACTTAGAACGATGACTCCACAACTGAGACTCGGTAACAGAGAGAGTGGGTGCATGGTCTGCTCTCAGGCTGCTGCCATGACCCCTATAGCTGGTTACTAAAAATCTGAAGTTCGTTCCCAGTGTGAGTTTTCCATCTGATTTTAACAGTTTGGAAAAATTATGCTGTGTCTGCTGCTGGTAAAGGTAGTGTATAGATGGGAGGCAAAATAGAGCTTCAGTAAATGTTTTGATTGAGCAGTACTTGTGAACTGGCTCACTTCTGTGGGTGCCTGAATATTGACAGAAAATGAGCAATGTAAGTGAAGGGAGGCTTGTGCAATGCAACGACAGCATGCACAACCAAAAGAGGTGCACCTTTTGCACCCTTGATGGCAGTGCTGTCTCTAATGACAGCATAAGCGGCATGCTTCTCTCGGTCATAGGTGGAGACAGTCATGTTTTTGGCTGTCGAGTGAGCTGAGTGGCTGAAGGGCTCATTTCTACCCCTTTCTGACCAGTGAATGGCTGTGACCCTGGTAGCAGTTATGACTCATTTCATGATGATCTATAGTTCCATCATTATTTGAAGAGGCAGGAAGACTGGACAGAATACCTCCTTGTGGATTAGGGATATCTTCTTCAGCCCAAGCTCCTGACCCCCCTTGAGACGACATCCATGAACAAAAGCTGAAGAGCGATACAATGAAGGACACATTGCATCAGGATCATGGTTAAACATGCCATCTGAATGTTGTAACCAAGTTCAGTCGGGTTGGTGTAGTTGTTTGGACAGATGAGGAAGGCAGTTGCACCCATTAAGGTCGCAAAAGATGATTGTATAGCAAAGTTGTGCAATAGGCAACAGATTACAAAGAGGCATTAGCATGAAGCAAGTAGCCCAGGGACAATCGCTGGCAGAAGAGTTCACTGAGACACAGCCAGAAGATGTACCTGCTGAGCCCATACATGCTAGCTGTCCGTTTTTACACCGACACTCAACATTTGGGACCATGTCTGGTCTTGCTGTTTGAGTTTGTGGTCCAAATTAGTGGACAGTGTAAACTCCTCCACCCTTCATTCCACTCCTACCCAAGTTCAGTGGCTAACACACTGACTGGTCCCAGTCCTGCTCTTTATGCGCTCCAGCACTATTGGCTCCAATTGCCACTTCTGTATACTGAAGGTGAAAATGCTATTTCTTCCCCACCCCACCCTTAACATTTCTAAATCTATTACTACAAAAATTGCACTTTTGTGTATTCGAGTTTTTTCCCGTAATGATGCAACTGATGGAATCATAGAACAGTACAGCACAGAAGGAGGCCATTCAGCCCATCGAGTCTATGCCGGCACTTTCGAAGAGCAATCCAGTTAGTCCCACTCCCGTGCAATTTTTTCTCCTTCAAGTATTTATCCAATTCCCTTTTGAAGGCTACTATTGAATCTGTATCCACCACCCTATCAGGCAGTGCATTCCAAATCCTAGCCACTCGTTGCATAAAAAGTTTTTTCTCATGTCGCCTCTGGTTCTTTTGCCAATCATTTTATATCTGTGCCCTCTAGTTATCGACCCTTCAGCCATTGGAAATAGTTTCTCTTTATTTTCTCTATCTAAACCATTCATGATTTTAAACACCTCTATCAAATCTTCTCTTAGCTTTCTCTGCTCCAAGGAGAACAATCCTAGCTTCTCCAGTCTATCCACATAACTGTATTCCCTCATCCCTGGAACCATTCCAGTAAATCTCTTCTGTACCCTCTTCAAAGTCTTCATGTCCTTCCTAAAGTGTGGTGCCCAGAATTGGACACAATACTGTAGCTGGGGCCGAAGTAGTTTTTTTATATAGGTTTAGCATAACTTCCTGGCTTTTGTACTCTATGCCTCTATTTATAAAGCCCAGGAGCCCATCTGCTTTATTAACTGCTTTGCTAACCTGTCCTGCCACCTTCAAAGATTTGTGCACAAGCACCCCCAGGCCTCTCTGTTCTTGCAACCCCTTTAAAATTGTATCATTTAGTATATATGGTCTCTCCTCATTCTTCCTACAAAAAATTATCACCTCACACTTTTCTGCATTGAATTTCATAAGTCCACCCAGTCCACCAGCCTGTCTGATTTCTCTTGAAGTCTCTTACTATCTTCCTCACTGTTTACTACACTTCCAGGTTTCATGTTATCTGCAAATTTCAAAATTGTGCCCAAGTCCAAGTCATTAATGTGTATCAAAAACAGCAGTGGTCCTAGTACTGAACCTTGGCAATGCCACTGTATACCTCCCGCCAGTCCGAAAAACACACATTCACCACAACTCTGTTTTCTATCCCTTAGACAATTTTGTATCCATGCTGCAACTTTTTTTTTCATTCACGGGATGTGGGCATCGCTGTAAGGCCAGCATTTATTGTCCATCCCTAATTGCCCTTGAGAAGGTGGTGTTGAGCCGCCTTCTTGAACTGCTGCAGTCCGTGTGGTGAAGGTGCTCCCACAGTGCTGTTAGGGAGGAAGTTCCAGAGTGGGACCCAGTGACAATGAAGGAACGGCGATATGTTTCCAAGTCAGGGTGGTGTGTGACTTGGAGGGGAACTTGGAGGTGGTGGTGTTCCTATGCGGCTGTTGCTCTTGTCCTTATAAGTGGTAGAGGTCGCGGGTTTGGGAGGTATGTCGAAGAAGCCTTGGTGAGTTGCTGCAGTGCATCTTGTAGATGGTACACACTGCAGCCACGGTGTGCTGGTGGTAGAGGGAGTGAATGTTTAAGGTGGTAGATGGGGTGCCAATCAAGCGGGCTGCTTTGTCTTGGATGGTGTCTGGCTTCTTGAGTGTTGTTGGAGCTGCACTCATCCAGGCAAGTGGAGAGTATTCCATCACACTCCTGACTTGTGCCTTGTAGATGGTGGAAAGACTTTGGGAAGTCAGGAGGTGAGTCACTAGCCGCAGAAAGCCACAGCTTCTGACCTGCTCTTGTAGCAACAGTATTTGTGGCTGGTCCAGTTAAGTTTCTGGTCAATGGTGACCAGAATGTTGATGGTGGGGGATTTCATGATAGTAATGCCATTGAATGTCAAGGGGAGGTAGTTAGACTCTCTCTTGTTGGAGATAGTCATTGCCTGACACTTGTGTGGCGCGAATGTTACTTGCCACTTATCGGCCCAAGCCTGAATGTTGTCCAGGTCTTGCTGCATGCGGGCATGGACTGCTTCATTATCTGAGGAGTTGCAAATTGAACTGAAAACTGTGATGTTGGCTTTTGGGGGGTTCTCTGACTGTTTGTTTATTTGAAGATGTTCATCAGCTTTTCCAAATTTTATAGGTTGGAATGTAGATCTATGTATGTATAATGTGAGTTATCAGTAGTATCCATAACTTAGAAATTAATATGCAAAGCTATAGGGGAAAAATTCAGTTGCTTTGCGTCTCCCGTTAGCACCCTAAGAGGGCGCTAATGGGGCGCAAAGCAACTAGCGCCCGGGCGCGGCGGTGTTTGCGCCGCTCGCAAAATTGACCAGACATTTTGCGGCGGCGCTATACACTACCGCCATGATCTCCTGCGCCCGCAAATCGTGATGTCAGTCGAGCGTGCAACGCCCCTGGTAGCGCCCCAGACTGGATATTGAGTGGCGCCCCCTGCCTTACTGCCTGCCGTTAGCAATGACAGGTTGAGGGGAGCGTTTTGCAGTTGGGAAGGGACGGGGGAGCGTTATTTAAAGGTGCACCATGCATTCTGAGAGAGAGAGAGACTTCTGGAGAGATTCAACGCTGTGTGAAGGAGTTTTGGGTACTGAGCAGCACTTTGCAGGTTCATTTTGATTTGACCTTCCTTGCATTGATTTAGAAGAGACTTGGGGGCCTGCACTCTGAGCTCTTTCCCTGGGTCTCTCCATTGTTCTTTCCAGCAGATTTGATGTACAGGTCTCTCCAGGCCGAGATTCAAGGCTGCAATGAGCAGGGTGTGGATGGAGAGCAAGATCGACCCTCCCCTTTAAGAACTGGCTGGCGCCAGTGTGTCTGTGTCCTATTGCTGACTGACATCACCTAAGCTTCGCCAGCGCTCTGAGGTAGCGCTTCGCTCCTCGGCGTTAGCGCCTTAAGAGAGGTGTGTAGCGCCTGATTTAGCGCTCCAATCACCTGCAGGGGCGATAGAAGCCAAGTTTGCAGACGGAGGCAATAATTAGCGCCAGGCGCTAAACTTTGCGCCCGGCCGATAATTGCGCCCCAAACGGGGCGATACCGAATTTCTCCCCCATAGGGTCTTAGTTAAAAGGGCAAGCAGAATCATCTTTTGATTGGGGTGGGAGTTGAAGAGATTGCACAAGATAGGTGTAAGTTTGGATGCACACATCTTTACTGAGCTTTTCCACTATGGATTTTTTTTTAAAGTCATAAACACATTTTAAAAACAAAGCATTTGTAGATTGGTTAAAAATACTGCTCAGGGGAAAATATTGGCTTTTGAGGAGAAAGGGAGAGATACCATTTTGAGTAAGTATCTTCTTGCAGTTCAGAGGATCAACAGGTCTGGCAGAGATAAAACTTGATGTTGGTCATAATGGCCAAAAGGAATGAAGAAGTGAAGGAATTTTTTGTCAAGATTATTGATATTTGTGTTGGAAAAGCAGTGTGCAAAAAAGCCCCCTTTCTTCATCATTCGGATGGAAGATAGGTGGAAAAGAGGATTTGTCAAAGTTACAAGATTCAACCTTGGCAAGGGACTAGCAGGAATGGAAGATGTAGGAGTAATAAGGGGAAGAAAGAATTTGCATTTATATAGCAATTTTCATGTCCTTAGTAGTCACTGTTGCTATGTAGGTAAATATGGCACCTAATTTCTACACAGTAAGGTTACACAAACAGCAATGAGATAAATGATCAGCTAATCTGTTTTTGTGGTGTTGGTTGAGGGGTAGATGTTGGCCAGAACAACTATTCTTCAAATAGCTATGAAATCATTTACATCATCTGAACAGGTAGGCAGGGCCTACATCTCATCCGAAAGACAGCATGTCCAGCAATTTAGCCTCCCCCAATTCTGCACAATGTGTCAGTCCAGAGTATGTTCTGTAGACCCTGGAGTGGGCTTGAACCCATGTCTTTCTCACTTAGAGGTAAGTGTGCTACCACTGAACCAAGCTGCTAGCGGGTAATTTTTTTTGTCAATAAAGACGCACTTAGCTGCTTTAACAGTGGGCATATAGAGATAAGAACCAACGATAAAGTTGGCTACTTAACCTTTGGATTGATCAAGAAACCAGATGTAATAGACAGAATTTTTACGAGAGGTACCAGTAAAACAAGCTTGATTGAACCTAATATTAGTTACTTGACTCGCACAGATGGAAGAGTCAATAAAGTGAAAGCACCAATTGGATCCAGGAAAAATCAGGCAAGAATTTTCAAACGGCCATCCCAGCTGGCTGACTAAAGGGTTGGATTTGAAGAATTAGCACACGTCACGCAGTGCTTTGCACAACAAAAGTGCATATTGTGAATTTAGGTGTGCAGGCCAGTGCACCATGCACAATTTTCCATTTACAACAGTGACTCCACTTCAAAAGTACTTCATTGGCTGTAACGCGCTTTGAGACGTCCGGTGGTCGTGAAAGGCACTATATAAATGCAAGTCTTCCAGGTTTTCCTTTCATTATAATTAATGGACAGAAAATCATGACCTCCACATCTCTGTTTGCAAAATGCACTGCTGTCAATCAAAGCTCTGTCCCAGGAGAGCTAATTTTTAAAATTTACCCCATTGTGCAAAGCATGATGGAATTAGTTTATCCAATGTGGCACACAATAGAGATCGGAGATTCTTATCCAGTCTGTGCTCGAATGGAACCCAGTTCCTAGCAGTGAGGGGACAGTGTGCTAATTCACAGCACAGCCTAGTCCTCATAAATAATCCTTTGAATTCTGAAGGACATTTTTTTTTTAGTTTTAGAGAGCCAGTGGTTTACAACATGTATCCTTTATATTTAAAAAAAGCAAATTGCAGTCTGTGCCAAAATGATCTTCTAAACCAAAAAAAATGCTAAATGCAGAACTGCATTGGATGAACATTTCTGTTAGACTATTGAGATGCATTAAGTGAAGGTTGACATATTTTCTCCCTTTTTGATGCACTCCCAGGAAAGCACCAATTTATTCTGTGCATTTTGTATGAGATGGGCTATGTTGCACCTGACATCGAACTAAAGAACCAGTATCTAATTGTGATCATGTTGTAGAGCTACTAGCTAAGCATTTACTGAGCTGGAATCTTCAAAACGTTTCTAATTTTGTTGTGCACTGTGGAACAATCTAGTGCTTTCATTCCGAATGGCTCCGCTGAAAATGTGGGAAACCCAGTCGGAGTGATTTTCAACTGACTCCTGTCCCATTGCCATTGGAAAATGGGGAGTCCAGCAGTTGAAAATTGAGAAAGTTTGCCCACCCATCGTGATTTTCAGGCGGGCCTTGAAATGGGTGATTAGCAATTCTGCCGTAACAGGCGGGAGCCTTATTTAAATCTTTAAATTCGGGTCCTATGTCAGTTGTAGGACTCTGGTGCCATTTTCATGTAAGAATGCATGCTCCATTTGTTGATACTGGGCATCAAGCAGCCTAACCTTAAAGAGACCACTGGAGGCCGCTCAGAAAACTGATTTTTATGAGGCTGGGGAGGAGCATTGAGGTCTGCTGCTGGCCAATTGGTGCTCCAGATTCCCTCCTTCCCTGTCCTAGGGCCTGACTTCTGGCAGTTCCATGGAGGTATCGCTGCATTCTCCGTGCCTCCACCTCACCCCCGAGCTGTCTGTGCGTGCTCCCTGAGTACTGGCTGTTTGCCCAAAATATTTAGATGAAGCCCAACCACGAAAATGGTTCTGGCCTCTTGCAGGAGCCATCAGGCGGGTGTAGCGCAAATCCTACCCACCGCCCACCCAATCTGTGCTCCATTTGAAAATCACCCCCAATGTAACTAGATACTACATTCATTTAGCTCCATAAATGTAACACTTCTGCTTTTTGCAAATAAAACATTGTAGCCCATGCTAAAATGATTGTTAACGAGAGTATGTTTTGCTGTCCATTTTATTACCAGCTTCAATATACCTGGAATGGTTTAGTTATTTTTTTAAACTGTGAGTACAAAATCACTGAGTGCATCAAAAGGCATTTGTATTATCGGTGCAACTTTTTCAATATAATGCAAAGAAAATGTAATTCAGATGTACCTCTTGAGTCTTAAAAGCTCAGGTGCATTTTCTTGATAGATTAAAAATTTGTTGCACTAAAAGTAATAAAGGAATGAGGCATTCAAATATTACTGTATTGAATGGAATATGTGGTGCAAGAGGAATAATTATAGTTTTGCTTTGCCTTTTTTGCTAAACATTGGAACATTATGTAACAGGACATAGGGCATATAGAACATATTTTGCGGCCAGCGGTGAAGGGATGGCGCTCGCCGCTGACCTCGAAGAAAGCTGCCCACAAAGATTTAGCAGGCTCTGTGGCATCAATTTCCCCTATTATGACAATTTCATTTTGGTGCCATCTATAGGGGATCTGTGGCATCCAGGAACAGTGAAGTCATCAAGCTGACTGAGCAGCCAACCAGATTGAAGAATTCTCACAGACAGCAAACCAGGAAGTAAAAAGCACTGATTATCATTCACATTTTAATCATTTTACAGAGAGCAAAATAAAGATTGGGATATTCACATGGGATTAAGATAGAAGCAAAAATATCATAAACTTTAAAAAAAATAAAAAAATGATTTTTATTATTTTAATAAATCATGGCATTTTTATCAGGGAATGGAGGGAATGACACTCCACACTTCTAAAATTAGTTTTTCAGAGCCAGAGAGGTTGTTCAGCAGTAATTATAACTTAGTACGCCATTTAAAAACTCAGTTACACCTCTTTGAACAAGGCTTAACTTTTTCAATGGTTTTTACAGCGAGAATAGTGTGTAAAAAGTTGTAGTTCACGTCAAATCACTGATTCTGTGTTGATTGCATCTGCGAAGATTGCAACAGCGCACTCTGTGGAGGAGCAGGGTGTCACTGACAGCAACTTCTGGATTTCCCTGTTTAACTGTGCCTGTGCGGAAGCCTGAAGTTGCTGTCAGTTTTACACAGTAATGATGGCAAATGCGTCATTACAACCGCAAATTCCGGGCCATTAAAATAACTTTTGCAGCTTGACACTGTAAACTGCATGGGTTTCCAGAGACCGGTGCCTCAGTATTACTACATAGCTACATAAAAAGGATAGTATGAAGTCAAGAATACCAAGACCTGAATCATAATATTTTAGCGTACACCTTTGATAAAAAAACAACTGAGAATTAATGAGGATCAATGTTAGATTCCATACATCATGTAAAGAAGCTGCCAGTGAAACAGAATACTGCAAGTAATTGGTTAACACTGCAATGCCAAACAACTTTAGGCTGTTGTAGCTGCTGGTACAGGCTAGTTATAGTACCATTTATTTCTTGTGCTCATTTCAGGAAAAAAATGACACATCACAACTTGTAAATGCATCTGAGGGACTATATATAATTTGAATAATTGTATCCCATTGAAAAATAAAATACAATAACAATATTAGCTGAATATCAGCAAATTTAGTAAATTTCAGCAGTCCTTTTTAAGAATATGTTAACTCTGTGCACACGATCATTCATAATCCTACGTCAATGGATTATAAAGTTCTACTCGTCAGCTCTGCCTTTTCCTGTGCAGATCTGCTATATTACAGAAAGGTGACTGATACCTGGACATTCTTGACAACACGTAGCTTAGGCACCCAGTCATGGTGTTGGTGACATGCTCCTATCAGGACAGCCTGTCTTTCTGCAGCCTCCTTGCCACTCTATCTGCATTTGTCTCGGCTACTCCACTGTGCCACATATCTGCGTCAAGTCACGTTATGTGCACTGCCTTTCCTGTTGCTACTGTAATGGCAGCTCTGCACAGTCATTATATCCTCCCTGAAGAGTTTTGGAAGAAAATCTCTTCTTAGCAAGAAGAAAGCAATATTAAGTTAGAGTTAGTTTCCTAGTAGTGAGCATTACACCTGCTCACTACTAGGAAAAATTTTAGGAGCTTGGCCAACCATTAGCAGCCGCTTCATTAACATTTATGCACTTTCAGCATTTGATATCCATGGTACATCGAATATTTTTCCCCTTGAGTAACATTGAGTAAAGTATTATGCTGGTAGTTTTATTCATTTGTGTTGTTTTATTTAAAACAAAGGGAAAATCTTGTGTTCACTGTGGAGGTGGTGTCGTAAGGCTACTGCAGTTCTGAAAGATTAATGCAAAAACTATTCCTTTTCCAAACTAGTTACTCCTCCTCACCCCCCCTTGCATCTTGCATTTGCTTTTGAATCGATTGCTGAACACTTGTCAATCCATTTAGTTCCTATGTTGCCTATCTGTGTGCTTGGATTAATAGGAAAATTAGCCTCTGTATGTGAATGGTAGCCAGGCCTTTATTTTTGAAAAGGTTATTATGCTTTTTTCCTGGTATTCAGTGCAATTACCATTATGTGCTTCCCGAAAAGGAAAGGTTGATTTTTTTTCTCCCCCCTTCTCTCCCTCTTTCAGGCGGATGTTTCCAGTTCTGAAAATAAGTGTATCTGGATTGGATCCAAATGCCATGTATTCATTCCTGCTAGACTTTGTTGCTGCTGACAGTCATCGTTGGAAATACGTGAATGGTGAATGGATTCCAGCTGGCAAACCGGAACCCCTGACACAGAGCTGTGTTTACATCCACCCAGACTCCCCTAACTTTGGGGCACACTGGATGAAAGCTCCAATCTCTTTCAGTAAAGTCAAGTTAACAAATAAAGTCAACACTGGTGGACAGGTACGGCTTTCTCCTCCCATCTCATTTGCAATAACAAGCAGGGCAATTGTGAAATATCAAGTGTGCATTAATGTAATTATAGCAATCCTCTCGGCCTACTCTACTCATATAGGCTATTGTCTGAAAGGAAACCAAACGTAAACAAGAATAAACAGGTCTAATTGGCACTTTCAGAGTTTAATGGACATCGTGTTTTAGTCGGGGGGAAAAAAGGTTTTGCTTGATGCAGCCGAGCAAGCATTAAGAGATCTCCCAATGAGTACAATTTCATGTAAAAACGTTTGTAATGAGTTCAGTCATTTATGTTTTCCTTGGCACAGATTTTCCTAAAATTGACATAAACAAAAGTAAGTGCTTTACGCAAAATTACATAATTAGAGTTGTTTTGTAATTATGAAATTAACTGTGTATCCTTTTTTACAGCCAAAAAACAACAAACCATACTGAAAAATATACAACATATTTATTGGGGGCCAAATCTGTACCATTTTAGTTCTGGGACAAAGTTGCTTTAAAATAATTAACACCCAAGGTATAGTGCTTTTATTCTAGACTAGTGTTGTGTAACATTTTCAATATTTCAAAAGATCACGTGAAGTGCCTTTTCTCTTTTACACTCTCTGTTTTAATAGGTTTACTTGTATACATGTAAATCCATTATAACTTTTGCTCATAAATTGGCATTTAATTTTTTTTTGCGCTTATCAAGATTGGGTTGTCAGTAATAGAGAACAGAACACCTTTCCATTTTTGTCGCTTACTGTCAGCAGCAAGCACTGATCTAACATGGCCAGATGCAAAGTTTAAAAATAAAGCTTAAAAAAAAATTGAAGTTTATCGGGATGGAGAATGGCATTCTGCTGGGCAAGATCAGCTGTTACACTGAAGAGCTTACATCTACCATGTAAGAGTAACTGGCTGCACAGAGTTAGTGATTTCCTTGTAAATATGTTCCAGTGCAGGACTAGGCATTCTCTCCACAGATTGCTTTGTGAGTGGCTGAGCCCACCTGGGTTTAAATCTCCTATTTACTATTAAAGAAAGACTTGAAAGACTTGCATTTATATAGCACCTTTCACGACCACCGGATGTCTCAAAGTGCTTTAAATAAATTAAGTACTTTTTTTGAAGTGCAGTCACTGTTGTAATGTGGGAACGCGGCAGCCAATTTGCGCACAGCAAGCTCTCACAAACAGCAATGTGATAATGAGCAGATAATCTGTTTTAGTGATGTTGGTTGAGGGATAAATATTGGCCAGGACACCGGGGATAACTCCCCTACTCTTCTTCGAAATAGTGCCATGGGATCTTTTACGTCCACCTGACAGGGCAGACGGGGCCTCGGTTTAACGTCTCATCCGAAAGACGGCACCTCCGACAGCGCAGCACTCCCTCAGCACTGCACTGGAGTGTCAGCCTAGCTTTATGTGCTCAAGTCCCTGGCGTGGGACTTGTTTTTGTTTAATGTTTCCCCAATATTTTTTCCTGAAGGTGCTGACTTATGCCAGTGTACATTTCCTACAATTCCTCAGGTGACTCAGTACTTCATCTAAATAGCCATTCTTCATGTGAGCTTAAACAGGAATGGGTTGCAGGCTATTTCACCAAGAGGGAAATCACAGCTAAACTCAAATCATAATTCACCTGAACACCTTTCACACATTCACAGCAACAGCAGTCAATACGCAGCAATCAGGAGAAGGAACCATTATCGATTTTAACAAGAAGTGAGGGGAAAAAAAGATAAATCTTGTGTGGTGTAGGGAGAGAGAATGACTTTCTTGAGATGAGAGTGAGGGAGGGGTGTCGGAATTACACTTCAAAAGTACTTTATTGGCTGTGAAGCACTTTGGGACATCTTAAGGGTGTAAAAGGCGCTATATAAAGAAAGAAATACTTTATTTTTATTCGTTCATGGGATGTAGGTGTCGCTGGCAAGGCCAGCATTTATTGCCCATCCCTAGTTGCCCTTGAGAAGGTGGTGGTGAGCCGCCTTCTTGAACCGCTGCAGTTCGTGTGGTGAAGGTACTCCCACAGTGCTGTTAGGGAGGGAGTTCCAGGATTTTGACCCAGCGACGATGAAGGATCGGTGATATACTTCCAAGTCAGGATGGTGTGTGACTTGGAGGGGAACTTGGAGGTGGTGGTGTTCCCATGCGCCTGCTGCCCTTGTCCTTCTAGGTGGTAGAGGTCGCGGGTTTGGGAGGTGCTGCCGAAGAAGCCTTGGCGAGTTGCTGCAGTGTATCTTGTAGATGGTACACATTGCAGTCACGGTACACCGGTGGTGGAGGGAGTGAATGTTTAAGGTGGTGGATGGGGTGACAATCAAGTGGGCTGCTTTGTCCTGGATGGTGTCAAGCTTCTTGAGTGTTGTTGGAGCTGCACTCATCCAGGCAAGTGGAGAGTATTCCATCACACTCCTGACTTGTGCCTTGTAGATAGTGGAAAAGCTTTGGGGAGTCAGGAGGTGAGACACTCGCCACAGAATAACCAGCCTCTGACCTGCTCTTGTTGGCACAGTATTTATGTGGCTGGTCCAGTTAAGTTTCTGGTCAATGGCGACCCCCAGGATATTGATGGTGGGGGATTCGGCGATGGTAATGCCGTTGAATGTCAAGGGGCAGTGGTTAGACGCTCTCTTGTTGGAGATAGTCATTGCCTGGCACTTGTGTGGTGCAAATGTTACCTGCCACTTACCAGCCCAAGCCTGAATGTCGTCCAGGTCTTGCTGCATGCGGGCATGGACTGTTTCATTATCTGAGGATTTGCGAATGGCACTGAACACTGTGCAGTCATCAGCGAACATCCCCACTTCTGACTTTATGATGGAGGGAATGTCATTGATGAAGCAGCTGAAGATGGTTGGGCCTAGGACACTGCCCTGAGGAACTCCTGCAGCGATGTCCTGGGGCTGTGATGATTGACCTCCAACCACCACAACCATCTTCCTTTGTGCTAGGTATGACTCCAGCCAGTGGAGAGATTTTCCCCCTGATTCCCATTGACTTCAGTTTTACTAGGACTCCTTGATGCCACACTTGATGTCAAGGGCAGTCATTTTCACCTCACCTCTGGAATTCAGCTCTTTTGTCCATGTTTGGACTAAGGCTGTAATGAGGTCTTGCATTTATATAGCCCCTTTCATGACCACCGGATGTCCCAATGCGCTTTACAGCCAATGAAGTACTTTTGAAATGTAGTCACTATTGTAATGTCGGAAACGCAGCCTCTAGTTTGCGCACAGCAAGCTCCCACAAACAGAAATGTGATAATGACCAGATACTTTGTTTTAGCGATGTTAATTGAGGGTTAAATATTGGCCAGGACACCAGGGATAAGTCCCCTGCAGCTCTTCAAAATAGTGCCACAGGATCTTTTACATTCACCTGAGAGAGCAGACGGGGCCTCAGACATCTCATCCAAAAAATGGCTCCTCTGACAGTGCCGCACTCCCTCAGTACTGCCCTGAAGAGTCAGCCTAGATTTTTGTGCTCAAGTCTCTGGAGTGGGACTTGAATCCACAACCTTCTGACTCAGAGACGAGGGTGCTACCAACTGAGCCACAGGCTGACAAGTTGACAAGTGCAAGTTCATTCGTTAATGTTCAGGTTGTATCTGACCACTAACAGATTTCATGATTTCTTTGTAATTATGTTTCAGTGGAAGACTAGGCATTCTCTCCATAGACTGCTGTGGAGCAGGTCAACAGTCAGTATACAGGAAGCAGCCATGATCCTCTTCCCGCTCTCTTCACCTGGTGGGAAAGCCACAGCAGCTTCACCACTCAGGCCAGAGTTAAATTTGCAGTCAAGGCCCAATGACATCATTGGACCCAAATCTGCATATTTAAACAAGGTCCCTGCCGGCTTCAAGCCTCAGAAGACTAGGTTAAACTGATAGACGATGAGAAATCAGCAGATAAGTCACTTTGTCAATTTTAACTGCCCCCCCTCCCCGGCCTGGTTTCCACTGGGTGGGTTGGGTTAAAATTACCCCTTCTGTTTTCCTGCTGCCATGTTTCATTTAATGGCCAGTGGTAGCCCTTTAAAAGCTGCTGCCTCACTAGATTTTGCACCCTCAGCCAACTGCTACAGGCTTGGCTCCCTGGGCATGTTTTTCATGCTGGAAGCCTGTTCAAATTGGGGGCGGTCTTGCATTACAAAATTCGGCCAGACCAGCTCTCTGAGCTGCCAGCCCTAGTGCACTTGCACCATAGTTCAGCACAACCCCAATTCTGCTTTCCTTGCAAAATCAGAGTTTACATGGGAACTTTTTTGCCATCTTTTTACAGGTAATTCTAAATTCTCTGCATAAGTACAAGCCTCAGGTTCATATAGTGCGTGTAGGGGGTCCTCACAGGATGATTTCTAATCACTCTTTTCCTGAAACCCAGTTCATTGCAGTGACTGCATACCAGAATGAAGAGGTCAGTACAATCATCATTGCAGTATTAGTTTATATTGAGCTTTTCATAGTTATTTTGATGCATTTCATGTTTTAATTATTATGATTCATGATAGTTGGTTTAAAAGTGTTTCCCTGTTTACAATGGGTGTCATTGCAGGTACTTCTATTTATTCAGCAATGATTATTGAAGGTTTAAGAAGAGAACACATTTTATTCCCTGGGGCAAAAAATTTAGGTCATAAAAAGTATATACAGAAGTGTCAGTTTGAGGCTCTGAATGTGGGGACAGGCCAGTGATTAAAATTGAGCCTTACCATTGCACAATGACATCCTGGCTCTCAAGAAATAGAGCATTCTTGCAGCAGTGCCTTCCTTCAGCTAGTACTTGTACTGCTTTTCCTTCCTTCTGAATCTAACTGCTTTCCCAGCTGGTCGACAGGAAAATCAGTTGTTTTTTATTCCAAATGTTTGCTGGGCCTGCCAGCATGATATTCAGAGTCACTTGGTTTTTGTCTCAACTGCTGACTTGGGACAGAGGTATGAATATTGGCATTCGGAGGACTAAGGGGAGCTATTGTTTTGGAATGATGAGGTTGCAGGCTGTGAGGAAGGACAGGTGAGCAGCAGATTGACTTTATTTCTCAGAAAAAGAACTAAGCACCTTCTGAGTTTAAAAATATCGGCGTTGCTGCAACACTGTCGTATATGGCCAATGGCCAATTTTACCCTTTTTTTGGGGTTTGTTTACACCAAGGAGGTATGGATGCAGGGCTTTCCTTTTACAGACACCCTGTGGGTTTTCAGCGAGGAGGAGGGGGGGGGGTGCTATTGCGAGCACCCTGTGAGTTTTCAGCGAGGGGGGGGGGCTATTGCGAGCACCCTGTGGGTTTTCAGCGAGGGGGGGGATGCTATTGCGAGCACCCTGTGGGTTTTCAGTGAGGGGAGGGGGGCTATTGCGAGCACCCTGTGGGTTTTCAGCGAGGATGAGGGGGGGGGGGCTATTGCGAGCACCCTGTGAGTTTTCAGCGAGGAGGGGGGGGCTATTGCGAGCACCCTGTGGGTTTTCAGCGAGGAGGGGTGGGGGGCTATTGCGAGCACCCTGTGGGTTTTCAGCGAGGGGGGGGGCTATTGCGAGCACCCTGTGGGTTTTCAGTGAGGGGGGAGGGCTATTGTGAGCACCCTGTGGGTTTTCAGTGAGGGGGGGGGCTATTGCGAGCACCCTGTGGGTTTTCAGCGAGGATGAGGGGGGGGGGGCTATTGTGAGCACCCTGTGGGTTTTCAGCGAGGGGGGGGGGATGCTATTGTGAGCACCCTGTGGGTTTTCAGCAAGGGGGGGGGGGCTATTGCGAGCACCCTGTGGGTTTTCTGCTGTTTAATTTTGGAAAACAGGAGGGCAGGGTGCTTTGTGCACCTGTTTATCTTTTGCACTATTGTTTAAGTTTTGGACTGGACTCTGAGTATCTCTAGTCTTGCTATAAATCAGGAATTAATAGCTGCCGCACAGAGCCTGTTCCCAGAGTGAAGCTGTAGCCAGGATCAGCAGTAAGGAGCAGGTTACGGGAGTAGAGTGAGCCCTTGTCTCCCCTCCCAACTCCACCTGCAGTTCAGTGAACCAAAGGGGGTTTTGGAGGGATAAGAGTGCCTGTGTGAATTGGCTGGTAGGAGTGGGACAACACTCCTGTGAATTGGGAGGGCGAGGAGTGTGTACAAATGTAAATCTTCTCCCTGTGGCCCTGTTCAGATGCATATTAGTTGTAAAAGGGAAGAAAAAAGTGGTCTGCCACTATGGCAAGTGCCTTGAGCATTCTATCAAGCCTTGATTTTTAGTGTTAATTAGCTAATGACATAATGGCTTGCGCTTTGGGTTTTATGTCTTTTTTTAAGGTTACAGCTCTGAAGATCAAGAATAATCCCTTTGCAAAAGCATTCCTGGATGCCAAAGAAAGGTAAGTCAATAGTTTGCAGCAGAACACGCAATGACACTGTTTATTGATTAAGTTGCTTCTTGATATCTCTTTTGTTGTCTTTCTGATAGCACATTTAAAAGAATTTTGAAATCGGTTGCATTTTGTGCATACTAGTAACACGCCAAGAGATTATAGGACAGTTACAGTTCATATAAACTCTACAAGTGTGGATACTGTGGGCCTGACTTAAAGAAAAAATAAACGGTACAAATCCAGGTGGGAGCAAATGAGAAGACATTTATTGGCATCAAAAGAAGTACCAAGGTAAGTGTAGGCACCTTAGCATACATTTCTATTCCTTTTTTATAAGGCATGGCCCCAATGTATCTATCCGTTAGCTGCACTCTCGGAGAGATTACCTGCCAAGCTAGCACACGACATTGATCCCTTTTCTCAGCACACCTTTGTTCCACAGAAGCTGCATTCCACATTGCCAGTTGGGACCAAATTTTCCATGTACAGCTTTCTTGAAAGGTTAACCATAAAAGGGGTGCCTCGAAAACCATTATGCAAACTCGTGGGAAATGATTGGGACTCAGAACTACTGTCTCATCTAACCTGCCACTTTCTAACATCATAAATGTATTCTTTTATACCGGTCAGTGCTGCCTATAACTTTTGGGAAAGAACCAGGACTGGGGGTGGGCCAGGAGTATTAAAGCAGTTCATGGATTTGAGGAGATATCACTCTCCTAATGTGGCTGTGAATCTGTTGACGTAGTTGGGGAGGGTCACTTGTAGTCATCATGGTACCATTCAGCAAGTATCTTCCATTTGCTATTATCTTTGATCTTCAGAGTCCATTAAAAATTCCTGACAGTAGGATAATCAGTTGCTAATCTGCTCTATAATGCATTAAAATCGTATGAACTTGCTTGCCTTGGAAGCTGTTTGCAAGATGTATTGTAAAATGTGTTCCTTTCTTTTCGTTTAGGTTTCCCAAGATGAGAGCCGAAGGAATTGGTGGCTCACCCTCCAGCACTTGATAGCATATTGAGTCAAGAATTGTATCTGTCTGCATTCTTCTATCAGACATAGATTATAGGGTGTGGGCCACCCAACATCAAGCCTCTGACTCCCTTTTGAGGAGGAAGCACTCTTCCTGATAAAGTAGCCCACAGGTGTTGGGAATTGAAATTGGGAGAAGTGGGAGGGCAGGTGTTGGTTATATGTTGTTCATGGCATTCTACTGCTTTTAAATCTCTTGCTGCTGGAGCACACCAAGCCTGCCTGTAAATAGCCTTCTGTTTCTGCATCCTCTGAAAGTGACAAGAGAACCCTGTTCTTCTACCACCCATTCTGATATGTCTTTCTCTTCTCTAAATGAAACACAAAGCAAGAGGAGGAGGATGAGGAAGATCAGCCAGCCCCCCCCACCTTGGGCCCTTCAAGCACCGACTTCCCCTTTCCTTGCCAAACAGCAACCCAGAGCAAAGCACCAGATAGTGAGCATGAGGATATTACACCATTTGATGCACTGAGTATGACTGGGCAGTAAGAGTGAGAAGGGGTGTAGACTATGGCCGTGATTTTACAAAACTTGGCGGGTCAGTGGCAGGTGATGTCGGTGACGGGTCTCGACCCCGTTTCTGGCTCCATCCTGGCCTCTGAAATGAAATTCCTTTGATTGGGCTTATTAAGCCCGACCAGCGCGTTTGCCAGCCAATTAGAGGAAGCGGGTCTGGTGATGTAATTTGATGACGCCTCATCAGCCGGTTTCCTTAAAGGGACCATGGCCAACTTTATTTTGACATTTGTGCTGTCAGTGTTCTACAGCATTGAGGTGCTGCAAGCACTGACAAGCACTGCATAGAGGTGCAGGGCTGCACCCAGGCTCTCCCAGGACTTCCTCCATATGCTTATGGAGGGAGTCACAGCACACAGAGAGGTTCTCTTCTCTTCCCATGGGTGGAAGACACCTCCCCAGGAGATCAACACAGCCTGATTGCACATTGCAGAGGAGGACACAAGCAGGAATGTGGTCAGGAGGACCTGGGTGCAGTGCCACAAATGTTTCAATGATCTCAGTGGATCACGAAACTTTAGTACAAAGCCACACTCAACCTCATCCTGCTGTGCCACTCATCACATCCCCATCACTCTGCCTTCCCTACCCTACTCCTGCACATCCTTACTCACACCAACTTACCTTGCACCTCTACCCATCCCCCTCTATCTACATTATCACATCCCATCTCACTAGCCCCCCTCACACTCGCCCTCATCCTAGTGCAATCATACCAACTAACAATACACAAGGGTAGGCACTTGGGTGTTTTATGCAATGTTCATGTAAAGTTTCTGATAATGTGCTGTCAAACATTGAAACCTTTATTTTCAACACTTTGGGGGAGAAATTCGGTATCGCCCCGTTTGGGGCGCAATTATCGGCCGGGCGCAAAGTTTAGCGCCTGGCGCTAATTATCGCCTCTGACTGCAAACTTAGCTTTTATCGCCCCTGGAGGTGATTGGAGCGCTAAATCAGGCGCTGCACACCTGTCTTAAGGCGCAAAAGCTGAGGAGCGAGGCGCTAACTCAGAGCGCAGGGCGCAGCGCAGGTGATGTCAGTTAGCGATGAACACAGACACACTAGCGCCAGCCAGTTCTTAAAGGGGAGGGTCGATCTTGCTCTCCAGCCATACCCTGCTCATTGGAGCCTTGAATCTCGGCCTGGAGAGACTCGTGACTACATTTTCCAGCCAAGGACTATGGAGAGGGTGAGAGAACGAGCTCAGCGCTTCAGCGAGCCGGCCTTGGAGGCTCTGGTTGGCGCGGTGGAGCACAGAAGATCTATACTCTACCCTGAGAATGGCAGGCGGCCTTTGCCGCGCGACTACAGAAGAGTGTGGAGGGAGGTGGCTCAGCACGTCTCCTCCAGGAGCATGGTGCCCAGGACCCACACTCAATGTCGCAAAAAGTTCAACGACCTCACTCGGGTCGTCAGGGTGAGTGGCTTTTTTTCAATACCTCTCCATCCCTCCAATTCAACCTCTATGGCCAGAGGGTCTTAAAACCCCAATGCCCAACACTCATCCAACACCCATTGCCCTCTCATGAAACACACACGCGCATTCCACACCTTGCATACAGTAAGGGCTATTCAACTATGGGAGGCACATCAGGCAAGACCATTGCTGTATATTTACTCAGACGCCGTCCTTTATCTTGCAGGCCAAGCTATCTCATAACAGGAGACAGCAGCAACGGACGGGTGGAGGGCGGCCTCAGCTGCAACCCCTCAGTGATCTTGAGGCGCGCGTCCACAGGATTGTGGCAAGCCAGGTGATCGGTCCCGTCGCCCCTGGAGAGGTCAACCCCGTTCGGGACAGCAATGGTAAGGTCATCAGATTCCTCTCCTCTCTCATTCCACTTGTCCCTCACAACACCAGCCTTTGACACTTTCAATCCAACTTACTAAATCGCTCCAGTCCTTGCTCCCTTACTGCCCCCCTGTTCTGACGCTAAAGCCACTCTTGTACCTCCCTGCTTTCAGATGGTGATTCACCAGCTGAGGAGACGGGCCCTCAAGCTGCCAGTGGGAATGAAGCCGCAGGCGAGGAGGAAGAGGAAGCTGGAGCATCAGCGCCACCCTCTCCCGAGGAAGTCCATGCCCACACTGGGAACACGTCTTCCCTGGAGGGGAGCAGGGGGGAAGAGGCTGATGAGGGTGAAGCTCCGGGACCCAGCGGGCTGCAGCAATGCGATGTGGCTAGGGAAGCTCGGGGGCCTTTTCCCCGGAGGGAGAGTAGGCCAGCGAGTCCTGCTGCACTGGACGCAGAGGAGGAGCGGCTCATCGCTGAAATGAACACCCAGGCGGTGGACATGCACACTGAGCTCATGGGTGCAGTGGGAAGGGTGCCCGAATGCATTGATGCACTGGCAAGGAGTGTGGAGCACTACGCTGTAGCACAGGCGGATGCCACGCAAAAGCTTAGTGCTGCAATTCAGTCACTGGCTGCCGTGATCCAATCACAGACTGGTCTCATGCAGACTCAGATTGAGGCCACGCAAGCACTGACTGCTGCCATTGTCGCTGGTTCGGATACATTTCCCCGGGGCTCTCACCGCGCCGCAGCAGGCCAGCAATCTGTGCTCCAGCAGATTGCTCCGGATGCTGAAGTGCTGCCCCGTGGGAGTGCCAGTGTGTCGGTCGAGCAGGGAGTTGCTGTCCTCTCTCAAGAAGACAGCATTCCTGCTGCCACCACTGTCACTTCCCCATTGCACTTGCCACCACCTGTAGCCCAGACTGCTGCCGCCCATGCAGAGTTGGTGCAGTCTGCAGCCGGGCCCTCCAGGCCCAGAGCTGGTCGAGGCCGTCCTTCAAAGGCATCTGTAGTCTCAGGTTCTGACAATCAGCAGTCTTCCACCAACCTTGCTGCAGCCACTGGGGCCCCATTACGGAGGAGCAGTAGGGTGGGAAGGGGGGAAGTGCGCAAGGGAAGGAAATCACCCTCGAAGGGCAAAAAGTAGGAGGTGTGATGAAATGTTGGGAATTTTTTTATTAAAGGCCGAGGTTCGTGTTCAAACGTTTGTTTAGTGTTTTGGACATTATCTCCAGGTTGTGAGAACCAGTTATGTTAATTAATGATTTTTTGTGTTTGTTTCTATTAGTTTGTCATGAAGAAATGACACACACAGAGTTTGTAAAATAAAAAGGTTTTTGTATTCAAAATATACAGGTTTGGCCTTTGGAATCATTGCTGCCTTGGCCAGCTTTGGGGTTGCGGGTTGCTTTCATTCATATTGTTCTCCATGCCAGAAGCCATTTCCTCAGTAGGGGCCTAGAAGCGGCTTGTTATCAGCCGTTGACGGACGGCCCTTGCAGTTTCAACATTGTGGGCCTCCCTCCCGCCTTGGTGCTGCTGCTGATCTTCCTCCTCCTCTTCCTCCTCCTCCGGTGGTGCTCCAAGGCCTGGTGGCATTGGCTGGGTCCTGAGGATTGCCAGGTTATGAAGAATGCAGCACACAACTATGAAGAGGGAGACTCGCTCAGGCGAGTACTGCAGGGCTCCTCCTGAGTGGTCCAGACAGCGGAACCGTTGCTTGAGCACGCCGATCGTCTGCTCAACGATGTTCCTGGTGGCGAGATGGCTCTCATTGTACTGCAGCTCAGCAGGGGTGTTGGGGTTACAGAGCGGTGTCATCAGCCAGGTGCATGGTGGATAACCCTTGTCCCCGAGGAGCCAACCACTTGGCTGATGCGGTGCCTGGAAAAGGTCTGGCACACCAGTCTGGCGCAGGATGAAAGCATCGTGGCTGCTGCCAGGATAGCGGGCATTGACAGCGAGTATCAGCTGTCTGTGGTCACAGACCAACTGGACGTTTAAGGAGTGGAACCCCTTGCGGTTTCGGAAAACCTCTGCATTCTCATGCGGTGCCCGCAATGCCACATGCGTGCAGTCAATGGCGCCCTGCACCATGGGGAAGCCCGCTATCCTCGCAAAGCCCAATGCACATTCATGCTGTTTGGCCCGGGTCAT
Source organism: Squalus acanthias (assembly GCA_030390025.1). Lineage (NCBI taxonomy): Eukaryota > Metazoa > Chordata > Chondrichthyes > Squaliformes > Squalidae > Squalus > Squalus acanthias. The sequence goes on from CM059429.1 coordinate 149,675,678, forward strand.
CGGGAAGGAGATGTACTGGCATCTCCTTTTATAGAGGGCATTTGTGACCTGATGGATACAGCAATGGACCGCGAACTGGGAGATATTGGCAATGTCCCCAGTAGTTGCTTGAAAGGAGCTGGTGGCATAAAAATTCAGAGCCACTGTGATCTTCACTGCCACCGACAGAGATGTCCTGGTCCTCAGTTGAGGCTGCAGATCTAGCTGCAGCAGGTGGCAGAGCTCAGTGACCACCTTCTTGCTGAAGCGCAGCCTGCGCAAACACTGCTCCTCAGACAAATTAATGTAGGAGAATTGTTCTCGGAATACCCTGGGAGGGTAAGGTCTCCTGTGCAGAGGCCTGTTGGCCCTCCTCGGTCTGGCCATGATTGCCACTCTCTCTCTGCGTCTCTGTTGCCTCTGATTCTGCAGGAGCAGGACGACGCCCCGAATCAGTGCAGCCCCCAAAGTCTCTTGGCAATCGAAGTAATGAAGGTCAGATCCAAAAGTACCTGCAAAGTGATGCTCAGTAGCCAAAATTACTTCACACAGCGTTGACTCTATGCAGAAGTCTCTCTCTCAGAATCAATCTCTCTGTCAGAATGAGTGGTGCAAAAATGTCTACCACAGAAAAAGCCAGGAAGAGAGCGCCTTTAAATAGCGCCCCCCCAGCCCCTCACCGACTGGGAAACATTCCAGTCTCCCTGTCGTTGCTTGCGCCAGGTGGAAAGGAGGGGGGCGCCACTCAATATCTGGTCCGGGGCGCCACCAGGGCATTGCACGCTCGACTGATGTCACGATCTGCGGGCGCAGGAGATCGGGGCGGTAAACTTTTGCGCCGCCGCAAAAACTCTAGTTAATTTCGCGAGCAGCGCAAACTTCACTGCGCCCGGGCGCTAGTTGCTTTGCGCCCCATTAGCACCCTCTTAGGGCGCAAACGGGAGGCGTAAACCAACCGAATTTTTCCCCCTTTGTGTTCTTGGACAGATTTGTGTGCGCCTTTGGAAGTGGCTTAGTGAGTTGCAGTGAATGGTGAAACATAACGGCACCCCCGCAATGGTGATGAGTGTGAAAGGAATGGCTTGGGCATTGTAGGGATGCTTTACGGTGTTGGTGTCGGGTGGTGCCAACCTGGCACCAGGGTGTACAGCGTTAAGTGAAGTAAATTTCGCTATGGTGAGGCCAGCCCTTGCGTCCTGGGCCGCAATGTGGTTGGATGCTGCCCTGTATCCTGTGCAGCATCAGTTGATTGCGGAGAAGGTTGGTGGTGTTGTTGTTGGTGCTGCTGGTGTGGCTAGTGCTGCTGGTGTTGGGGCTGATCGTGGTGGGATTCTGAGGACCAAGGTGAGAGAGTATAAAAGGCACCCATGCTGATGGAATAGATGGCAGGTGAAATAGAGATGACAGAATGGTGGGAGAAGTAATGAGGTTAGACTGGATGGAGACTTGTGTGAAGACTTGCAGCATCCTGAATCTGTCGTGGAAATGCAGTTTAGAGAAGCTAGTGGTTAAGTGAACATGTCTCAATCAGCTGGGAGCTTTGACTTGACATTTGAAGCTGTCAACTCATCAGCTGATTCAATGACCACTGACCTCCCGCCTCAGCTTCACAGACGAGGTCTCGGCAGTGGGAAACCGGTGGGCGAACTGTCAAATGTCAACCTGTAAACAAGCCACTAGTGATTTTAATTGCCTCCCCCGCTGCTGCGTGTCGGGTCTGCTCAGTGCTGACAGACCCGACATTTGGGAAAGGCACGTGGCGGCGGGTTCACAGCGGGGTCCTGACCCGCTGGGGGAGAAAAAACACTCTCCCACCCGACCCGCCACCGATCGCGCCTGCTGACCCCCTGCAAAATCCAGCCCTATGAGCCTGATATTCCGGAGCACAGTCAGGAGACAGCCCTGAGCGAACAGCCTGTGGACTTCACTCTCACATAGGAACAAGAGTAGTCCATTCAGCCCTTCGAGCCTGTTCTGCCACTCAGTGAGATCATGGCTGATCTGTATCCTAACTCCATCCACCTGCCTTGACTCCATGGGGGAGAAATTCGGTATCGCCCCGTTTGGGGCGCAATTATCGGCCGGGCGCAAAGTTTAGCACCTGGCGCTAATTATCGCCTCCGACTGCAAACTTGGCCTCTATCGCCCCTGGAGGTGTTTGGAGCACTAAATCAGGCGCTACACACCTGTCTTAAGGCGCTAACGCCGAGGAGCGAGGCGCTACCTCAGAGCGCTGGCGAAGCTCATGTGATGTCAGTCAGCAATGAAACACAGACACACTGGCGCTGGCCAGTTCTTAAAGGGGAGGGTCGATCTTGCTCTCCATCCACACCCTGCTCATTGCAGCCTTGAATCTCGGCCTGGAGAGACCTGTACATCAATTCTGTTGGAAAGAACAATGGAGAGGCCCAGGGAAAGAGCTCAGAGTGCAGCCCCCACAGTCTCTTCTAAATCGATGCAAGGAAAATCAAATCAAAATGAACCTGCAAAGTGCTGCTCAGTACCCAAAACTCCTTCACACAGCGTTGAATCTCTCCAGAAGTCTCTCTCTCTCTCAGAATGCGTGGTGCAAAAATGTTGCCGACAAAAAAAGGCAGGAAGCGGCCGCCTTTAAATAGCACTCCCCCAGTCCCTTCCCGACTGCAGAACGTTCCCCTCAACCTGTCGTTGCTAACAGCAGGCGGAAAGGCAGGTGGCGCTACCGGGGCGTTGCACGCTCAACTGACATCACGATCTGCGGGCGCAGGAGATCGTGGCGGTAGTGTTTAGCACTGCCGCAAAATGTCTGGTCAATTTCGCAAGCGGCGCAAACATCGCCGCGCCCGGGCACTAATTGCTTTGCACCCCATTAGCACCCTCTTCGGGCACTAACGGGAGGCACAAAGCAACCAAATTTTTCCCCCCATATCCCTTAATACCTTTGGCAAGGAAAAATCTGTCTCTCTCGGAGTTAAAATTATTAATTGAGCTAGCCTCTACTACTTTTTGTGAGTGTTCCACACTTCTACCACCCTTTGTGAAGAAATGTTTTCTAACTTCTCTCCTGAATGGCCTGGGTCTGATTTTAAGGTTATGTCCCCCTGTCCTAGACTCTCCCAACAGCAGAAAAAGTTTCACTCTATCTACCCTATCCATTCCTTTCAGAATCCTAAGAACCTCAATCAAATCACCTCTTAACCTTCTATATTCCAGGAAGTACAAGCCTAGTTTATGTAACCTCTCCTCATAATTTAACCCTTGGAGACCTGGTAACTTTCTGGTGAATCTGCACTGCACTCCTTCCAAGGCCAATATATCCTTTCCAAGGTGTGGTGCCCAGAACTGTACATAGTGCACCACTATTTAAAAAAGGAGGGAGAGAGAAAACGGGGAACTACAGACCAGTTAGCCTGACATCAGTAGTAGGGAAAATGCTCGAATCTATTATTAAGGACATGGTAACAGGGCACTTAGAAAATAATAATAAGATTGGGCAGAGTCAACACGGATTTATGAAAGGGAAATCGTGTTTGACAAATCTGTTGGAGTTTTTTGAGGTTATAACTATCAGAATAGATAAGGGGGAACCAGTAGATGTGGTGTATTTGGATTTTCAGAAGGCATTCGATAAGGTGCCACACAAGAGGTTATTAAACAAAATTAGGGCTCATGGGATTGGGGGTAATATACTAGCATGGATTGAGGATTGGTTAACGGACAGAAAACAGAGAGTAGGAATAAACGGGTCATTTTTGGGTTGGCAGGCTATAACTAGTGGGGTACCGCAAGGATTAGTGCTTGGGCCTCAGCTATTCACAATCTACATCAATGATTTGGATGAGGGGACCAAATGTAATATATCCAAGTTTACTGATGATACAAAGCTGGGTGGGAATATAAGTTGTGTGGAGGATGCAAGGAGGCTTCAAGGGGATATAGACAGGCTAAGTGAGTGGGCAAGAACATGGCAAATGGAATATAATGTGGAGAAATGTGAAGTTATCCACTTTGGTAGGGAAAATAGAAAAGCAGAATATTTTTAAACGGTGAGAGATTGGGAAATGTTAGTGTTCAGAGGGACCTGGCTGTCCTTGTACACGAATCACTGAAAATTAACATGCAGGTACAGCAAGCAATTAGAAAAGCAAATGGTATGTTGGCCTTTATTACAAGAGGATTTGAGTATAAGAGTAAAGACGTCTTACTGCAATTATGTAGGGCCCTGGTGAGACCACACCTGGAGTATTGTGTACAGTTTTGGTCTCCTTACCTAAGGAAGGATATACTTGCCATAGAGGGAGTGCAATGAAGGTTCACCAGACTGGTTCCTGGGATGGGGGGATTGTCCTATGAGGAGAGATTGAGTAGACTAGGCCTATATTCTCCAGAGTTTAGAAGAATGAGAGGTGATCTCATTGAAACATATAAAATTCTTACAGGGCTTGACAGGGTAGATGCAGGGAGGATGTTTCCCTTGGCTGGGGAGTCTAGAACCAGAGGTCACAGTCTCAGAATAAGGGGTCGGCCATTTAGGACTGAGATGAGGAGAAATTTCTTCACTCAGAGGGTGGTGAATATCTGGAATTCTCTACCCCAGAGGGCTGTGGAGGCTCAGTCGTTGAGTATATTCAAGACAGAGATCAATAGATTTTTGAATACTAAGGGAATCAAGGGATATGGGGATAGTTCAGGAAAGTGGAGATGAGGTAGAAGATCAGCCATGATCTTATTGAATGGCGGAGCAGGCTCAATGGGCCAAGTGGCCTACTCCTGCTCCTATTTCTTATGTTCTTATATGGTCTAACCAGGGCTTTGTATAGCTGCAGCAAAACCTCCTCTCTATTATGTTTAAGCCCTCTAGATATAAAGGCTAACATTCCATTAGCCATTTTGATTATTTTTTGTACCTGATCACTACATCCTTTGTGGCACCATCAGGGATTGCTTCAAAAACACTGAAGGCCACCCTGGAATATGTGGCAATTCCAGGCAGGACTATAGTCGATACCTCCAACACAGAGGTCCATGGAGCAGCACGTTTCCTGTCTGCCAACTCACACTGCCGCCATGGAACCTTGGGCAACCATTGAGTGGGCTGTCTCTTTCACGTTGAACAGAATTACAAAGTACAACTGGTTACAGACAATCATGAGGTCGAATTTTACAGAACATTTTGGTATTAATTGTGTAGCATGTAGTACACCACCATTATCCAAGACCCACTAACCCTATCTAAGCACCTTGAGCGTGCCTTGAACATTCTAATTGTTTAGAAGCTTAGTAGCACAGTGGACTTCATTGTATTTCAGCTTGGCTGGGACCCTGGGGTACTGCACAGATGGCATCAGCCAAAGATGACGGGGGTAGTCTTTATCATCCAGCCTGATGCTTGCCTTTTGTCATGGAACAATTGCTGGTACTATAGACTGCCTTAATATAAATGTTGTAGTAGCTCCTGATGGTCACAGATTAGCTGCACGTTGAAGTGGTAGTCATTCCTGTTGATGTAACACACAGCATTGGTGAAAGCAGCATGTATGGTCATGTGGATTCCATGTATGGTCATGTGGATTCCATATATGGTCCTTGATCATTGAGAATCTTGCCAAACCAAAGAATTCCATGTTCCTCTCACACTGATGCCAAGCATTATTGGAGAAGCTTATGAGTATCTTGCTTAATCAAACAAAGCATCAGTTGAGTGGGTTGGGTGATTTGCAGGTCAGCTTAGAGCAAATAGCACAACTCGTAGATGGCTTCCTTTGAGGAAAAAGAGGCTCCTGATGCACTGCTCCTCGGTGAGGTACAGGTAGGAATGGTAGGATTTGTATATTCTGGTAGCTGGGTACCACCATGTGGTTTGGAAATCCTTTCTGTGCAATTGGATCTGGCTGCTTCCCCATTGCAGCTACTCCTCATCTTCCTTTATGGCAGTAGGTACAGGTGTATTCCCAAAGGGAATGCCATCATGTTTAGGCTGGAATGGGTAAGTTTCTCAAAATTTACCAGGCAGGTAGAAGTACACATGAAGCTAATGGTTAAAAAGGATTTAAGAAAAAATAAATGATTGGCTTGGTAACTTTTGCCAGGCACATCTAAATGCACTAATGTTTCAAATGAAAATGAGAAGTCGCACAACACCAGGTTATAGTCCAACAGATTTATTTAATTTTACAAGCTTTCGGAGCAGTTCGCTCCTTCGTCAGGTAAGTTTAGCAGTGAGAGAATCTCCCAGAATTCACAATTTAAACACAGACAAAATATATTCAAATCTTTCCCACATCAAAGAGCATAGCCAAGACAATGAGATGTGTCCCAGGGGGTCCAACGTGTCAAACCACCTGCTGGCTGCATATCCTGTCAATCTGTGTAGGTTCTTGTGTTAGCCTTTTAAAAAAAAAAAACACCTGGGAAGACCGGCCATGATGTCAAGTCACGTTCTGTATCGTGACATGAACCCGATATCGTGATTGAGGCCCTCCTCATGAGTGCGGAACTTGGCTATCAGTTTCTGCTCTATGATTTTGCGCTGTCGTGTATTTCGAAGGCCGCCTTGGAGAACGCTTACCCGCATATCCGAAGCTGAATGCCCCTGGCTGCTGAAGTGTTCCCCGACTGGGAGGCAACCCTCCTGCCTGGCGATTGTTGCGCGGTGTCCGTTCATACGTTTCAAATGAAGGCACATGACTGTTGCGCCCTAGCAGTGGGGAACACTGGTTTCATACAGGTGCCCTCAATGTTGAGACAGCCAGCCCTGTTCCCATCCTACATCCTTATAATGGACTTGCATAAAGAGAGATGTAGACTGGGTACATGGGTGGCAGTCTTATTGCTCTTCCAAAGGTTAACAGTTGTATTCTATTTGTGTGGTTTCAGAAGATTGCAGTACATAACCAGTGGGAGAGAACCTCCCAAACTTATACCCATGTCCCGTTTCAAGGGATTGCCTTTCAATCTTAAGGTCCAAGTTTGCTGGAGGAAGAATTGAGTGGTCTGGTGCCAGTACACAGTAAGCATTCTCCTTTTATAGTCTCACTGTATTACAGAGTGAGAGTGCAACGGAATTATATTTCGCACAACAGCAGTGTGATACACAATATATATAAGAACATAAGAAATAGGAGCAGCAGTAGGCCATTTGGCCCTTTGCGCCTGCTCCCCCATTCAACAAGATCATGGTTGATCTTCTACCTCAGCTCCACCTTCCTGCACTGTCCCCATATCCCTTGATTCCCTTAATATTATTACTTCTGTTGAAAGGAATTCTTTCATAATATGTTGTAACACATCTTTTCTCTTGCAATAGCAGCTTACCAAGCTAAGGTGCCAGGCACAAGTGGTGCTGAAGAACTATTCTCTTCACAGAATACCATGCCACATGCTCCACTTGGTGCAGATGCCATCACGGATTCAAACATCTGAGGGCATTTTATACAGTGAGGTTAATGAGGGAGCACTGGGTGAAGCACAAGCATAAGTGAGAAGAAACAAGTGGAGGTGGCAGCAGATGAACCGGAAGCAGCTGGCCATAGTGTCGGCTCCAAGCTAACGATTGATGCCCCACTGGGTCTGCCTTCAGAAGAAAGTTATTGGATGAGTAAAAGGCCTTCCTGATGTATTTTGAAAATGGGCAGGACACCCTGCCGTAGAATAACTCCTGACATCTCCGCAACAATGCTTGAGGGATTCACGTGACTGCGGAGCACCTTGGGATACGTGGCATTCCATGGCCATCTGCAAGGGAGGTCCCAGGATTGAGAGCCTAAGCCCAGACACAGTTTCTCATGAATGCTGTGACTGGGACCATCAAGACTTTGGGCTCCAGCTTATAGCAGCATCTCAGTGCCGAATTAGACAGGTACTTGATTGTGAACATCAAACTCCTCTGCAGTGCTCTACAGGGTGTTTTCATGCAGATCCCTGGCAGCCTAAAGAAATGCCCAGCAGTGGGAGCACATACAGAAGGAGGGACAGGTGAGGTAGTTTCCTCTCTGGGTGACCGCACATCTGTCTAATGCAACTAGCCCTCTCCAAGGACTCTGGTAGCAGGGAAGGACGTGGGCACTACATTATAAGGAGTGACACCAACTCCTGCAGGACCATCTTCTGACTCCGCACCAAGAGCTACAGGGTCACTTCCATTCTGTAAGAACCCAAAAGCAGCTTTCCCCCAGTAGTACTTGGACACAGTGCAAGTTAGTTCTAGTAAATGCATATCATATAATGTCACCAGGAAGAAGCACGTGTTTTTCATTAGTTTGCATTCACAATTCATTAGTAGAGAATAAAATTTGGTGCACTTTTTCACCTACATCCATTACATTTCTTTGTGAAGGGTAGCAGCAGACAGAAGGATGGGCAAACCTGGTACTTAAGGTAGAATGGTTAGCATGGTGTTTAAGAATCTGGTTTCATAAAGTAGTAGTTATCTTCCCAGTTACAGGAAGAACTGTCGCTGTTGTTGAAGCTGTCTGCAGGTCAGCCTGGAGCAGATAGCAGAGTGAAGGTGGCAAAGATTGGTCTCCTCTGAGATGGCTAGGTAGGTTAGCATTGGTCTGTCAATGTGCATTCTGGGGTAAGAAAGGGTGCATATTTAGCACCCGAGGTATAATTGTACCTGCCTGCCTTACCCCCTCATGAATTCATCTTCCTCCTCCAAGTCTTAATGATGGAAGCCCCAAAGGAATTCCCAAATTGAGAACTTTGCTGCAAATCAAATTGCAGCTGTGCTTAAAACTGTTTAGGAAAGAGAGGTAACTAATAGTCTTGCAATACAAAAAAATCTGGTGTATACAGTAATGGGAATTAACAGTGATAAAGCTAACTAAGAGTAAGTTTTTTTTAAAAATAAAATAAACTTTTATAACCAATACTGAAAACTCTTAACACAGATTTAAGAAGGCGGACCAGCCAGCCAAACACTCATGCACCTGTTTTATATGGGTAAGCTGCACTATGGGAGATCAGCCATTTGTTGGCACAGAAGGAGCCATACTGCAGCATGAGTCCCTGTCTTTCGGAAAGGAGAAAGACAGGGATTTATATAAAAAGAATTTCAGAGGATTGAACAATTAAACTGCAAAGTTGTTCCAAGGTGCATAATGCCATATCTTTATTTGAACCCTTACAGAGCCAGTTATAAGGATAGCTCAGATGACCTTTCTGAAAATCAGCACATGAGTTACTCTCACAGTAAGTCTTTAACTTTGTTGTATGCAAGCATGGTAGTATGTGATCAAGTTGGCGTAATAATGACCACCTAGCAATATATAATAAATATATATATATTATACACACACACACAAGGCTTGGTTCTCAGTTTCTCTGGATGAATTGTGGGGAGGAACTGAGATAGCTGGCAAACATATCTCTTGTTAATTGAGCAAGAAATGGTTAGAATACTGAGGAGCCTGTACATCACTCATGTATAAATTATTGGTGGTGATTCCACTAAAAAATGTGTTCTTAATGAAAAAAAACAATTTCTACTACTTTGTCCTTGTGTTACTTGGGAATCCAACTTCTTTTTCTTGCTGTTTATTTTATTTAATTGTCAAAATCTTATTCCTAGCAAGAAACAGATGCAGCAGCTATGGTCCTACATTCAATTCTATATTTTCCCCAATGCCTCATGGAAATGCACTGTAGGACCATAGATGATGCATCTGGTTCTTTCAAATGTATATTTTAATTAGGTCATAATATTTATAGCTGAAACTGTGTCTAGAGGTCAGTAGGATGCTGCAATGCAGGCATTGTAATTCTGCAGTTTAAAAAAAATACATTCTATATAAATAGTATGTTTGCCATCTTTTGCCAAATCCAAAACCTTAGGGACAGAGCCAGATTTGAGATCATGGCCTGAGTCCTGGCAATTTATTTGATGATAGTCATTTAAGACCATATATTAATCTTAATAACTAATGCTTCCATATTCTAAGACATAAGCAGGTGGAAAAAAAACAACTTGTATTTTAAAAACCATCAGATTTGCAAAGTCTGGTTTACATCTTGGAAACTTTTGGATAACCAATTCAGTTTTGACACTTCTGTTTTTGAATAGATGCCTATCCTATCTATAGAATAAACAGAAAACATGCACATTTGTATTAAGCCTTGTAAAATAATAGTTTTAAACTTTTGAAATTAGACAGGAACATTTGAAGGAAGCAAAGGTGTAATCTATATTATGGGTTTGTTGAAGAAAGCAGTGACCTAAAAGTGCCATCATGTTTTAAGTGTGAAGAAATCCAGAGAATGAATGTGATGCCCTACAAGGGAAATTACTAGCACACAGATTGCATCCAAAATTACATTGAAAACTTCCTTCTGGTTTGAGGTTACTAAATGGTTACCTGCAGTCCATTTCTTTCTACAATTCAGCTTAAAATATTGAGCCTCTGATGTAGCCATAAGGAAGTTATTATTGAGATTAATATTATTAACAGAATTTGCATTACAGTTGAGCGTGACTCTATATTGCTTGATGAGTACTGTAGTTCAGATTCAAAATATTCTAAAAATAATATAGCCCCCAAACTGTTGCTATATTGTGATCACATCCATAACTCATCAAACTATTGATATTAACAACTGTTTTGAGGTTAGAAAAATTTAAATGAGCAATTTTCCAACCATAGATTCTTGTATTCCCAAATTTTGGTCAATATACTGATGGTTTGGAATTAATAAAGTTACTTTCGGACCAGATAATGGAAATTCTGTGGGGGTGGGACAGTTGACACATTCAGAAATTTTGTGAAACTTGCTGTATTATTATTTTTAATTATTACTGATTTCACCAGAACCATCTTTTTATTCTCCCAAGTAAGCGGCTGGTTGATACCCAATGCTGACAGTATTTGTGCACCAACAAATCCGAATTATCAGTACCATGCTGCGTTACCACTTCCCGGTGCCCACTCGTACCATAGCTGTGAACGCTACAGCTCTCGGCGCAGCCACCTTGCCACTCCATATCCAACATCCTACGTACACAGAAATTACCCAACAGGTATGCTCAAACTTATTAGTCAAGTTGCCAGTTGATGGATTAAACTGGTTAATTAACAACTGTGATTCACAGTTTGAAAACATACTTACAAAATTAATGAATCATAAAATATGTAATGGATTTAAATCCGTTAAAGCTTTAATTAGCTCAACTAGTTTATTGATTTTTTGATTTCCATCTTCTTCTTTCATATGGTAGTAGCAAATCAAATGTCAATATCTAAGTCAGATATCCAGGCCAAAGCTTCAGGTGTAACAACGTGGATATCTTGTAGGCTGCCTGCGAATTTCCTCCCTGGGCAGTGCTCACTGATGTGCTCCAGGGTCTGACTAGGAGCTCCAAAGTCGCATGATGGGGATACTTTAATCTTCCATCTATGGAGAAGGTGGCAGCATCTACCATGACCGGTTCTGAGGTGGTTGATGGTTGTCCACTGTTTGCGAGGAAGGTTTGATCCTTCAGGTTGTACTGTGGGGTCCTCTATAAGGAATCCATTCCGTATGTCGCAGTTCTTCCAAGCATTTTGCCATCGGTCATCAAGGCTGAGGGGAGATCACTGAAGGGCTTCGGCAACGTTCCAAAATGGCCTTCTAGATTTGAGACGGGTTGGTGGTAGGTTGTTCAAGTCGGCCTGGATCGGCATGTCTTTGCTGGTGTAGCAGTTGTATTCTCTGGAGACTGCATATTCGCAGCGTAGGTGTGGTGGTGCAATGTTTGCAAGCACGGGCAGCCAAGGTGTTGGTGTTGATAAAAGCGTACCGGTGATAATTCTTATAGTAGAATTCAGCTGGACATCAACGGATTTGACATGCGGACTTGATAGCCATGCCGGAGAGCAGTACACCGCTGTAGAGTACACCAAGGTGAGTGCTGCCATATGGAAGGTTTGAGCGCCTGCTCCCCATGTGGATCCGGCGAGTTTCTGCATCAAGTTGCTCCTACTCTTTAGTTTCTTCCCAAGGTTCTGGAGATGCTGTCTATACGACAGGGTGCGATCGAGCGTGATTCCTAAATAGGAGGGATTTTTGATCTTTTGATATCCATGATGTTCTGTCACAGGATACTACTAGAGGGATGAGATGAATGAGCTTTGATTTGCTAAATATTCTTTTCTTGTCTTTGACTTTGTTTTCTCCTAGTACAGTTTACTGGTTTTGTTAAACTAGCAGACAAAAGAATTTCATGTGTTAATGTGCGTGTTACTAATATCACAGTGTGATTGCAACCCACACGTTTTTAAAGTAAAACTTGTATTACATTAAAAGTAATAGTACATTTTCTCTCATTGTGAAGAACATTATTAATCTGTACAGTCTCTACATATTAGTTGTCACAGGTTTGGTTTGGTCAGCAAAGCATTAGACAGACAGTTATAAGCAATTGTCTAAGGGAAGGGGAGGGGGGCAGTTGAACAAAAAAATACCAAAAAGCCCACTGCATATCTTTTGATTGTGTGGATGGGAGTTTAAGTTAATGGTGGTTCAAGTTTATAGTGTCATATTTGAGTGATTGGTTCTTTAATGCACTGTGTGGTTTGAGAGTCTTTTTAAGGCTAATGTTTGCGATCGTAAATAAGATAATTTCAGGTTAAACATTTCACTGAGAAATCCATGCATAATTACCAATAAAAAAGTAGCAGCTATAACAAAGCAAATTAGTATCAGGTACCAGGAAACTCCAAATACTACCTCACGTATTAATTTTCAGAATGAACCACATTTGGTATAATGCTGTGAGCAGTCCTCCCTACTCTCCATTACATGCTCTGATCCTATTTTCATTACTAAGTTCAGATGGGGTGCTAGACACAGTTGCACAAAACGAAAGTTCATTGAAATACAGAAACCAGGTTATTTATAGCCAGTTTGTGTGGAGCTGGAAGCAATCTTGACAACACACATAGTTTCACCAGATTGTTCCGCATACAACTGAGCAAGATGATTTGCTTCATGCTTAGAATTGTCTTGAGGTACTGATAGCTATACTGCTTGTTTTAGGATCTAATCAGGACTAGCTGCTGTAAGGTTGTTGACCTTGCTAAATTTGGTGGCTGCCATTTTTGGCAAGTAATGTATGCACCAGAGGTGAAAATAGTGGGAATTCCACCAGATGGCACCACTTGCCAGTCACGTCTCTTTCCCAGATGTCGCCAGAAAAAGGGATGGATGCAAACCCCTCCATTCCACTCCTTTGTAGTGTCAGCTGTGGCTCAGTGGGTAGCACTCTTGCCTCTGATGTCAGAAGGTTGTGGGTTCAAGTCTCACTACAGAGACTTGAGCACAATAATCTAGGCTGACGCTCCAGTGCAGTGCTGAGGGAGTGCTGCACTGTCGGAAGTGCCGTCTTTCGATGAGACGTTAAACCGAGGCCCTGTCTGCTCTCTCAGGTGGATGTAAAAGATCCCATGGCACTATTTCGAAGAAGAGCAGGGGAGTTATCCCCAGTGTCCTGGCCAATATTTATCCCTCAAGCAACATAACAAAAACAGATTATCTGGTCATTAGCACATTGCTGTTTGTGGGAGCTTGCTGTGCACAAATTGGCTGCCGCGTTTCCTACATTACAACAGTGACTACACTTCAAAAAATACTTCACTGGCTGTAAAGTGCTCTAAGCTGAGAATGATTAATAGATGGCTAGGTTTAACATTAGGATGGGAAGAAAAATGACCTTTTTATTTCTTTTTAAATACAATTTTTTCAGTCTACTGATCAATATTATGTTTTTAACAAGTGTCCTTTGCAGAAAACTCTAGTAACAGCCTTCAGGCTTTACCAGGGCATGACAACTGGTCAACCTTACCACCTCCACCACATGCCAACATGTTACCAGTGACTCATACTGCTGGAACTGGATCCAATGCCAGGTGAGACATACAGGTCGCAAATCTAAGACAGGATTGTTCCAGGTTTTACATTTTGTGGGTGGAGGAACTTCTATACATTTATTTATACTTGTAAAATTATACTCATCAATGTTGCTCTATTGTGGAAATTAACTGATAATATAATAAAATAGTTGGCTTGTTGGATTAGATATCTTTTTGTTTTATTTAAAAGAATTGAAAACAGCTACAATTTAATCAAGCAGAAATCTGTCAACAAGCAACCAACTGAACTGAACATTTGTTAGTGAGGTATGGAGGGGGGTGCGATTTTTCACTTTGGGCGAGTGGCAGGAGAGCATCATGCTGCCTGCCTGAAGTCCTTGATGAGAGCGCAGAACCAGCGATCGCTGGCAGCTAACCTTTCGGGGAGGAGGAAGAATCTGGAGGCTCTGATGTGGAGCTGAGCTGGAAGCCGGGATTTAAAGGGGTGGGGGAAAGAGACAATCATGGGTGGAGGGGGAGGGCATGCACTTCCTGACCCCCTCCCCCGACAATCACTGAAAATAACTTTTATTTGCCTTTTTCTGAGCGGCATGCAGCAATCCCTTTAAGGACCATTTGTTAGGCTGCTTAATACTTGGTACCAATGGCGGAGCATGCTCCACTCACTGGTACCTCCAAATTGTAACCAGTGTAGGACTCTGATTTGTTAATTTAAAAGTAGGGTCACACCTGAAACAGGTGGATGCCTGGGCCGGCATGAAGGTGGATGGGTAGCAGGAATGTGCCACAATTTTTGGGGTGTTAACCACCCTGTTCCTGTTCGGTGAAGATCCTTAAAATCAGGGCCATGGTCTCTCATTTATAGAAAGTCAAGTGATGTTTAGAAATTCGATGTTTCAACCTGTTGCCACTACTTTGGTTTGGTTTGGAGGTCAAACTTAGAACTTCTCTACTTGGGTGCATTTCCCTACCTCACCTGATAGCTGACAGTGTTCCACATATAAAGTGTGAATACAGCTGCTGGAAATGAACATATCTGAATCTACTTTACAATTATCCTAAACTTTATCTTGTGACTATATATTTGTTTACAATCAATGTAAAATAGCCTTGGAAATGGTAAAATCACCTGCTAACTGGAAAATCCTTGAACAAAATTGCCGCAATCCATGAATATGAGATATGGCATTATCTCTTCAGAATGTTTTATAATGAATATTTATTTGTATTTTTATTTTTAGCCAGTATACATGCCACTGGACAGTAGGTAATGCTTCTGTTACCCCAACCAATCAACTGAGCTCAGCTGCTGGCAACCCTCAAAGCCCATTTATTCGAGGAAGCCTGAGTTTGCCGACAACCCCTTCATCCTTAGTCACTGTGAAGAGTTCAAGTGGAGCAGCCATGGAGATGCTCAGTGAATCTCCACTAGCTAGACTTGCGGTATCTTCGTGGAGCTCAGCATCATCCTCATCATTCTAATGGCTTACTGCACATCACGTTTGATTACTGTAGTCATCTATTCCAGGAACACTGGGAATCAAAACATTTTCTACTGTTGTATACATTTATCTGTTTGTACTTTTAAATATTTCTACTGTAAATTATCAGCAAGAATAATTTCTAAGGGAATAAATGGCACACTGGGTTAGAAGACTGTCTTATTGGCTAAAAATCTCCTCGCTCTCTGCTAGTCGCTATGAACCCTAAACCAGTACAATTCAGTTTCCACTGAATCGAAGATCAAAGCACGGAATTAAATATAATTTGATACTGATCTTAAAATCTAACTCGAAGAAGCTATAATGATCGCCGATGTGGAAAGTGAAAATGATGTAGTAGGGGTGCTGTCAAATCAGAGCTTTGAGCTGCCTTTAGCATGCTAATACCCAATAGCAAAATACTGCGGATGCTGGAAATCTGAAATAACAGAAAATGCTGGAAACACTCAGCAGGCCAGACAGCATCCATGGAGAGAGAAACAGAGTTAACAGACCTGAAATGTTAACTCTATTTCTCTCTCCACGGATGCTGCCTGGTCTGCTTAGTGTTTCCAGCATTTTATGCTAATACCCAATTTGGGAGTGCTTAATATTGACAAACCATGCAAATAAAAAGAAAGTTCAACTTCCAGTAGTAAGTAGTATCCTTCATCTTAAGCCCAAAATACATTGTTAATTTTGAAACAGATACTGACCTGGAGTTTCTGCTAGGTTGCGCTGTTTTATTTACCAGCGCAATTTGGTCGAATTGGCCAAACCAATGCAAAAGATTGAGGTATTTCAAGCGCAACTTGCGTTCAGTGCAAATCTAGTTTCCGCGATCTTTTGTGCTGGAAGCTGGCCCCCCCCCCCCACAAAACTGGCCATGCCCCCACATCGAATTAATCACCATGGTACATTTCTGCTAATTGCGCTCGTTTGCGGGCCTTTGAGGAGGCTCTTAAAATTAAACTTTTTCTTGGTGCAAGGATTCTGATGAGCATCTTTTAAAAGATTTTAAACATTTAATTTACTAAGAAACTGACTACTGTACACTAATTAAATTAGTTCTGTATAGTTTTTTTTTAAAGTCATTTGCAGTTATTTAAAATCAGATTGCTTACACGTTTACTAAAAATGCTTTTTTTTGTGACAAACCCACTTTCAGCTGCATTAATAAAACTGCACCAGGTTATCACTCTTAAATATATCAAGAAATATGTTTTTAAAGCGAGAGGGGGGAAAAAACCCAACTGTGTTCTAAAACGCTGCCCGATTGTGCTGGTCCATGGAAGATTTTACATTCGGTGATAGTAAATGAGTTTGAGCGGAAACTTGAGCAAAAAATTCAATTCAGAAAATTAGCGCAATTTGCTCCCGGATTGCCGATTGCGCCCAAAGCGGAAACTCTACCCCACTGTATGAAAGAATACACCCATATTTTTAAGATGAATGTGAGCTTCATAACTTAAAGTTGCCATTACAATATCTAATCTATTGACCCCAACACCAATACTGGAAAGATCTTAATACTTTGTAAGTTACAGGGGAAAAGTTTTTTTTTTGTTAAATTACAAAAGGAGTTTTGATAGAGTAAATAAAGACTATTTTCTCCGGTTGGGGAAGTCAGAGATGAGAGGTCATCAATTGAAAATGGCCACAGAGAGCGAGGAAAGAGGTTGGGAGAAATGTCTTTACTCAATGTTCTCAGGAGAATGGCATGCCTTGCCACAGGAAGTAGTTGACACAGAGACCGTTACATCTTTTAAAAGGAAAACTGGATGAATATTTGAAGCAGCCACAGTTACATATGATAGTGTTTGAATATTTAGTTCTGTACAGTACCTGTTTAAATGTACTTGTATAAAATGTTATGGTATTAAAAATTGAAAAATTAGTCAAAACTTCAGTATAAGCTACATTTGTCTGTTACAATTTCATGTTTTCATAGAACTGTTTTCTCTCTCAATGAATTCACAGTTCTTTGTCCCCTATCATCAAGAAGTTGTATTATAATTAGTAATCTGGCTTTTGCAGAATTATGTGACCTAAGAATCAACAATTTCTCTCTTGCTAGCAATCTTATGCTACACCACACCTTAACTTCAGATTGGTGAAAATTATAGCCAGAAAGCTGGTGTAGCAATAACTGTTTGTTTACAAGTAGATAGAAAGTTGTAGCACAAAACATTTCAATACTAATCAGTCCAAGATGAAACACAAATACAGCATGAAAAGTGTATAATAGTCTAATTAGTCTTCATTAGAAATACATATGAAGAAATGAAATTGTTTTGAATTTTGGAAAACAAAGTCCTGGTTACTGGCAAATTAAATTCAGTAGCTTTGGCTTCTCGTATCTTTCAGTATCATGCAAAACAAATAATCTCCCTCCAGTAGGGTGTAAAAAAGTAAGCCTTCGTTCTGTTTACACAATAAAAATCTGGAGAATTGCAGTGGTTTTCGTGTTTTAGAATTGAGCATTCAACTCTTTTGAATTCGGGTTCACAGACACCATAACACAATTCACAAATGCAAAAGCCACAGTCAACACTACAAATATATACAAATGGACATTGAGCTTGACTGGATTCAAAAGATTCAGTAATCAGAAAACTGGGCTGATAATGGCTCTGTGTGCACCATCGGGTCTATGGGTACCTTCACACAAATAAGCTAACCTCGCCAGACTACACAAAGGTCTGTTCATTTCGATGATTTTCTGAGACTTTGAGTGCATTGCACATGATGCACCAGAGTGCTAAAGCGACTCGGAAGAGGGTTTTCCTGCGCAACATTGTGGCACTATTGAGTAAGGGACTACCAGAACAGGAGAGTGGAAGTAGTGGAGGATTCTATTGTTGGGGGAATATTCAGCCTTTTTTTTTGCAGTTATAATGGGGAGTCCGAATCTTGCATTGCCTCCCAGAATAGGTGGAACAACATCCGGGAAGGGAAGGAAAGCAGCTAAAACTTGTGGTGCATATTGGAACCAAGGACAAAGGTAGAAGTATCTTTGAAGTCTTGCTGCGGGAATTTAAGGATTTAGACACCAGACTGAAAAATAAGTGCTGTTAATCTCCTGATTGGAGTATTGTGGACACCACACTTCAGCAAAGATGTAAAGGCCGTAGAATGGGTACAGAGGAGGTTTACCAGGATGTTACCAGGGATAAGGGACTTCAGTTATGAGGAGAGGTTGGAAAAGTTTGGACTATTCCCCTTGGAACATAGAAGGTTAAGAGGCGATCTAATAGAGGTTAACAAGATGATGAGAGGTTTTGATAGAGTAGATAGAGAAAAAGCTATTCCCTCGTGCGAGTGGGTCAATAACTAGAGATCATAGATTTAAAATCATTGATGGGAATTTTTTTTCACTCAGAGTTGTCGGGATCTGGAATGTACTACCTGGGAATTGAACTTTGATTCTTCCTTTTACCACTAATGGGCCCTGGATAAATTCATTTGAGCCATCAGGGGAGCGCAGATCTTTAAATACAAGTCATTATTTTTTTTAAAGGAAAGACAAACTTGCATTTATATCACACCTTTCAAGATCATGGGATGTTCCAAAGCACTTCACAGTAGTGAATTACTTTATGAAGTATAGTCACTGTTATGTAGGCAAACACGACATAAGTTAAGAACTCAAATTTTCTATTCACTGACCATTATAAATATTTTTCTTGATTAACAGTAGTGTGTTGAAAACTGTAACTGTACCAATGACACTAAGCCCCGTATATTCCGATCCCTACGGGTGTGTACGGGCTGTGTACACACCCGTAGGGAAATCGGAAATTCTGGTTTCAGGCATGCGAAGCGCATACGCTGAAATCAGGCATTTCCGATCTGTCAAGAATGCTCTTGACAGATCGGACGCCTGCCCTGGAGAAGGGCCTCTGCGGGGGGAGAGTTCCGCTTTCTGCAGAACCTCCGCCCGCTGAAAACCCTTAGAAATCTTACGCCTGGTAAAAAAAAAATTTTCACTCATTTATAATTTAAAAATACTTTAAAAAAAGGTAAGTTTATTTTTAGCCCCGTAAAAAACGTTAATTATTTTTTTCAAAAAATGCAATTTTTGTTTAAAATATTTAATTTAATGTAATTTTAACTCATTTTAAAAACATGATGGTTTAAAAAAAAATTATTTAATGTTTTGTGTTTTTGGGGTGATCTCCATTCATACTTTTGACGGGTCTATCTGTCAAAAGTATGAAGGGAGATTCCCTTCTCCTATTGGCTGGCCTGGCCCACATGATCCCATGGACGCTTGCGAACTGCATGCACCCCTGGGATACGTGGGCCCTGCGCATTTCGACTGTGGAGAGGCCCAGGAGCCGAAGTCTCCGGACCTCGGGAGCCCTCAGGTAAGAGCATAGATTTTTTTCCGATAGGAGGCATCCGCACGCAGGAAGCCTCCTGTCGGAAATTACAGGCCTAAAACATCAACATGCTGCTTTAGAAGCACTGCATCCTTATTTATATGTAACTTATTCAGTTCATTTAATAATAGAGCCATATAACATTATATATTTTTCGAGATGAAAGCTCCATCAACTAGATGGAATTAACCTGCAAACACGACCACCTAGTCCCTTTTCACATACAGCCAATCTGAATGGCGTATGAAGAGATTCCCGCAGAGCTTCTAAATGCATTAGTCTGAAAATAGCTTCGGCCATTGAGTTAATCTTTGAATCACTTTTTAAAACCCTTTTCCTTTTCTCAGTGCAGTATGGCCTCACCTTTGTCCCATTTTATTTTTTAGTTCTTTTGATACTGGTTGGCACTTGTGATAAATCTGCATCATATCATAGCTAGCCTGGTATTAGATCAAGTTAAATGTGGTTAAAAAAAAGTGTCTGCTATTTAAATGTTTATAGCAATGAAAACATTTATATTTTGTAAAATGTAATATTTTCTTTCCTTTATATTGTAGCATTTATTAAAAGTAACTCACATCTGTTGTAATGTGCAGCTATTGATATGTTTTGTTCTATTCTATCATAAACTAAATATTTAAGAAGATATATTTAAGGTAAACACAAATGAAATGAATAATAAAGTATCAAAAGTCTGTAGCAAAAGAGATAACTTGTTTTGAAAATTGTCTTTGCTGAAGAGCTAGTATTGTAATATTAGTAATATCTCACTGATGTCAAGTTTTGAGTTCAGTTTTTAAACTTTTCATAGAAATTAAATTGCACTTTATGAATTTCTATAAATTGGCATTTGAGAACCAATTTTACAAATGGGTGTTTCTGGCAGGTAATGTATTAGAAAACTGTGAGTACACCTCCCATGATTTACCAGCAATTATTTAATAAGGTTGGGCTTCAATCCAACCTCAAGGGTTCAAAGTCCTGCACTCAAGACCGAATATTAAAGACCACAGTTTAGTCTGCAATGGGCATGTTATATGATTCCACCAAAGCACAGTATAAATTATATCCTTTGCTGGCTTGGGACATTGGATTTGACAGGTTCCATGTGTCTCGGTGGTTTTGGTTTTGTCCTAGAGTGAGGTTGGCATCACAAATCCCAGGAACTTGATGGGCTGGTATTTACAGGAAATTTGGAGATAGTTTCAACCTCAAGGATTTCTGGAGGTGAGAAATCCTCAAATTAAAAGCTTCTGTGAACATCTGGTTCTGCTCCACGAGGCCCTAACTGGCAAGTTCCCATGCTCCTGATTTGTTTCTCCATTGTCTGTACTTAGAGAACCCACTTCCCATTCAGTAAAAAGAAAGAAAGCTTTGCATTTATATAGCACCTTTCGCGACCACCGGACGTCTCAAAGTGCTTTACAGCCACTGAAGTACTTTTTGAAGTGGGGTCACTGTTGTAATGTGGGAAAGTAGGAGTGGGAAGTGGTAGATCTGAAATAAGGGGATCTTTGAGAAAGTTGAGAGTAGGTATGAGCTTTAAAGCCACAAGGGAAAATATTTAATAGATCGAACCAAGACATTGATGGGTATTGTAAGGAAAGTAAGAGTGTATCCCACAAGATAGAGGGGGGTAAAACATTTTATTTGATACTTGGAAATTCTTAAAAAGACAGGAGTTTCTATGTTTAAAATGTTGACCTGAAAAACTAGATGACCAAAACCTGAGAATACGAACATAAGAGATAGGAGCAGGAGTAGGCCATTTGGCCCCTCGAGCCTGCTCCGCCATTGAATAAGATTATGGCTGATCTTCTACCTCATCTCCACTTTCTTGCACTATCCCCATATCCCTTGATTCCCTTAATATTCAAAAATCTATCGATCTCTGTCTTGAATATACTCAACAACTGAGCCTCCACAGCTCTCTGGGGTGGAGAATTCCAAAGAGTTACCACCCTCTGAGTGAAGAAATTTCTCCTCATCTCAGTCCTAAATGGCCGACCCCTTATTCTGAGACTGTGGCCCCTGGTTCTAGACTCCCCAGCCAGGGGAAACATCCTCCCTGCATCTATCCTGTCAAGCCCTGTAAGAGTTTTGTATGTTTCAATGAGATCACCTCTCATTGTTCTAAACTCTAGAGAATATAGGCCTAGTCTACTCATCTCTGCTCATAGGACAATCCCACCATCCCAGGAACCAGTCTGGAGAACCGTTGTTGCACTCCCTCTATGGCAAGTATATCCTTAGGTAAGGAGACCAAAACTGGACACAATACTCCAGGTGTGGTCTCACAAGGGCCCTATATAATTGCAGTAAGACGTCTTTACTCTTATACTCAAATCCTCTTGTAATAAAGGCCAACATACCATTTGCTTTCCTAATTGTTTGCTGTGCCTACATGTTAACTTTCAGTGATTCGTGTACAAGGACAGCCAGGTCCCTCTGAACACCAACATTTCCCAATCTCTCACCATTTAAAAAATACTCTGCTTTCTATTTTTCCTACCAAAGTGGATAACTTCACATTTCTCCAAGCACATAGAGAGACAAATGGTCTGGTGTTTTATTTTGTGTTTATAAATGTTTATGACTCTGAAGCAACTAAAAGAAAGTTTAAAAAAATCTCTCAAAAATGTATACAGCCAAAAGTTATTCCACATAAGGAATTACTTCATGTGGATAGGCTTTAGCTCAAAGGCCCTTATGATTGACAATTTGGCAAGGTGAACCATTCATCCATAATTTGGATGTGTATCCTAAATCAGAAGGAATCCAGACCCTTATTTTGAAATAAACTATCAATAACGTATCAAAGATCTAAGAGTAAAAGCATACCCAAATTTTGAAAAAAGGGTATGCAAGATAAGCCACATTCCTTTGTATCACTTTGATGCTCAAGTCAGCTTTTCCGATAAGAGGCAAAGATAAGGATAAGGACTCTGTTTCTCTCTCCGCAGAGGCTGCCTGACCTGCTGAGTATTTCCAGCATTTTCTGTTTTTATTTCAGATTTCCAGCATCCGCAGTATTTTGCTTTTGTAACTTGAAACGTTGCGGGTGATTTTGCCAATGGGGAGCTTTTGGAGGCGGGACTCCCACTTGTCGGGTTTCAGTCCCGCCTCCATCAACTTCTGGCCAACCCACGCTATTTTCCCTTGATTGACCTTGTTAAGCCCGCCCAGCGGGTTTAGCAGGCCAATTAAGGGAAAGCTGGTTGCAGAGAACGTCAACGTATGACGTTTCATCTGTCAAAAATTTTTGACAGATGAATTGTCATCGTTTGACAGCTCTGTGAAGCTGTCAAACAGTGACATTCTCTGTAGTTTGATGAGTTCTTGAATTCAAGACCTCATCAAACCTCTTTCTTTTGCAGAAATGAGATGGTTGTTGCATTGGAGAATGCAACGGTCATCTGTCATCTCTGCTGCGGAGGTGCGAGACTCTCCGCATACCCAACTCTTGAAGCCTACAGGAAGAAACAAAGGTAAGTACACTTTTTCTAACACTTTCCACTTACCTCAGATACTCACCGCTCCACATTTGCACCCATCACTTACCTACACAGCACACTTTTGGACCCCTCCAACCCCCGCAGACCCACTACTCGCCTCGGTGACCCTGGCGGGGTTCGGAGCCTTCGGGAAGCCCGCACTTCAGGGCTCAAAATGGGGATAATCGTCTTATCTGCCTGTTAACTACCTGTTAACAGGCAGTTAAGTGGCACTAATCCCCTTCCCGCCTCCAAGGAGACGGGACCCGGCACGGGATGGCTACCCGTCTCCTGGCAAGATGGCACGGAGGCGGATTGGGCACCCGCCCCCAAATTCTGTCATTTTCCCGGCAGTCCCGCCTCCATACCCGCTTCCCCAGGGCTGTCAAGATCGCGCCATTTAACTTTGTTTCTCTCTCCACAGATGCTGCCTGACCTGCTGAGTATTTCCAGCATTTTCTGTTTTTATTTCAGATTTCCAGCATCCGCAGTATTTTGCTTTTGTAGTCTCCTCTACACTGGGGAGACCAAACACCGATTGGGTGACCGCTTTGCGGAACACCTCCGTTCAGTCCATAAGGGTGACCCCGAGCGTCCGGTTGCCTGTCACTTTAATTCTCCACTCCACTCCCACTCACACCTCACCGTCCTCGGCCTCTTACACTGTTCCAAAGAAGCTCAACGTAAGCTCGAGGAACAGCATCTCATCTTTCGATTAGGCACTTTACAGCCTTCTGGACTCAACATCGAGTTCAACAATTTCAGACCATAACCTCCGCCCCTATCTTTTTTTCCCATTTTTTTCTCTCTCTCACATGGCAGCTGTCTTTCATTCTGCCAGTGCCATTTACACTTCATCTCGAGCCATCTTTGGTTTCTTAACTTGTCCCATTACCATCTCCTTTTGCCTTACACCATCATCCCTTTTGTCTCTTAATCTCTCCTGCCTTCCATCCTATCACAGACCTTCCCTTTTGTTCTTTCCTCCTCTCCCCCCTTTTCCTGCCCCATGCACTTGCTTAAAAACCTGTTCCATCTGCAGCTTTTTCCAGTTCTGACGAAGGGTCATCGACCTGAAACATTAACTCTGTTTCTCTCTTCACAGATGCTGAGTATTTTCCAGCATTTTCTATTTTTATTTCAGGTTTCCAGCATCTGCAGTATTTTGCTTTTGTAAGATAAGGAGAGACTGGTTTTCAACCAAAAAAACTCCGGCAGTAAACAGTAAAAGATCCAGACTACTTCAGAAACAGAGACGTGCATGGGATAAACTAGAAAACACAAGAGTGACTTTCTATGCATTTCTGTTGCTGTATTTTCAGCATTTGTTTTTATTTCAAGTTTTTTAAAATCCCGTTACATAGTTCCTATCTCTGATATTCTCCCCACTATGTTTTAAGAAGTTTCATCAAAGTTGCTAAAACTTTGTATCCAACAGCCTGCATTTGAGAGCGCGTGCGCGCCAGTAGTCTCCGCCTATCCGGCGGTCCGCGCTTCAATCGCCCGACACGGCAGGGCAGGGGCCACTCCTGCTCCGGCAGAGCATTCTTTAGCTTTGGAGGACCGCCACCCTCTGAGGCGTCCCTGGTCTCTGGCCTTTCCCTTCCCTGGTGTTTCCAGTTTATACAAAGAACGAAACATGTCTCACTTTCTGCGAAACCTTCGCAACTTAATCAGCAGCCAACCGGGAGAGTTTGAGCAGATTGAGGAGGAGGATGTTAGGAGGTGGGGCCTGACAGGTCAGTGCTGTGTAACTGGGGGCTCCTTGCAGCCGCACTAACCCGGCTTTAACGATACACTGCTCAGGGACACCGCACTCGTCACAGGCCTGACTTGGTTAAATGGGTTTTTAATCGCAGTTTCTCTCTCTCTCTCTAGCCCCACCCCAAATTCAGCGATTAAACTGCTTTAACACGGCCACTCTTACAACTAGACCGCTCCTTGAGCTCATTCGGCGATTACTGTTGATGCCCTGAACATGACCACCTTCTTGCTTTATTTTTAAATAACTTTTTTTCCCCCCTGAACGTTCGGCAGTGATCATCCGCCTGTTTGCCGTCCAAAATAAAACTACTTGCATTAACTGCACTCTTGGCATCAACTTTATTTACACATGCGGAAGAGGGATATGGGTCTAGGGACCTGGAAACAGTCGATTGGTCCACGGAAAGTGTCCAATCAGACTCCAGAAGCAATTCTTACGCAGGCCAATCAGATGTTAGAAGAGGAAATTTAATATTTTATTGTATAATAATATAAATGGCCGGTAGTTATCACTTTGAATTGTTAAAAATAGCTAGTAGTAAATATGGAATTTATCCTGGGTTGTGTTTGGAGCATGTTTCACTAGTGATGTACTGGTAGTAGTAGGAACAGTTTGAGTGGACGAATTAAGGATACATAACACAAAAGTGCATTGGTACATTAAAACATATTGGCTGGAATGTCATTCTTTCCTGTGGAGTATTAGTACTAATATGCTAAATAAGCTGAATGACAGTAATAGGACTAAAGTAACCACAATGCAGTTTTCCCCAAATTATTTTTCCAAACTGGTCTCCTTTCTTACCTCAAATGACTTTCCGATACCTGATCCCAAGTCTCTGGCAATGCAGCTCCATCGTTGACTGCCAGGCGTGTGTATGTGAGCAGTATAGGGTGGCTGGCATTTTGATGATCTTCCTCCATGTGGAACATGCTAACTCTGCTCAGCTCCAAGTCAGGTGTAGCACAGCCAGCTGCAGAGCACAGCTATCAGGAATGCGAGGTTTTAGTTATGAGGAGAGACAAGAGAAACTGGGGCTCTTTCTATTGGAGCCGGAGCGGGAGCAGTTAAGAGATCTGATAGAGGTATTCAAAATTATGAGGGCTTGTGATGAGGTAAATCAGGAAAAACTATTTCTAATGATCGGTAACTAGAGGGCATAAATTTAAGAACATTACCGTAAGAATGAAGGAAAAGATTGGGAGTTTTTTTTTGTTGCAGCTGGCTGTTGGGACCTGCAATATTCTTTCCAAAAAGAGTAGAATCTAAAGCCCTTCTAAAAAGGAAATGGATAAATATGAAAAAACAAACAAAAATGAAATTGCAGGGGAATGGGACTAAGTGGGCACAATTTCCTTCTGTGCTCGCTGACCTACATTGGCTCCCGGTCCAGCAACGCCTCAATTTTAAAATTTTCATCCTTGTTTTCACATCCCGCCATGTCCTCGCCCCTCCCTATCTCTGTAACCTCCTCCAGCCCTACAATCCTCCGAGATCTCTACGCTCCTCCAATTCTGGCCTCCTGCACATCCCTGATTTTAATTGCTCCACCATTGGCTACCATGCCTTCAGCTGCCTAGGCCCTAAGCTCTGGAATTCCCTCCCTAAACACCTCTGCCTCACTACCTCTCTCTCCTCCTTTAAGACGCTGCTTAAAACCTATCTCTTTGACATCTGCCCTAATATCTCCTTATGTGGCTCGGTGTCAAATTATGTTTGATAATGCTCCTGTGAAGCGCCTTGGGACGTTTTACTACGTTAAAGGCGCTATGTAAATGCAAGTTGTTGTTACTGTAAATTTCCATGCTTCTTTCAATTTTGTTTCTCTAGCCTCAAGGAAGACCCCCCTACTTAGTGTGACATTTCCATTTCCCTACCGTCATTCTTGCGACCTTGCTGAGCCAGACTATAAAGTCGTAACCAATTAGAGGCAATTTTCTGCTTTAGGCGTATGCCTCTAAGAATTGAATTGTTATTTCCAAATCATATTAAATGTAGAACCCTTATAGCCAGCAGGGGGAGGAGATGTTCTACCCAATCCAACAACCTGGGCAGGGCTCAAACTAATGCCCCAGACTGAAAGGGCAGTCTGCTAATCCAGTGTGCAAAATAGTACCCAGCTGTTTATTTTACTTAAAATAAAGAATACATTTAGAAGGGTGAGAGGATATTATACGTGAAGAGTTATGATATACCATAATAAGTTGATGTTATTCACTTGCTGATGTTTGCCACATTGCTTTACCATTTTAACCAACTGTATACATAACTATTCTATCAAACAATATATTGCATTCATCTGTAAAGTAGCACTTTACAAAAAAAAATTAACTTGCGTATTTTTAATAAAGCAATAAAGTTGTGGATTTTAGATGGTTGCGTTTTCTCATCCCACTTTCGTACAATACCTTGATTTCGCTCAACAATAAATATGTTAGTACACATACTATGGCATAGAGAGTGCAACGTGTATGAAACTGCTCAGAGTTTTAGGCATTAACAGTTTTGAGTACTGATTATTGCACTGAAAAGCACAAATGTGTTATTTCATCATGAACTCATTGAATGTTACAGCATAGAAACACACATTTACCCGATCAAGTCAATGCTGGTGTTTTCCTCCACATCAGCCACCTAGTCTTAATCCCACTCCCCTCTTTTAAATTTCCTCTTTCTCAAGGAACTATCTAATTTTCTTTTAAAGGAAACGATGGACTCTGGTTTAATAATAGTTTGTGGAACACAATTCTAAATTTTAACCATTCTCTTGTGAAGACATTTTCTTCTAACCCTCCTTTTAATTTTTTGTGAATTTGTGCCTCTCATTACTGTCTCATCAATCAGTGGAAACAATCTATCACGATTTACATTGTGCCTTTTTGTAATCTTGAAGACCTCTGTCAGGTCACCTCCTAACCTCAGCTGTATTGGGGAAAAAAACAACTTCTCAATCCACTCTTCAGAATTGTAACCCTTCAGCCCTGGTAACATCTTAATGAATCTGTGCTGCACCTTTCAATGATGGAGTGTCCACAACTACACAGTACTCCAGCTGGAGTCTATCTCAGGTCTTGTGCAAGTTCAACATTACTTCCTTGTTCTTATATTCTGTGCGTCTAGATGCAAAACCAAGGATTTAATTTGTCTTTTTTGCAGCCTTATCTACTTGCGCTGCTACCTTTAATGATCTGTATATCTGTACACCAATGTCCCTCTGCTCCTCTATTCTATTTAAAATCTTATCATTGAAGGTGCATTTAGTTTCCCTACTCTTGCTTCTAAAATGTATTACTTAACACTTTTCTACATTGAAATGCATCTGCCCATCTTGCTAGCCTTATCTCCTGCAGTCCTCCAGTTTGGTATAATCAGCAAATGTTGACATTGTTCCTTAAATTCCTAAATACAGATCATTTATGTATACAGTAAATATGGGTAGCCCCAACACTGAGCAACACTCACTATACTTGTATCAGTCTAAAATTCTTCCTTTTATGTTTACCTTTGCCTTCTGCCCTCCAACTTTCTCTCTACCCATTTCCCTTAATTTCATGTGCCATTACCTTTACCATAACTCTTTTATGTGGTACCATGTCAAATGCAGGGCTTTGTTACTAGTCACATTTTTCTTTTTAGGTATAAGCCTTCGTTCATACCAACTTAGTGGCTTAAATTGGCTGGCTCAGTGCCATAGTATTCAACATGGCAGCATCCTCGCAGATGAGATGGGTCTTGGTAAAACATGTCAGGTAAGATAGCTTCTATAAAACTTTTTGTGTAATCATATCTACTCCAATAATAATAAATGGTTGATACTGCTCTTGAGACAGCTTATTGGATAATAGTAATAAATAACTGGTGTCACTTTCTAGCAATCTCATTGGCCAATTGTAATTGTGACCAGTTTGGTCACCAGGGTTTTGAAACCTACATAACTGTTTTAATTGATCTGTATTTAATTGACCTGGATCTGGATGAATGCGGAGATTTGACAAGTTTCAGCTTATGTGACAATAGCCCGGCTCCTCATGCTGGGCTCTGCTTTAACAAATTCAGAGAGGAATTCTGCAACCTCCCACACAGCCATGGCACCTCCTCCGTTGCCATGACCGATGTTGCCAAGGCTTCCATCTCCATGGACATCCTGGGATAATGGTACTTTCCAACTCTGGCCTCTTCCTGTGCTCAAGCCCCATTTTAAATCCTTGGCCCCAGTAATACTCCAGCAACTTTAGACTGTAATGTTGCAGACAGGGAAGGAGTTAGGCCACAGGACACACAGCTTCTATATTACAATGGAGCATATTTAAAAGGAAATGATTCTGAAATA
Source organism: Squalus acanthias (assembly GCA_030390025.1). Taxonomy (NCBI): domain Eukaryota; kingdom Metazoa; phylum Chordata; class Chondrichthyes; order Squaliformes; family Squalidae; genus Squalus; species Squalus acanthias. Next base: position 149,704,935 of record CM059429.1, read on the forward strand.
AAATAGACAGCAGAAAAATAGTAAGACTAAAACGAAATAAACTGAAGTACCAACGCAGTGCATTTGAGAATAAAATCAAGTAAGAATGAAATGGGCAAAAAAGACACGCAAGCTCAATAGAGGGGGAGAAAAGGGAAAGAAAAAATAAAACAAAGGAGGTAGAAGCAAAAACCAGATACGAAGATAAACAAGAACATTTAGGAAATTATTGCAATAAACTCAATGTTTATAAAATCCAAAATTATTGTGAGCAATTGAATAGAAGATCCACCACTTAAAATAAAAAGGTTGGATACTTCCATGGGGACTGTGCCAATAATAATTGCAGATATTTTTTTGGGGGGTTAACTGGTTCTGAGAAAATAAACTACCAGCACCTTCATGACATTTAGCAAGATATATCAAAGCAGTTCTCTGCTTTAGTGAGTAAATATACTGTATGTTTTAAGCTACATGTATTAATCCACACGGATGAGGAAGGCCTTGGGTTTGATTCTCTAGTTTGTACTATATTCGTGCCTCTCAAATGGGGCAGCAGCGATGGTACTATAATTGGCCTCAGCATCTTTGAGCTGGGGAGGGGAAAAAAATGACTCAGGTTTCTGTTCCCGATTGCTGTTATTGGGACCATGTGTGGACTCTGGCTAAAAACAGCACTGTGATAGAACCATGGTCAAATAACACTTGGGAAATCCCTCAGATGAAGAATGGACATTTCGGTGATGTACTGCAGGAAACCTTACTGAGTTACTGCCTCCAGGAAAGAACGGTTGGGAAAAGAATTTGACGGACAAAATAGCAATGAGGAACACAAGTACTTTTGTGCTTTTGAACAAATTTTGTCTTCAGAATACTTGAAAAAGTATACATTTGAGGGTTGATCATTGCTTAATCTTTAATGGCTTACAAAGACAGCAGTTGCGCAGACATTTTCATTATATGAACATAAGGAATTTAACTTGTTATTTATTTATTTTCCTGAGCATTTCCAGAGCTCAGTAGTATAACAAAGAAAAATCCACCCTGGAAACTAGTCACAACTAGTCAGTAGTTATCTTAAAAACCACAGCAAAAAAGAGAAGGAAAGACTGATTAAGTATGATTGCTACAAGCTGGTGGTCAACAACAATTTGGATATATGTAGTGCCTTTAACAGTTCCAAAGCAATTCACTGAGATGTAATCAAAAAAACTGGACGCTGAGCCAAAGAAGGAGATAATAGTACAGATGATCAAAAGCTTTGTCAAAAAGGTGACTTTTAAAGAGGGTCTGAAACAAGCAGAGGGAATTGCAGAGACAGAGGGGTTTAGTGAATTCTAGAGCATGGGGCCTAGATGGTTGAAGGCACGACTGCCAATGGTGGGGCGTAGGGAGAGGGGATGGACAAGAGGCCAGAGTCTCAGGAACGGAGAGTTTGGTGGAGGAGTTGTAGGGCTGCAGAAGCTTACAGTGATAGGGAGGGGTGTGGCCATGAAGGGTTTAAACATGAGGATGAAGACTTTAAATTGGAGATGTTGGGGGACTGCAATGTAGATCAGCGAGGACAGGAATGAAGGGCGAACGGGACTTGGTGCCGACTTACACTTACTGCAAATACAATGAAATTTCTGTTCCCATTTTTTTCAGTCAATATCTTTTCTTCTCTATCTGACTGGAAGACAAAAGGAGAAAGATCCTTTCTTGATCCTGTGCCCACTGTCAGTACTGAGGAATTGGACAGAAGAACTGGGAGGGTAAAAACATTTAAAATATAATATTTATACTGTTTTATAGATTGCTCTGTCTTTCAGTTTTCTCTTAATCTCTCTCTCCCTCTCAGTGATTGAGAGAGCAGTAAAATATTAAAGGCATATTGAGTGGATGAAGATAATTAGCTTGCCCAAGTACTCCATATGAATGTTAACACTATGGAGCTAATTTTGTCTTTGGGTGACACGTTATACATCTCTCCTGATTTTCATTTGCATCAATTTCAATCGCTCAAAGTGAAAATTGCACTTATCCGTTTACTTGGATCACACAGTCATCCACTACTACCACTATAACTCGGTGAAAAAAAGTACATTATTTGTCCAGTAAAATGTTCTTGTGCATTTATAACCCTTGTCCAGTGCCAGTCTTTTGCAACCATCTTTTCCCATTACATATTTCTTTATTGCACAGTTAAAAGTGACAACTTAACCAGATGAGAGTTCCATCCTTTGGTAATGCACACAATCCTAGCATCATGTAATAACTCAACGCTAAATATTTCCAATATCAAATAGATTTGGTTGTGAAAACATCAATTACAACCCTTAGGTTACAATTTTCCAACATTATAGCTCGGATTTTGCGGTGGTAATGACGGCGAAACTGTCAGCGTTCGCCGTCATTACTCCTTTGAAAGTGACAGCAACTTCTGGAGTCAGCGCATGCGCAGATAAACGTGGAAATTCAGAAGTTGCGGTCAGTCATTCCCTGCTTCTCCGCAGGTTGCACTGTGGAACTCCTCAGAGCTGGCAATCAATTCAAATCACAGTTTCTGACGAAAACTTCCCCTATTACACTGGAATATTGCTGTTGAACCCTCCCACCCCCCGAAAAAGTTAAGCCTTGTTGAAGGAGGTGTAACTAGGTTTTTAACAGCGTATTGACTGCTGAACAACTGTTCTGGTCCTGCAAAAAATAATTTTATATTAGTGGAATGTCAAATTTTTCTATTAATCTGATAAGAATGGCATGGTTTTTAATATATTTTTAAAAAAGTTTGTTTATGATATTTCAGCTTCTACCTTAATCCTATGTGTATGTCCCAAACTTTATTTCGCTCTCTGTAAAATTTATAAAAAGTAAATTATAATCTGTGCATTTTACTACTTGGTTTGCTGTCTGTGAGAATTCTTCAATGTGATTGGCTGCTTAGCCTGTTTGATGACATCACTGTTGCTGGGTGCTGGAGATTTGCTTGATTTGGCGTCAGATTCAAATTAAGGTCGGGAGAGCTGAAATTTACGTCAGAGATTGCTGGATCTTTGCGGGTAGCTTTCTTCGAGCTCAGCAGTGAGCGTCGTCACTTCGCCGCTGACCGCAAATTCTGGGCCATTATCTTAGCTTATAGATGTTGATAAATCACTCAGTGAGACTCAATGTTGTAACAGGACTTCCCTACTTTTATACTCCATTCCCTTTGCAATAAAGGCCAACACTCCATTTGCCTTCCTAATTACTTGCTGTACCTGCATGCTAACTTTTTGTGAATCATGTGCAAGGACCCCCAGATCCCTCTGTACCTGAGCATTTTGTAATCTCTCCCCATTTAAATAATAATTAGCTTTTTTATTTTTCCTACCAAAGTGGATAACCTTGCATTTTCCCACATTAAACTCCATCTGCCAGATTTTTGCCCACTCACTTAGCCTATCTATATCCCTTTGGAGATTCTTTGCGTCCTCCACACAATTTGCTTTCCCACCCATCTTTGTATCATCAGCCAATTTGGCTACATTACATTCATCCTTCATCCAAGTCATTAATATAGATTGTAAATAGTTGAGGACCCAGCACTGATCCCAGCGGCACCCCACTAGTTACAGTTTGCCAACCTGAAAATGACCCATTTATCCCGACTCTCTGTTTTCTGTTAGTTGGCCAATCCTTTATCCATGCTAATATTTTACCCCCAACATTGTGAGCTCTTATCTTGTGTAGTAACCTTTTATGTGGCACCTTATCGAATGCCTTCTGGAAATCCAAATACATGACATCTACTGGTTCCCCTTTATCCACCCTGCTCGTTACATCCTCAAAGAACTCCAGCAAATTTGTCAAACATGATTTCCCTTTCATAAAACTATGCTGACTCTGCTTGACTATATTATGATTTTCTAAATGTCCTGCTACCACTTCCTTAATGATGGACTCCAGCATTTTCCCAATGACAGATGTTAGGCTAACTGGTAGATAGTTGCCTGCTTTCTGTCTCCCTCCTTTCTTAAATAGCGGCATTACATTTGCGGTTTTCCAGTCCGCTGGGACCTCTCCAGAATCCAGCCATATAACCAATGCATCCACTATCTCTGCAGCCACCTCTTTTAAGACTCTAGGATGCAGGCCATCGGGTCCAGGGGACTTGTCCACCTTTAGTCCCATTAGTTTGCCTAGTACTTTCTCTCTAGTGATAGTGATTGTTTTAAGTTTCCCCACTCCACTCCACCCCAATAGCCCCTTGATTATCCATTATTGGGATGCTTTTAGTGTCTTCTACCATGATGACCGATACAAAATATTTGTTCAAAGTCTCCACCATTTCCTGTTTCCCATTATTAATTCCCCAGAGTCATCCTCTAGGGGACCAACGTTTACTTTAGCTACTCTCTTCCTTTTTATATACCTGTAGAAGCTCTTACTGTCTGTTTTTATATTTCTTGCTAGCTTACTCTCATAAGCTATCTTCTCTCTCTTTATCATTTTTTTAGTTGTCCTTTGCTGGTTTTTAAAAATTTCCCAATCCTCTGGCCTTCCACTATTCTTCGCAACATTGTATGCTTTTGTTTTCAATTTGATACCATCCTTTACTTCCTTAGTTAGCCACGGATGGTTCATCCTTCTCTTTGAGTCTTTCTTTCTCACTGGAATATATCTTTGCTGAGAGTTACGAAATATCTCCATAAATGTTTGCCACTGCTTTTCTACAGTCTTGCCCTGTAATATATTTTCCCAATCCACTTTAACCAAGTCTGCCTTCATACCTTTGTTTAAGTTCAGGACATTAGTTTGAGACCTAGCTTTCTCACCCTCAAACTGAATTTGAAATTCTACCATGCTATGATCACTCTTCCCAAGAGGATCTTTCACTTCGAGAGCATTAATTAATCCAGCCTCGTTACACATTACCAGATCTAAAATAGTCTTCTCCCTGGTTGGTTCCACAACGTATTGTTCCAAGAAACCATCCCGTATACACTCTCAGAACTCTTCCTCAGGTCTACCTTTGCCAATTTGCTTTGTCCAATCAATATGAAGATTAAAATTTCCCATGATTATAGCAGTACCTTTCTTACAAGCCTCTATTATTTCTTGATTTATACTCACTTTATACTTTAGTCAATGTACTTCTTAAAAGTGTGCTTCTGTATACCTTGGGATGGCTTATTACAATATTTATCCCTCAACCAACTCCACTATAAAAAACAGATTATCTGGTCATTATCACATTACTGTTTGTGGGACCTTGCTGTGCAAATTGGCTGCTGTATTTCCTACATTAGAACAGTGACCACACTTCAAAAGTACTTGTAATGTTACACATTGTGATGGAGTAGGAACCTTGCAGATTTGATTTCTTTTTACACTTTACTTAATTCCTGGTCTGGGCTGGGCATAGAGTTGCCAGGTAGAAACTACAGTGTCTCCCACATGGGGGAAGGAAAATTGGATGGTTTGTCCTGCCTGGGTGACATCCTGTGCTTCCTAGCATCTGAAGGAGACATTGGCAAAGGTCTGGGTGCAGTTTTCACTCAGCAACAGAGATCTGAGCCTAGGCAAACCTAAGGTAAGATGACATGGTGATAATTTTAAAACAATCCTCTGCCTATATCTGGTTTACATTCCAGCATCCGCAGTATTTTGCTATCGTATTAGTGTCTGGTTTACATTGTTTGTACTGGTTCTTCGCTATTTTTCCATTTCTCCCAAGACATACTGTGAGTGAGAATGTAAACAGATGACTTGCCTCTCGGCCTTTGTTAATGCAGCTCTTGATTCAGGAACTCAAAGCTGCAGGAGGGTAGCTATGTTTTTATTTAATTTGTTTAATGTGTCAGCTGTGCGTCAGAAGGTTATGGTCCTCCTCCAGAGACTTGAGCATAAAATCTAAGCTGACACTCTAGTGCCAAACTGAGGGAGTGCTGCACTGTCAGAGGTGCCGTCTTTCGGATGAGATGTTAAACCGAGGCCCCATCTGCCCTCTCAGGTGGACGTTAAAGAACCATGGCACTGTTTTGAAGAAGAGCAGGAGATTTCTCTCCGGTCTACTGGCCAATATTTATCCCTCAACCAACTCCACTATAAAAAACAGATTATCTGGTCATTATCACATTACTGTTTGTGGGACCTTGCTGTGCAAATTGGCTGCTGTATTTCCTACATTAGAACAGTGACTACACTTCAAAAGTACTTGTAATGCGCTTTGGGACGTCCCGAGGTAGTGAAAAGTGCTATATGAATGCAAGTTCTTTCTCTTTCTTCTTCCTTTCTCATTGATGTGGCTTAAATGAGCAACTGGCCATACAGTGTGCCACAGACACAAACCTGCATCTTACTGAGTCTTCATGTTGGAGCTCCAGTGTGCTGTAACACCACACCACTCTTACACTAGTCAATATATAGTATTATTATTCTGCAGATTTGCTCCACGACTTTCATTGGTTGTGTATACAGGAGACAAAGATACAAGACTGGCTTTGCAACAAGACCTGAAAAATTGCAATTTCCACGTACTTCTCACCACTTATGAGGTATTAAGGATAACGGCGTTGACTTGCATATAGTATATACAGTCACTACTACATTGATATTGTAATGTCTTCATATCCCAAGTAAGACATCAGTACATGCTGATCTTCAACCTATTACGGCATCTTTCATTATTGGATGTACCTGGGCGAAATATAATTTTTGTCTATACATTTTTTAATTCATTCTTTTGACTTGAAACCACAACTGCCTCTTATGTGGAATTTTGTTTGGGGGCGAGGGTGTATTTGTTTTTTAAATTTAGGAATAGGTGTTAAATAAATGAGCCAATCTGTATCATTTTAGAACAAAAGTGGATATTCCAAGGCTGTGGTTCAGCTTGAAATGTCTTTCTGATAGGAAAAGATTCAAAAATATAGGTTCTCACTCGATGATATGTCAAAAGTTTAATGCCTGGTGGCCACAATATGCATATTAGTAAATGGGCTGGACTATTGTCCATGGCCTGGATGCTTGCTTGTTGCTTTTTAGATTAGATGCAAAAAATTCCTAATAAGGTAATGAACCTTTTATTTGTTGTTGGGTTTAGATTTGCCTGAAAGATGCTTCTTTTCTGAGTAGGTGAGTTACTCTACAACTTAGTTGTACTATTGGAGACAAGTAACATTAATACTAAATACTTAAAAAAAAAATGTGGTTGCTTTTATTAAAGGATTTTTTGTTATCAACTTATGACATAGTAAGCTTAGTATAATTAGTTTTCAGAGAAAAATAGTTTATATGATGAAATAATATCAAAGTAAAACAGAATGTCTTGGAGTTGTGCTGAACATTTCATTTGTTGAGTGAAGATACTGTGTGAGAAACGGAGCTGGTATTGTTTCAGAAAAATTTTCAAGAGTGATTCACTAATAGACTGGTTTGTTGCTTCTATTAGAATAGTCTTCATCAATTCTCTCTGCAACATCCCATTCTAAATCGACTTTTTATATCTCATTGCATTATTTTAAATTTGATTTTGTTTTTGTTATCTACGTACTCTAAACTAAATGGATGAACAAAATAATCAGATGTGAAATAATGAGGAAGAACAATTTCTACAAATCCTGCAGAGGCTTATTGGCATTAATATAGGAGTTTGCAAAAACATATTCAAAAGGTGGTCAGAGGTGCAAAGAATCATGGAGGAGAGCATAGTTGTAGATGCAAAACATAATGGAGCAATTTTATCAGTACTTTGTAAGAGGGTAGTCAGGGAAGAAGTGAGAACCATAAAAGATGTAATGGGGCTGAAACATAATGTAAGATAGTTAATATTTTGAATGATTACTTCCTCCAAGTAGAATTAATGATTTTAATATAAATTAGATAGATGTCCTTTACAGGCTAAAAGGTCTCAAAACAAACAAACACCCTGGAATATGTATTATTTTTCCTAGGGTACAAAGACAAGGGAGGAGATTAGTGAGCAATTGATGGCGATTATGAGGGAATCAGTAAACACTGGGAATGTCCAAGTAAACTGCAAACGGGCTAATAAGGGTGCCCATTTTTAAAAAGGGTGACAAAAGCAGAAGCAGGCAACTAAAGATTAGTCTTCACACAAAGGATGATCAATATATGGAATTGACATCCATGTAGCGCAGTGGAGGGAAAGACCCTGGAATCATTGAAGAGAAAACTAGATGCTCCAGTGGGAGGAGTGTGGGGTCTTCTGAATAGAGGGAGGAACTAAGATGGATCGAATAGCCAGATAAAATCTTGTGAAATGTGAACCTGAAACATAGCAGATAAAATCAAAAATGCTTAACAAAGTTTAGAAGAAATGCAGTGCCTGCGGAAATGAGCTAATATCAGCTTGAAGAGATGGAAGAAAATAACTCCCCTTAAAAAGATTCTGTCAGTACAAACAATGAAACCAAAGTGAAAAATCAAGGGGAAAATTATTTTAAAACCAACCAATATGTTTTTAAGGCAAAAATTTGTTCCAACTATTTATTTATTATCTGGTGGCCAGCCAACACACAGAAAGTGGTTCGTAAAAATATGATCAAAACTCGACACCTTCAGATGGTGTGCTGGAGAAACACTCAGGCCAAGCTAAACACTATCTTCATGTGGAGCTGCTGCACAAAACCAAATTTTGTACAACTGCCTAGTGTCCAAACTCTGTACATTTTGTGAAATTGCACGAGTTGAAATGTCTGTTATGTTTCTTTTAAATCTGAGAATATCAGAACAAATCAGTTTAAATTACACTTATTTTTCTTTCAATCTTCAACTGAGCTAAAATGTTTGCATCAGATAAAGAATGTTGCCTTGTATTCCAGATTGAGCTGGAGTGTACTGATTGTGGATGAGGCCCACAGGTTGAAGAACCAGAACTCTCTACTGCATAAGGCTCTGAAAACAGTAAGACATTTTCTACCCGTAACAGTGTCCTATATAGAGTTTTTTGTTGCGGATGTCACATCTTGGTTTCTGTAATTTTTAAATTGTACATTATGTATTGAAGTTGCAGCATCAAAATAATGTAATGGAAATGTGCTTGTCAGTAATTAATGATTGTTTATTGGTAGTTTTCAGTACAATTCACACTGCTGTTAACTGGAACACCAGCACAGAACAATCTCCACGAACTCTATTCACTGCTGAGCTTTGTGGAACCAAAGGTGTTTGCGGCAGATGAAGTGGATGAATTTGTTAAATATTACAGCAATGTGGAAGAGAACGCAGAACAAGGTAAGCACTCAGTTTGCCACTGATAAGTCCTTTAATTTTACCATGTAGGAATGCCAATTTTGTTTAACAACGGTTTAGTGCCCCTGACACTGATGCAGCTGAAATTGAAAGCTCACGTGACAGATTACAGGTATGTCATATCATGTGATGTGGCAAGTAAGACCATGTTTTAAATTAAATTGACAATAGTGGCTGGTCAGTATGGGATTTTTACATTACTGATGCCCCCAGGATTGTTATCTAGAACAAGGAAGGATGCTGATCTACATTATTGCAATGAGACTTATTTTCATATGTACCCATTACTTATGTCAGTTGAGTGGCTGTCTCCTGGCTTTGAGACCAGCCATAATGGGCCTCCAGCAGACTGGTAGCAAATGGAGCTTTATCTTAATGGGTAGAAGTAATTAGTGATTTCTTGATTTTTCTTCCACCCAACTATATGGAGAGTACTTCATATTGAAAGCATTCCTTGCTACAGTACTATTCCTCATAGCCATTAATTACTGTTGCCTAGGTGTAACAGAGTTTTAAAAGAAAGAGCTCTAATCCCAGTTTCAACTATCTCAGTGATACGAACATACAATGACGGACAGGTAAAGACCCTCTGGTCAATTGAGCCTGTCCCACACAATTGCAATACCTTGTGTATCACAATATATACTATTCACCCCACTCAAAACCATGTGATCTCCTGGGAGAGGCGAAAAACCAGATTAAAAAACCCAGGCTAATTTGGGGGGGAAAATTCTGGGAAATTCCTCTCCGACCCATCTAGACGATCGAAACTAGCCCGGGTGATCACTCTGGCCCTGAATTCCCTGCAGTACCTACCTTCTATAAGAGGTGATCTCTGCCCCAGCCAAAAACAGGTCTAGCTCTCGCTTGAAGGAATTCAGAGAATCAGCATCCACCGCACGAGATGGCAGCCTGTTTTGGAGGTCCACTATTCTCTGGGGAAAAAAACCACCTCCTGACATCTAACCTAGATCTGGCCTTATACAACTTAAGTTTGTGACCCCTGGTCCTCCCTAACCTATCTAATTGGAACAAACTGTCAACTGGAACACAATCTATTCCCTTCATTATCATATAAACCTCAATCAGATCCCCCCAAAGTCTACGCTTCTCTAAAGTGTAGAGTCCCAACTCTTTTAGCCTATCTTGATAACTAAGATGCTTTGAACTCGGAATTAGTCTAGTAGCCTCCTCTGCACCCTTTCCAAAGCCTCAATATCACCCACCATGTGAGGAGATCAAAACTGGACACAGGTGAGGCCTGACCAAGGTCTTGTACAAGGACAAAATAGTATGCCTCATCTTATAATCAATTGTCCTATGGCTACACCCCAACACCCTATTTGCTCTAGCTATTGCTTCACAGTATTGCTCATGTACCTTTAGAGATGAATGCCCAAATCTCTTTCTATCTCCACCTTTGATGCTTTTCCCTGAAGGGTGTATGAATGTTGAGCACTTGCCCATCCCACATGCATAACACAGCACTGATCCAAGTTATACATCTTTTGCCAGTCAATCTCCAACACATTAAGATCTGCCTGAAGCAGATGAGCATCGTCTACAGTCCTAACACTCGCACAGATCTTAGTATCATCTGCAGATTTGCAGGTCGTGCCCCCCCAACACCTACATCCAGATCATTAATAAAAACAGTAAAGAGCAACGGACCCAATACCGATCCCTGCAGGACGACACCACTGGTGACCGGACTCCAAACAGATCCAAATCCATCTAGAACTACTTTTTAACCTGCGTCCTGCCAGCCAGTTCTAGATCCAGCTCAATATATTACCACGAATACCAGAGGCTTCAACCTTATAGAGAAGCCTCTTGTGCAGTACCTTATTAAAGCTTTTTGGAAGTCTAAGTAGACAATGTCTACTGGGCTTCCCTCATCCACCAACTTTGTAACTTCTTCAAAAAATACAATTAGATTTGTAAGACATGACCTTTATATGAAGCCATGTTGGGTGTTCTTAATATGCCCCTCTCTATCCAAGCATTTAGATATTGCATCCCTAATGATTCCCTCAAGCATCTTACCTATTATTGTCAAACTAATGGGCCTATAGTTACCCAGATCCGTCATGTCACCTTTTTTAAAGATGGGGACTACATTAGCCTCCTTCCAGTCTATGAGAACCATTCCAAAATGCAGTGAGCTATTAAAAATACAGACTAGGGGCTTTCACAGCACGTGTCCCATTTCCCTGAGGACCTGAGAAATATCATCCAGCCCGGATGCTCTATCTATTTTCAAATTCTTAATTCTTTCTAAAACAATGTGCATCTATGTTAATATTACTAGTTTTGTTAACATTATTAAATTCTAATAGTCGAGCATCAACTTCAAGAGTGAAGACCGATGCAAAGTACTCATTTAATATTTCTGCCATACCCAGTGAATCCTTTGTAACCTGTCTTTGAACATCATTCAATGGCCCAGTACAGTCTTTGACAGTTCTCTGACTTTTCACGGAACTAAAAAAGCTTTTCCCATTACTTCAACAATTGTCTACAATCCTCTTTTCCATTAGCCTTTTAGCTGATCTAATGGCAGCCTTTGTTTTCTTTAGACGTTCCTTGTACTCAACTCTGTTTAGTTGAGTATTAAATGCCTTTAATTTATAGAAACTTTTCTGTTTACATCTTATTTGTCTTTGGACATAACAAGTCAACCACCTTGGCTTTTTCGTACCACACTTTTTTGACTTTAGGCACATATTTGTTTTCCACATTTTTTTTATCTTCTTAAAAACTTTCCTTTTGTATTCTACATTGGTTTCATCACCACCCAGTAGGGTTAGTCAACTTACCCGTTCCAAATCATCTGCCATTTTAGTGAAGTTTGCTCTTCTGAAATGTGGTACGAGTTGCAGATTCTCAGTACCTTTAGTTCTACCAGCCAATTGAAACCGTATAATGTTGTGACTGTTGGCCAGATGTTCCCTCACATAGAGGTCCAATACGAGGTTAGGCTCATTACTAAACACTCGATCTAATATCCCTAGTTACTTCATTAACATGTTGAGTTGGGAAACAGTCTTGTATATTTTTGTCAAATTTTGTCTGACCTGCATCATCTTCAACCTATGGTTCATTTTCCTCCTCAATCTTTTGTCACGCAGCCAGAGCAACAGGAAGTGGTTTTAAAAACCCAATTACTCAGTTACTCCTTTATTTTTTATTTTAAAAGTGGGAGTTTGATTGAATTTTCTATATGTAATTGAATCTGGATTATAAAACACATATTACCAAGGCATCAGGGTTGTGTACCCTTGCAGAAGAGAAATTTATCAAATATAAGTGATAATCCTGCAAAGTAATTGTAAGATCAGGTGTAAAGATTGTGTATTTCAGTTAAATTACAATTCTGAAGATTAGGGTATTGTCTGTGTTATATCAAGAGTTATATATATGTATTACAGGTACCATTATTTTGATGGCACTATGCTTCTTCCTCTCCCTAGCTAAAGAACTGCACAGTCTGATGCAACCATTCCTCCTAAGAAGAATCAAGACTGATGTTGCTAATGAGCTACCTAAAAAGATGGACGTTGTTTTGTATCATGGGATGTCTGTACTGCAGAAAAAGTACTATAAAGCCATTCTGATGAAGGACTTGGGTGAGTACTAAATATCTATTTATAAACCAGCAGTTTTAAAAAAATTGCTTTAGTATTAGTCCATTGTCCATCTGTAGACAGGTGCTTGTTAAATAAATACGTATCAACTGCTTGATCAGATTTTTGTCAAACTTCGTAACTCATGTCTTTCAAATACACCAGAAACCTGCCCATCATGCTTGTGTACATATACTGATCCACTTTAGATCTGTTTAAACAATCCTTGTGCTATTTGCAAAGAAAACCAAAGCAAAAGCACCTGCCCAAACTCTTGTTTTATAACAATCATTTAAACTCTGGCCATATTGATGTATAATTAAGTTTTAACACAGCCATTTCCGTCTGTACTGACAAGCCAGATTCACCAGTATGAAAACCACCATAGATTCCCTGGATGGTGCTACCTCTGGTGTATTTATGATAGTAAAAGTGCATTATATGAAAAAATTGAATATCCTGTCTATGGTTTCTTTTTTTTAATTCAAATTGTAAACATTATACTCAAAATAGAAGTTATACATTCATTTAATAGCCATCCTATTAGATTAGAGTTGAAAGGCCTACAGCAACCTTTCAATATCCTTAATATGTGAATATTTTGATTGCAAAACTCATTGAGTGAGTGTACCACTAAAGAAAAAAAATCACTGGTTCGATCAAGAAGATGGCTATTGCCCCGATCTAAAGCAGGTCAATTGAGTCGATGGTGATTTGAACCAGGTATTAATTGTAAGTTTGAAACGGCCTAAACACAGACAGGTGATCATCTTCATACCTTTTTGCTTATAGTTTGTTGAAGTAGATTACCGCTCTGACTCTTAGCTTGATCATCGAAACAGGTTCTGTTTTCCAAAGGATTTTTAAGAGTATAAAAATGCAGCACATTTCATGTACCAGTAATTAGGTTTTGTCTGGCAGTGAAGCATTGGGACGGAACACAGTTCCATAGACAATGTGCTTGAGTTAATAAAACTCCTCCAAAGACAATATTCTGGTTGTTTGCTAAGGAATATGTGTGCTATTTCTTTCTGAAAATTATTTTTATCTGAAGGTTTGCAAGGAAGCTTTCAAAAGGATTTTATTTGGCTGGTTTGTCTATTTAACCTTTCTTGAACAAGTTCCAGACAACTTTCTTTTGGACTTATTTCAATATCTTTCACTTCATGCTGCCGTGAATAAATCTGTTTATTAGTTTAACTTGTTACAAAAAGTGTCTCGTGTGGCTGATATTATCCATCTTCTGAAGTGATGTAAAAAGTGAAATCCCTACATGCTACATGGTAACAATAAAAGGGTTTACTGTTCAGCCAGAGCATGGTATTCCAGATTACATCTCACAAAATCAGTTTCTGTTAATAGTGATACTGTGAGCTCATTATCAGGAGTTACAAACATTGTTGTTACTGTCTGATAAAGATGATGGTGGTATATCTAGAGGAAGGCAAAGAATGTGATGTACCTTCAGGAGCAGATATAATCTATCCAAGCTCGGACTGAAAAGCATGAAGTGCACTGGTCACCAACCTCCACAGTGGAGAAAGCAGAGAGATTATTGATGTTGTTTGAAAATATTCAAATTAGACAGTTGCATTTTTATGTCTGAGGTAAAATTTCCAAGAAGCTGATTGCTTTACATTGACTTAGTTTAGCAGTAAAAAAAAATTGTATTACACAAAATAGATTTTTTTTCATTGTTGCACATTGTAAAACTGATCCCACGAAGGATAAGCAGGGACCAACTGCCCCCAGCAAAACCACATCTGTTATCAGTGATGTGGAAGACAATAAGAAACTGCTCACGTGGGAGGATCACTTATGTAGTACTCAGAACTGCAGATTTGTTGATTTGCTTTCATAGGTCTCATCAGAAACAATCAAGATATATTCCAAGAGTAATCACCAGCTAAAGGAAAATGGGGCCAAGAGCATTGTCCCTGTCACATGATCTTTTGTTAGCCTTGGCTAAATAGTCCTGGTTTCAGGTCATTCCATCGCTTTTTCAAGTCAGATTTTACACTCTCTGGAGCGAAGATGTGGTTAATACTCTGGTAAGAGAGCTCCCATATCTGAGCTTTAGAAAGGTTAAATGTTGTCTCTGCTATCTGATACTCCTGGGACAGGTTGCTAGCAAAAACACCTTTGCCATCAGTCTGGGGGAGGAGAAGAAAAAGATCAGCAACAATTAGTTTTGCAAATGTAAAAAAAAACACATCTGGCTGATTTGATAAAAGTTGTATCTATTTAAATGATTCATTTTGTTAGCTATTAGAATAGATCAGTATAAGTGCATTTGCTCTCATTTTTCTTTCTGTTATAATCTACAACAGCACCATAAACTGCACTGAATATAATGAGTACTGCAGATGAGTTGAAAATAGATGTTTAAATGGAGAGGGAGGCCAGATTTATAAGAAGCAATTAAGAGGATACTTACAGCAAGTATTTGTTTCAACATTGATATTAAAGTATTTAACAGGCACATCCTACCCATTTAATATCTCACTCATGTAGTCCCTAGTGTAAATATTTGGAACTATATTAAATTGCAACTTTCAAATATGAAACAGCATTTTATTCAGCCTACCAGATTCATGCTTTTTCCTCTCCCGTTTTGGTCCGGCTGGACTCGCAACAAACAGTGGGCAGCAATGCAGCCAGGATGCAATACGGTCTTGGTGGATGCATGCTCTAACTGGGAAAACCCATGCTGGATTGAGTGGGTTCTGGAGCGCAGAGGATTATGGGTATTGTGGCCACTGTTATGGACCAATTACTGTAAGAAGTTTCATGTCAGGCAACCAATGGAGTGAGCGTGGGGGCGGGGTGAATGGAGACGAGCGGTCACTTGATGAAACATTCCCATAATATGGTTCAACCAGAGTTGGCAACCCTACCCCACAACCTTCTGACTCCAGTAAAAAGTGCTACCAACTGAGCCAAGCTGACACCCATGCAATGAAATTCGGATAATTACCTGTAGGCTATAGTGTTTCCTTGTGTGATATTTATAGGCAGTAAATTTTCTGATCTTGATCAGGTCACATGAAGGAGAGAATTGAATGACAGGGGACAGCAAGGCACTCCAGATCTATTAGTCCAGAATTATCAGTAGTCTTGTGAGCTTACATTAGTAGGAACTGAATTGAGACTGCCCTAACATTTCTATGAGGACCAGTAGAGCCATCAGGGAAAGAACATGTCATAGAGTCATAACGGCACAGAAGGAGGCCATTCAGCCCATCGGGTCCATGCCGGCTCTCTGTAGAGCAATCCAGTCAGTCCCATTCCCCCGCTCTATCTCCGTAGCCCTGCAAGTTTATTTCCCTCAAGTGCCTATCCAGTCTCCCCTTGAAAACACTGAGTGTGTCCGCTTTCACCACTTCCATCGGCAGCGAATTCCAGGTCCTCACCACTTGCTGCGTAAAAAAGTTTTTCCTCACATCCCCCCTGTATCTCTTGCCCAAAACCTTAAATCTGTGTCCCCTAGTCCTTGTACCATCAACTAGTGGAAACAGCCTTTCCCCATCTAGCCTATCCAAACCCGTCATAATCTTGTACACCTCTATCAAATCACCCCGCAACCTCCTTTGCTCTAATGAAAACAAATCCAGCTTCTCCAACCTGTACTTGTAGCTAAGATCCTCCATCCCCGGAACCATTCGGGTAAATCTCCGCTGCACCCTCTCAAGTGCCTTCACATCCTTCCTAAAGTGTGGTGACCAGAACTGGACGCAATACTCCAGTTGTGACCTAACCAGCACTTTATAAAGGTTCAGCATAACTTCTCTACTTTTAGAAACATAGAAAAATAGGAGCAGGAGTAAGCCATTCGGCCCTTCAAGCCTGCTCCACCATTCAATATGATCATGGCTGATCCTCTATCTCAATACCATATTCCCGCTCTCTCCCCATACCCCTTGATGCCTTTTATGTCTAGAAATCTATCTATCTCCTTCTTAAATATATTCAGTGACTTGGCCTCCACAGCCTTCTGTGGTAGAGAATTCCACAGGTTCAACACCCTCTGAGTGAGTACTCAAAACCTCTATTTATGAAGCCCAAGATCCCATATGCTTTGTTAACCACTCTCTCAATATGTCCCGCTACCTTCAGTACCTATGCACATTAACTCTCAGGTCCCTCTGTCCCTGCACACTCTTTAAAACTGTGTCATTAAGTGCATATTGCCTCTCCCTGTTCCTTCTGCCAAAATGCATCACTTCATACTTCTCTGTATTAAATTCCATCTGCCACTTGTCTGCCCATTCTACTAGCCTTTCTATGTCCTGTTGCAGTCGATTGGCATCATCCTCACTGCTTGCCACACCCCCAAGTTTGGTGTCATCGGCAAATTTAGAAATTCTACTCTGTATTCCAATATCCAGGTCATTTATATATATCAAAAAAAGCAGTGGCCCCAGCACTGACCCTTGGGGAACACCACTGACAACCATCCTCCAGTCTGAAAAACAGCCATTTACCACAACTCATTGTTTTCTGTCCTTAAGCCAATTCCTTATCCAAGCTGCCACTGACCCACCTATACCATGAGCCTCAATTTTGTTAACCAGCCTTCTATGTGGTACTTTGTCAAACGCCTTCTGAAAATCCATGTAGACAACATCCATTGCATTCCCTTCATCAATCCTCCCTGTTACTTCATCAAAAAATTCAATTAGATTAGTCAAACACGATCTGCCTTTTACAAATCCGTGTTGGCTCTCCTTAATTAGCTTAAACCTCTCCAAGTGCCCGTTAATTTTTTCTTTGATTATTGTTCCTAAAACTTTACCCACCACTAATGTTAAACTGACCGGCCTGTAGTTACTAGGATTGTCCTTACACCCTTTCTTGAACAATGGTGTCACATTTGCCTCTTTCCAATCCTCAGGCACCTCCCCCGCATCTAGGGAAGATTGGAAAATATTCAAGGGTACGAGGTGTTCAGAAAAGATAGGGAAGGAAAAAGGGAGGTGGGGTGGCAGTGTTGATTAAGGAAGACATTGTAGTGTTGGAAAGGGAGGATGTTCTTGAGGGGACAAGGGCAGAATCCATTTGGTTAGAGTTGAAGAGCAAAAAGGGTACGATCATGCTATTAGGGGTATTCTACAGGCCTCCAAATAGTGAGAGGGAGGTAGAGGAGCAAATCTGCAGGGAAATCGCAGAGATATGCAAGAGCTATAGAGTGGTGATATTGGGGGACTTTAATTACCCAAATATCGATTGGGATAATGCTAGGTTAAAGGGAAAGGAGGGGGAGGAATTTCTGAAATGTGTTCAGGAGAATTTCCTTGACCAGTATGTTCTTGGAGGCATTGCTGGATCTGGTGCTAGGGAATGAGGTGGGCCAGGTCGACCAAGTGTCTGTGGGAGAACACTTGGGTACGAGTGATGATTGTATGATAAGATTTAGATTAGCAATGGAGAGGAGCAAGGAACAATCTAGAGTGAAACTTCTAAACGGGAATAGGACTAACTTCAATGGGATGTGAAAGGATCTAGCCAGAGTAAAATGGAACCAAATGTTCATTCCATTGACAGTGTGCTAACCCACTCAGTCCTCTGCAAAAGCTAAATATCGAAGTTACTTTTACATTTCAGTAACTGCACCACTATTTAGTAGCAGAAAAAGTAATTGAACTTACACAAACCACACAGGAGTGCCCACGATTGTACCAGTATTGGAAATGGTGTTGGTCATATGAAGAGACAGTCTGACCTTTGACATTTGATGTCAGGCAAAGCTCTGGAAAATAGATATAAATGGGTCAGAACAAGTCACAACTTGTTCTTCCTTTATTCGAATTTTGAAGAAAAAGATTTCACCCATTAGATGATTCACAGAGGGTTTTAAGAGGGATTTTTCTCCCATTTCATTTTCTCTCTTTCAGACACTTCAGTGCAGTATTGAGGGAGTGCTGCACTGTTGGAGGGGCCATCTTTCAGATGAGACATTAAACCAAGGCCCCATCTGCCTTCTTAGGTGGACGCAAAAGATCCCATTGGTACTATTCAAAGAGCAGGTGCGTTCTCACTATATCCTGGCCAATATTTATCCCTCATCAAACATCACTAAAACAGGTTATCTGGTTGTTTATCTCATTGCTGTTTGTGGGACCTTGCCGCGTGCAAACTGGCTGCCGTGTTCCTCTACATTACAACAGTGATTAAACCTCAGGAAGTACTTAATTGGCTGTAAAGCACTTTAGGATATCCTGAGATTGTGAAAAGCACTATATCAATGCAAGTTCTTTCTCTTTGCGTTTTCCTTTCCCTCCTGACGATTATCTCATAGCATTCCCCAGCCGTGAGTACAAGGATTGGGTTCCATGTCTCTGAATGCAGCTTTGAAATTATACTGAAAGTTAGACAGAGAGATCCAGGTCACCCTAGAATTTTTCTTTCCTCTCATTTCCTCCGAGGGAAGAACTTTCCTTAATTGATTAATTGACACCAGGAACTCATAATTTGAAGCATCACAAGTGCAGAATGACACCTTACATTCTGTGACATAGAATACCACAACACCAATATAACATGCCCCAGGGTTTCCGAAAGAATAATTTTTACAATTGTTTTTCCTCAATAAGCTTTATTCAGGATAACGATATGTAATCTGTAAAACTTTTTCACATCTAACTAGAAAAACATAAATGTCATTACCGATGGGTATTTGATTTGCGCTAATCGTGTCGACCAGATATTCTGAACCTCCAACTTCTGGGTGAAGGAATGTACCGTGGCCAATCCGGTCTGGAGGAAGACCAAGAAACATTTCCCATTCTTCATTTTGATGGGGAATCTTAACGAAGATGAAAAAAATAGTTTGTTACTATTTTTCAAGTGATATCACATTTTAATGCATCTACGATGAGCAAATGCTGTATTTTTATATAAAATGCTTTAGCTATGATTGGTCAGGTCAAGTTTACAATATTAATTCAACTATAATGTGCATAAATGCAGTCACAGATTAAAATTTTAAGAATAAACATGTATATTCAATTTTAGAAAAGATCCAAAATAGGTATTCCTCCAAAATTACAAACTCCTTACCTCAGCCATATGCACAGCAAGCTTAAGACCTACATTTCTAGCTGCATGAAGTGGGGCAATAAAATTCTTAGCATGTCCTACCTTAAAAAGGAAAAACAAAAATTGGTGATAAGCCCTATACTGTTACAATGATGCATTGGTTTCAGTGGAAGATAAATAGTCTCTGAGTCACTCACATTTAGTGTGAGTCTTGAGTTTTCTACAGTTTATTTCAAGCAAGATCATTTATCCATACACATCCACTAATCTGATATTAGGCCTCTCTAAATATTGAGTGCTAATCATTTTTATTAATTTCAATTTTTTTATGCTACTGTACAATTTGTGGACACTTAAAATGTCTATCTTAACAAATGTAGAGATATACAACATTCATACACACTTAAATAGTACTGTACAAAAGTTACTTTAATCATTTACTGACCATGTAAAGTTTAAGTAACTGAAAAATATGCAAAAGATACTTAATTACTAAACTGTATTGTATGTATACACACTGAGGTCTGACCACTTATACTTGAATAGTCAGTTTATGGCACCAGTTGTCTGTCTGTCTAAATCAATGTAAATAAACGTCTAAATAAATGAAAGTAGAACGAGCCCAAGAAAATGATTGAATAAGACAAGATTATGCACCCTGCAGTTCTGAGTTAGGGCTGACACCGCTAATTAAAAACAAATTACTCACCGCAGGATCCCCACTTAGATCCAGGCCAACTACCAGCCCATCAGTGGATGTAAAGAATTCTTCTGCAAGTTTTACAGTTTCCATAGCAACAGTAGGCTCACCTCTTCTATCTATGGATAACAGAAATCTAGGAAAATAAAAATTAATATTGCTAGTTATTTTTATCACATTTTTGAGATGATCAATTAAAAAAAGCAAGAAATAACTTGCATTTATATAGCGCTTTAACGACATTCAAGAGTGCTCCACAGCCAATGAAGTACTTTTGAAGTGTAGTCATTGTTGCAAGGTAGGGAAATGCAGCAGCAAATGTGCACATAGCAAGGACCCACAAACAGCAATGAGATAAATGGCCAGGTAATCTGTTTTAGTTATGTTGGTTGAAGGATAAATGTTGGCTAGGATATTTTATACCCAGCTGAGAATGCAGACACGTCCTCGGATTAACATTTCATCTGAAAAAGGTCATCTCCAACAGTATTGCACTGAAGTGTCAGCCTAGTGGAATTTGAACCCACAACCTTCTGCCTCAGAGGCGAGAGTGCTACCACTTCTATATCATCTTGCCATACTAGATCGGGCAGATTCCCTTCATCGAATACTCTGAGGCCGTATCCCAAATGCTTGCAGTCACAGGAACTCTCTTCCCAAATGCTCCCAGACCCTGGAAACCCCTTTGCTACTCCAAAATCCTAGCACCCTCCTTCCAGCCCAGCTAGACCTCGAGACTCTACTACTCCTGTCAGACCCAGGGAAGCACTCAGCACCAGAAATGTCCTACCCACTGCTCCGAAACCCAAGCACTCCTTCTATGCTCCTAAACTCTGAGACCCACCTCCCCGGAGCTTCCAAACAACAGGAGTGTTCTCCCAGTGCTGCCAGATCCCTAAACCCCCAACCACTCCAAACCTTCCAGACTCCGCAACCCCCCCGTTCTACATCACTATCACCCAACCCTCCAGAAAACTCCCTTGTGAGACCCCAGCACCCCCCATTGAATCCACTCCCAAACTCCATCTCCAATTCTCCTAAACTTCATGATGTCCTCAGTCCTGCAACGTTTCTGCAGCCCACCCCATTGCTGCCCAGGTCCAACACCCCATCCTTATTATTACCAAATCTAGAACTACACAATGCCTGGTACCTATATGTAACCTGGCACATCTTCTACATCCTTTGCTTTCAAAACAATATAAAATAAAAATTGAGTAGACCGATAAAGCAACAAAAAATTATTTTAGTTTTAAAAAGATTTGCAATTGTATAGCACCTTTCACAACCACCAGACGTCCGAAAGCGCTTTACAGCCAATGAGGTACTTTTTGAAGTGTAGTCACTGTTGTAGGAAATGCGGCAGCCAATTTGCACACAGCAAGCAATGTGATAATGACCAGATAAACTATTTTAGATGTTGACACCAGGGGATAACTCCCCTGCTCTTTGAAATAGTGTCATAAGATCTTTATGTCCACCTGAGAGAGCAGACGGGTCCTCGGTTTAACGTCTCACCCGAAAGACAGCACTCCTGCAGTACTGCACTGTGGCATCAGCCTAGATTTTTGTGCTCAAGTCTCTGGAGTGGGACTTGAACCCACAACCTTCTGACTCAGAGGCGAGAGTGCTACCAACTGAGCCATAGCTGACACTAGCGATTTCCAATCTAAAGCAACTTCTCACAACAATATGCCTCTACCTAACCTCAAGATGTGGCTGTTTAGACCACTTCCACAGAGTGAGTACTTGAGCAGTGGCCTTAAAGGGACAGAGTAAGTTAAACACAACTCTATTTTAGCAGCTAACCGTTACAATTGTGCTCCAAATCCTAGATTACCCATGAACAACACCACAGGAGGTCAGCATATAATGGTAAAAAGTTCACATACCTTACATCTATGTCCACACCCTCTTGTTTGCATTGTTTTATAGCTTCAAGTATAGCCTCGACGTAGGACTTTTTAGTCATTCCTGCATGAAGAAATAAAATGCTAATAGTTTTAACTAGTCGCTTAGTTATGCAAGATCAATCAACGACGGTAAGACAATATGCTCACAAGCCAGTAATTTATTCAAAATTCTGTACTTGCAACCAAGTAAACTTAGTTGGGCAAACAATCTCTCAAATTGCAATTCTTGAGCTCAATCTTCCCTGGACTGATCCAGATTTGCATTGCATTACACTGTCTTATATACCCTACTTGTTTACAAGTTTTTTTTAATGAAAATGTCCATTTTTGGCATGTTAGCATGACATGATCTTGGTCAAATGTTACCTGATTTGCAGTTCTGAGCTACGGTTTACATGATACAATGGTTCTATTGACATGGGTGAGGCTGACTAAACCTTCAATCATCTTGTTTTCCACTTTCTTAAATAAGTTC
Source organism: Squalus acanthias (assembly GCA_030390025.1). Lineage (NCBI taxonomy): Eukaryota > Metazoa > Chordata > Chondrichthyes > Squaliformes > Squalidae > Squalus > Squalus acanthias. The sequence goes on from CM059429.1 coordinate 149,727,903, forward strand.
CTTTTATCTTTCCTTTCCTGAGGTCTCCAGACCATTCTTTAATTGTTAAGGAGGTTAGTAACAGGCAGTATTACGTATGGATGTTTTCAAGGTTCAGAGCCAGATGAAATCTGCCTTTTCTCGCAAGGGCACCAGAATGATGATTTAGATAGAATCCTCTTGAGTACATTTGTGTACTGTTTCTTTATTTTACTGGAGTCTGCATTCTACATTTTAATCCTTTTCACCCATATTACCTAACAATAGGCCAATACAGAGCTCAGTTTTCCACTGGCTTGTCTCCCAATATATGACCATCACTACTACGCTGTCTCTTTCAACTAGCCAGCCCAAGTTGCAGAATCTCCACAGTTACCATCTCACAGTCAAAAAACTGCCAGAAGCAACACTTCCCCACAGAGATATACTTATAGTACCAGTACCTGAGAACCAGCAAAACACCCTTTGGAGTTTAATCATAGTACTTATTTATAAAATGCATTATTACACTGAATCCACCAACTCTGTTGCCAGGATATGATGATCGGGACAGGGGCTTAACACGACAGTTGAGAATGCTTAAATCTAGTTATCCAGGCAAATATTTTTATTTTCTAAAATTAGATCATTTAAAAAAATGTATTTATTATGCTGTCAGTATTGGCCATTTTGTCAGAGCAAAAGAAGAACCGGTTTCAGAAATATTATTCTGAGAACTAAAACATGGAAACAAAAAGAGAGACTGGACTCGAATCAAGTATAATTTGTACAGGTTCTGCGTCTAATTTTACTTTCCGGCATTCACTTTCAAGACCAAAAGATCAAGTTGTCCAAACATTTTGTATGTTTTCCTCTGTAAATACTATATTTACTAAAGAAATTAAATATGGGGTAATAGATGGGTGACATGCATAAAAGTAGTAATTCAATTGATGGTATAAATGACAAGAGTGGTTTACAAACATCAGTAGAACATAAGAACGTAAGAAATAGGAGCTGGAGTAGGCCATTTGAGCCTGCTCCGCCATTCAACAAGATCGTGGCTGATCTTCTACCTCAACTCCACCTACCCGCACTATCCCCATATCTCTTAATTCCCAAAAATGTATCGACCTCTGTCTTGAATATACTCAACGACTGAGCATCCACTGCTCTCTGGGGTAGAGAATTCCAAATATTCACAACCCTTTGAGTGAAAAAATTTCTCCTCATCTCAGTCCTAAATTCCCCAGCCAGGGGAAACATTTTCTCAGCATTAACCCTGTCAAGTCCCTTATGAATTTTATATGTTTCAATTAGATCACCTCTCATTCTTCTAAACCCTGGGGAATATAGACCTAGTCTCATAGGGCAATCCCCTCATCCCAGGAACCAGTCTAGTGAACCTTCGTTGCACTTCCTCTAAGGCAAGTATGTCTTTCCTTAGGTAAAGAGACCAGGACTGCACACAGTACTCCAGGTGTGGCCTCACCAATACCCTGTATAATTGTAGTAAGACTTATTTACTCTTATACTCTAATCCCTTTGTAACAAAAGCTAGCATACCATTTGCTTTCCTAATTGCTTGCTGTACCTGCATGTTAACTTTCTGTGATTCATGTGCAAGGACACCCAGGTCCCTCTGAGTGCAAACCATTCCCAGTCTCTCACCATTCAAAAAATATTCTGCTTTTTTGTTTTTCCTACCAAAGTGGACAACTTCACACTTCCCCACATTGTATTCCATTTGCCATGTTCTTGCCCACTCAGTCAACCAGTCTATATCTCTCTGCAGTCTCTTTGCGTCTTGCTCACAGCTTATTTTCCCACCTAACTTTATATCATCAGCAAACTTGGATACGTTACACTCAGTCCCTTTATCCAAGTCATTAATATAGATTGTAAATAGCTGAGGCCCAAGCACTGATCCTTGCGGTACCCCGCTAGTTACAGCCTGCCAACCTGAAAAAATCCCATTTATTCCTACTCTGTTTTCTGTCCATTAACCAATCCTCAATCCATGCTAATATATTACCCCCAATCCCATGAGTCCTAATTTTGTGTAATAACCTGTTGTGTGGCAACTTATCGAATGCTTTTTGAAAATCCAAATACACTACATCCACTGGTTCCCCCTTATCCATCCTACTAGTTACATCTTCAAAAAACTCTAACAGATTTGTCAAACATAATTTCCCTTTCATAAAACCATGTTGACTCTACCTAATCATATTACGATTTTCTAAGTGCCCTGTTACCACATCCCTAATACAGGAAACTCTTTATTAACCGGCACCAACGGGACCGGCGTGGTGCCGGTTTATCGAAAGTACCGGATAACGGAGAGTTATATCTACCGAGGCTATTTTTAACAAAGAAAAATAAATAAATCAAGAAATGTGCAGTATACTTCCGACAGCGCCAGGAGGCCGAGTAGTGGCACTTTTGAAAACTACCCCTACTGACTAAATCGGCGTTCTCGGACTCGGGATCGGCAACATTGCCGGTTATTTGAGAGGAGTTTTCGGAGGATGATTTTTGCCGGTTAAGCGAGAATTCCGGATATTTGGGTGCCGGATAAACAAAAGTTTCCTGTAATAGATTCTAGCATTTTGCCTACTACTGATGTCAGGCTAACTGGCCTATAGTTCCCCGTTTTTTCTCTTCCTCCTTTCTTAAATAGCGGGGTTATGTTTGCTACCTTCCAATCCTTGGGGACTATTCTAGAATCTAGAGAATTCTGGAAATTAATACCCGTGCATCCACTATCTCTGCAGCTACATCTTTTAAAATCCTAGGATGCAGGTCGTCAGGTCCAGGGGATTAGCCGCCACTTAGTCCCATTAATTTCTCCAGTACTATGTCTTTACTTATACTGATTTCTTTAAGTTTCTCATTCTCTCTAGACCCTTGGTTCCCCATTATTTCCGGAATGTTTTTTGTGTCTTCTACCGTGAAGACAGATACAAAGTATTTGTTTAATGTCTCTGCCATTTCCTTATTGCTCATTATAATTTCTCCTGTCTCTGTCTCTAATGGGCCCTCGTTTACTTTCACTAAAATAACAGAAAGTGCTGGAAACACTCAGCAGGTCAGGCAGCACAAGGAACGCTGAATATCTTGGAGATGTCTGTAATCCTGGGTGGATCCGAAACACGAAGGGTGGAATAAGTCGGAACTGGAGACAGTTGCTGAGGAAAGAGATGTGGTGGAGATGTCTGTAATCCTGGGTGGATTACTTTCACTAATCTCTTCCTATTTACATACCTATAGAAACGTTTACAATTTGTTTTTATGTCTCTTGCTTTCAGTTACTATTGTAACTTCGATGTCATATGTTATAATAGATATACATTCATATATAAAAATGCTGTGTGTTTTATTTAACCATTTTTCAGCAAGAAAGAAAGACTTGCGCATTTATATAGCGCCTTTCATGACCACCGGACTTCTCAAAGTGCTTTACAGCCAATGAAGTACTTTTAGAGTGTCGTCACTGTTGTAATGTGGCAGTATGATATAGCTGAAAAGGTGATCTGTAGGCATAATTTGGATCGATGCAAAATGGTTGAGTTTCTGTCAACAAATTGTGTATTGCAGTTCAGATGTGTGAGCACCTTAAGCGCATGTCAGGAAAAGTTGTAAGACCAAATGTGATAGATAGTCTCTCGCCACTTTGGTTTCACACTCACTGCAGTATAACTGTAGTTCAGTGCAAAGTCAAGTTTTTCAAACGTTTAAATGTGAAATCCATTGTACTGCATGGGAGTTTTTTAAGCTTCAATTTTAGTATTTTAATTAGCAGACAACCAACAGTTGGCTGTCTCCTAAAATTAAAATTTACTTGGGATTCTCATGTTGAGATTGAAGTACTATGCACGTGTGCAAGCATGCATGCATAGAATTCCATGGGCAGACAGCAATACAGGAGCTGACATTATGGGGTAGATTTTCAACTTGCTTTGTGAATTGGCTACTCGTTATAGAAATTGCAGGGTTTTAATTTCTATTCATTTCACTGGAAATGATAATCGGGTGGTTTCCAAAACGGGCTACCCATCCACAATAGCAGTTTTACGCCATGAAGCAAGTTAAAAATCTCCCTCAATACCTCTGTGTAACGATCCATTGTCGCTCTATACAGGTGCTAGTCTTTGAGAGGTAACTTTATCATAACAGTGCCTAATTGTGGGGTGTAGAAGTTGACAATATATGCATCATGTCAGTGGTATCACCACAGGGCTTTTTTCCTACTAAAATAAAGAGAAATACAGTATAGATTCTAATATTTGGCCTCCGCTAATTTTAATGTATTCCTATAATCTTGTAATACTACCTGTAGTCTTCTCCTCTCGTGGTGTGCTCCGCAGCTCAATATATTTCACGCCATCAGATGCAAATTCTTTAATGACCTCTTTCGTCACCTGAAAGGAAAATATACACTTCATATTCTAAACGTACTTCCTCGGGGTAATGCTGCATGCACTCACCACCTCAGTAACTTCCTTTCAGGACTGCAACTGGGTGTGTTTCGGCACCCTGTTGCCATCCTTTGTGAAGAGGACATAATTCCTCTCCCACATCTGCTCCATCAGTACCTCCACCCCAACATAACTTGCAGCATGGAACTTTTGCAGATGCTGCCAGCAAGTGAAGAAACAGCAGAATTTACATTTCTGAGGGCCACAGAACAAACTGCTACTGTTGAAAAATCACACAATTAAACAACAGAGCTTGTATTTGAGGTCCACTGAAACAATAAAAATTGCCGTATAATCACTTCCAGTCAGCTGGCAACACTTTTGTGACTGTACACTTCTCTAAGAGGTGCCTTTTAAATAGTGGAGGTCCGAAGTGGAAATCTCGCTTCCCAATTGGGTGGGATGCCTGTCAGCGATCTCAACATGTGGGCTGCCCACCAAGGTGCAAATAAGGCCCAGCCGTCAAAGTTGGCCAGGGCTTCCAGCCACGTTATTGGGCGGCTGGAACTACCGCACAGCCCAGCGCCCGCCTCAACACCACTCCAAGGGAATATCTACCCCAATAATTCAAAAAAAAATATTTCATGTTTGGCAGTCTGAACTAGGAAGACCAATATTTACCATCACAAATCTATTTTGGAACATCTTTCAGTTCACATGGAAAAAGTAAAAATGTTGTTTACCATGAAAATGTGTTCAACGCTGTCAGTTAGTTGATGAATTACTTTAAACATCTCAAAGCATCTGTGATAGAAAAAATACAATGTAACTAAAAAATAAATGAGCAAACTTAATTTTTTTCAGCAATTTTTATTTTACTCATGGCCATGGGGTACAAGTTTAGTGTCAGCGTGAAGCAGTTTCTGCTTCATATCAACACTGAACTTGTACAGCAGAGTTAAGATTTGATCTGACCCCGAAGTGATGTCAGGTGAGGCCCCAATTTTAGGCTGCACTTACACCAGGACTGTTCACAAGCGTGAAGGGCTTCACATCAATTCTACAGTTGAAGATCTGTGCGTACTTCTCAACCTTGCTTGTTATTTTCTTTGATATTTACCCAAACTTAATGCGTTCTGTATTTTTTAAGGAAATATCTAAGTATACTGAACACAAATTTAAATATCTGCACTAATTCAGATACTTTGCATGTTATCTAATCAAAATTAGGTAGCACTGCCTCAGTGTAAAAGTAAATTGTAAAGAAGCTTAATGTACTGCATTACTAAGTGATTTGACACGTTAGTATATGAATTTCTTTATAGTGAATTCACAATCACAACCGAATCATTGAGGAGAGGCATGCAACAGAAGTGAGGTATTTTCCCCACAGCAAAGGAAGGAAAATCTGAGGATGAGTCAACCTGGGTGTTCTCTTGCACCTCCTAGCAGCTGGCTATAGAGCACTATTGCTGCAAGGATAGTGGCATGCAATATAAAAAGGAGCTTCCTCTGCTGTCTTAGTAGATAAATACACTGTGTAATATGGTACTGAGTAATATAGATCAGGAAGTTCCACGATACCAATGCCCAGCTGTCTGGTGGGACATTAGCTGTTGGCAACTTCAAGACCAATGTTGCCCCACTACCAAATAAAACAAACGCCATTAAGAAAAATGTTAGTAAAATACAATGACACTGTAGGACATAATTTTACCTATAAAAGCCTTTAAGTGACCACTGACAAAACTATGCAAATTTGTATTTTAACATTTTTCTTACTGTGTTTCTCTTATTTAACAAGCACCTCAATATATTATCAAGTTTGGCTTATTCTTCTGTAACTAAATTAGCTTATGCTGTTAAAACTCATTATGATCTTAAGCTCATTGTTAGAGATACACACTCTTCTAAGGTCCTTTTTTGGCCTTTTCTGATCATGGTCATGTTATGCTGAATGTTGAGGTGTGGTTTCTGCAGTATCAGCTTCTCCATTGTAGTACTGCTGATGGAGGCGTTGAGATGAGCATGGAGTTCCTAAAGAGGAAAAACAGAACGTTCATACTTTTTTTGCAATGTTTGCTGCGCTTACAAACCATGAAACAAGTCCCGTTCTAGCATAGCTCAACATTAAACAATGTTCATTTAAAATACTCATTTATTCAATGAACACGAAATCACCGTCAAATAGTCAGATAGTTGCTTCTCATCAACATTTAAAGCAACTGGTGTCCTCCACTTTTTGCTCTTATTTTGTAGGAACTTGAAGGTTTACGGAATTGTGCCCTGCTTGGATACAGTTCCAAGGGCACCAGCAACAACAAAAAATGAATAGACATGAAAAATGTATTATATAAATATGGATTCTAAATATGCTTTCCAACCTCCTACCCCTGCCAGAATCAATACCTAAGCCTTAAAAAGTGGAGAAGAGAGAAACAAGGATATTGTAACTAAGTGATTTTTGAAATTAGTCCTACTGGCGAGACACCCTCTTTAAATAACCATGTACCGTACTAAACAAAAATGTCAGTCATTTTCCATTCAAGTTAACTCCGAAGCCAAATTTTGTTCCATTTATGGCCTGTTACATGTCATTCTATTTTGCTTCATATTCCACACAGTGAATACATCTGCTCTGCAATACATTACTGTGTAATGGAAGCATCAAAAACAAAATATTTTTATTTACACAAACTTAATTATGCTCAAAGTGCAAATTATTTTGTATATTATCTCGTTTGACTTGTTGACAATGTACTGAGGGATCTCCTATCCTGTTGCTGATTGGGTGAGGAGCAGTATTGCTTGGTGGGGAAGGGGGTGGGGGAAGAAATGCATAATGGGGAGGTTGTCTGTATTGTTAACCTGAGAGCAGGAAGGGGTGGTATACAGCCACAACAGATCCTGCCCAAGGAGAGAGCACGGGAGCTCGATGGAGAGTGAATGGATACACAGTGGAAACAAATTATGTCATTTGGGGTAGGGGCATCAGAAATGACACAACAGATTTTGTTTTTCCAGATTGGCCATTTTGACCAAATAGAAATGACGCTATGGTCCCTAATCACAAATAGCCAAAATGCTATCACAAAGCTCCTGCAAGAGACCTGGAATAAATGGAGAGGATAAACATGAAAAATGTGCTCTATAAATATGGATTCTAAATATGCTTTCCAACCTCCTACCCCTGCCAGAATGAATACTGAAATGTTAATAAGGTTTATTGGGTTTTCTATATTGTCAGTACACGTTACTGATCTATTAACAAACAAGTGCCATATTTCAGATGTGATCTAGTTGTTAATTAACCTTCATAATCTGTACTATCTAGTTTATGGTTAATATTTTTCATTTCCATATTTATTCCGTATGTCGAAAGTAAACCTACTATGTTTAATTTGTCTGATTTAGAAGTGGACTGTCAACAACCATATTATTGCAACAGATTTAATTTTCTTTTGAATGAAAAATGAGTCAGGTAATCAGTTGGAAACTTCAGCTGTAGACAGGGGCCAACATGATTTTTTTTTTTAAAAAAGGACAAGGAACATTAGAATTTTAAGCAGACTGTAGGGCATCTCAGCCCCATTTCACTTTAAAAAAAATTAGATTTGATTGTAATTACAGTTCTATACTTATCAGTAGGATTATAAACCATTGGTCTACCCGTTTCAGCTTCAGCCATGTACTTGGCCTCCCTGCTCAGCTTCAGCTTCAGCAGTTAGCCGAACAGAAAAGTAAAAGAAAACAAAAAGACAGCGGAGCCCAAACCTTGACCCAAATAGTCAAAGACTCTGTTGTAACACTGTAATGACTTGCCCTGAGCAGTGAGTAAAGGCAGACTGACGGACAGTCACTGCAGCCCCATCAATTGAACAGGATATGGATGGGCAGGGGTGGGGTGTGATGGTGCAAAAAAAGTGAGCGAGGAACAGCATGCAGAGAGGCTAAGTAAGAAGGAGAAACCCTGTAAATGTGGGCAATGTAAGCAAAGGAACAAAAACTGTGAAAAGAAGCCGGAGGAGTAAGCAACAGGAGAGCATAAGGCTTGGTAAACAAGGGAATTACTAGAGGGAGTGTAGGGGATGAAGCTGAGGGCTGGAGAGCAAGAGCAAAAGGTGAGGCTGAGGCGAGACACGAGCTAGCATTTGAGATCCACTTGCTAGCATTTGAGATCCACTTACAGACATGGTGAGGGGGCTGAGTGTGGGAGGGTAAGAGTATGAAAGTGGCAGAGGAGGGTGGCCTAATTGTAGAGGGACTCGGTAAGAGTATGGCAGAGTGCATGAGTTGCAAACAAGCCCAATGCTGCATGAAAGCAGCTGAGATTACGGTGAAAACCTTTGAACAAGCGCGCCCCGAGAGTGACTGGAGAGAGAGAACATCCAAGGAAAGAGAGGAAGACTCTGACAACCAAGTAAATCCCCATTCATGTGTTGTAGGGACAGTCCATGTACCCGAGATCTGCGGGTACAAAAGTGGATGAGTCCAGGTTTGGAACAAAGGGATGAGAGAGTACTAAACTTTTATTGTGTAGCATAAATACACACGCATGATAATTTATAAAAGTAAAATGCACTTTAGTCAATGGAGAGTTCAATCAGAAGTGGAGTAAAGTAATCAAGTCCTGCCTTTGGACAATCTAAATCAAATGATTGTTGTTTAATATTACCATAGCACATATATATTTAGTATTAGTAGCCAACAGGGCAGGTAAGTGCACCACCACCAACACCTGTACAAACATGTTGCAAATCTTTATGAACTGAGAGGTGGAGTCATTGCCCAATATCAGCAAAACCATAATCTTAGCTACACGATACAATATTTAAAATGTCAATAGCTTCTAAACACTCCACTGCCCTAAACTTAAAAAAAAACCTGTGGCTGACCAGTGTAAAAACTACTGCAAATGAACTATTCTGAGCTGCAATTGAGGTTGAGTCTAGAACCTAAAATCATGCATTACTAGACTTGCCAATGTTTTAGGTTTTGTGCAACACTTACAACTTTAGGCAATGCTTGATGAAATGGCACCGTCATTTCTGTAGTCATGATGATATTATCAGGAATGCTGCTGTAAAGAATGCTCCAGTCAGTTTTAAATATTGTTTTGTGACCACTTTCACTCCTTTTAGGTGTACCAATATCATGAGAACGGATGGCTGTTTAGTCTGATCTAAGAAACAAATTAAACAATTGCAGATGAAGGCATAGTAGTCTATTGTCTTAATGCAACATACTGCTATGAGCAATATTAATAATAAGATTTATGACTAGGTTTCACGAAAGAAAAGCCCCTAAAAATCTGTATATATATTTTAAAAGCATCTAATAGCTACTTTATTTGCATTGTAAAATTTTTCCATGCCATACTTAGTTGGAAAATAGGGCATTCAATTATTATGTAGCAAGATGTCTGTTCAAAGGTGCCACAAGTACATCTTGGGTCTCAACTCAAGTCATATAACATTTTAAGTGCATTTGTGTCCAATGTCTTAAATTGAATCTTGGAAGTCTAACATCTGGTGGACAAATTCCAGTCTTTCCTCCAATGCTTAATATTAACTTTTGTTGCAGAGTTTTGCATGTGAAATATCATTGGACAGACATATCAAAGATGATTATATTGGTAAGAAAAAAATAGCAGTATTAATAGTATTCCAAAACAAAACTGGTCTATATACAAAAAACTTGTAATTTAAAGTTCAATATTTCAGTATAATATAACTGTTATAGTTCAATAAAAAAACACATGCACATATATTGTGCCTTATCACATCTTTCAGAAATATCCTAAAACATTTGCATACAATTAATTAAATTGTGCAGTTGTTGTTATGTGGGTAAATGCAGCAACCATTTTACACACTAGGTCCTACAAACAGCAATGAATGAAGCTCAAGGAACAACACCTCATCTTGATTAGGCACTTTACAGCCTTCCTGACTCAACATTGAGTTCAACAATCTCAGTTCATAACCACTGCTCCCATTTTTTCGGACAGCAGCTATTGGTAACGCTTCTGCTATTGCCATGAACACCTCCTCTAGACCCATCTTTTGTTTCTTTACTTGTCCCATCACCATCCCCTTTTGCCTTGCACCATCACCCCTTTTGTCATTTAATCACTCCTGCTTTCCACCATATCAGAAACCTTTCCTTTTGTTCTTTCCTCCCCTCCCCCTTTTCCTTGCCTCTGTACTTGCTTAAAACCTGTTACATCTCTAACCTTTTCCAGTTCTGATGAAAGGTCATCGACCTGAAAGGTTAACTTTGTTTCTCTTGCCACAGATGCTGTTTTACCTGCTGAGTATTTTCAGTATTTTCTGTTTTTATTTCGAATGACCAGTTAATCTGATTTAAGTGGTGTTAGTTGAGGAATAAATGTTAGGCCACTGGAAGAAGTCGCTGCTCTTTCAATAGTGCCAGGGGATCTCGAACAATCATCTGAACAGGCAGATGAGGACTCAGTTTAATATATTATCCAACAAGAGCACCTCTGACAGTGCAACACTCTCCCAGTATTCCACCGAAGTCTAGATTATGTGCTCAAGTCCCAGCTTGATCCCACAATCTTCTGACTCAGGGAGGGCTCGCAACTAAGCAAAGCTGACACTTAACAAAACCATTTATCACTGTAGTGTTAAGAGCATAGGTTTGATCTCCTGTAGCATTGCTCACAGAGAAAAAGAAAAATAAATTTCTGAGGGTCTTTAATTGCAAAATTACATAATATCTAAATGTAAATATATAGTTTGTTCGAGCTGTGGTGGCATTGCTCACAGAAAATTGAAAGATGTGCTTGATAAGAAGAGGTTCAAATGCTGTAGTGGAGAAAGTATTATTGTAGTGGTATATTTTTGTGTGTTTTCATTAAATATTGGTTAAACATTAAAAAATTTAAAATGGAGAAATGGTAGAGAGAATTGCATAGAAGTTGAAATTAAATGAATATAAAATTGAATAAGCGGATATTTTACATTGGAAAGTTTGTATAGAATTGTAAAAGTTTATGAATAAAGGAAATAAGTTACAATATTTGTGAAATTGTATATTACATATAGAAATACATTTTAATATACTATGTGTGTGTGTATATATATACTTTGTATGGAGTATATATTTGTAAATAATGTATATGCACAGTACAAATTGTAAGGAGTAGTTTGTGTATGGATATGATAAAAATATATATAGAATTTTATATTTGTGTGAATATCAGTTTGCGCTGGGGAAAGTTGGGTTTCTGTTAAGCGCTTGACAGTGGATGTGTTATGAAGTAGGAAGTTGGACATAGTGGAAGATTTACTTTGAGGGGATGGAGTTGTGTTGGAGTTTGTTATTGGATGTGTAACAGGCCAGAAGAGGAAGGCTGGGGTATTAGGAGTCTATAAAATAAAAGATGCTAAGAAGGACAAAAGAATAGGGCTGCAGAGAGATTAGTGGTGATCAGGTTATAAAGTGGGAGTGGTGAAAAGTTAGGTGATGAAGGAACAGGAAAGTTTGAGATTGCAGTGAGTTTGGTAATAATGAGTAACGTAATTTGACGAAATGAGGTACGAACATGAAGAGAGTTAGAGCAGTTAATAGTATAGGGAGGGAAAAGTTATGGAAGAATGTTTTATTTCCTATATAACACTGGGGATGGGAGTCCAGAGTATGAGTTTCTGTGTGTGCAAGAATTATAGTTTTGGGAGAAGTGGAAAAAGTATGTTTGGGGCATGGGAGGATATAGGTCATAGGATATGTGAACAATGGGAGAGGTGTCCCATCGTTTGGAAGTAGTAGTTGTGATTTTTTAAAATTATGCCTCGGTAAAGCGCGTTGGGAGGTTTTTCTATGTTAAATGTGTGGAAGTTGTTGTTGTGGGATTTAGATGTACTGGAGTTAGTTCCAGGGTGTAGGAGTACTGGGGATGGTTTGGCATGGGTGTGCTGGAGGGAGGGGCATTGAGTATTGCATGTGGGAAATGGGAATCCCAGGATACAATAATGGTCGGGCAGTCCCAGGTACAATAATGGGAGGCGGGTTTGGCATTTGGGAACAGTGGGGAAAAAGTGTGCTAGGTCTTGAAGAAATAGGGGAGTATCAGAGAATAGGAGAGGGGTCAGCACAGGTTTCAAGGTATGGCAGGATTGTGAGGGGGCACAGTTGTGGGGTATAGGTGGAGATCATTCAGCTCTGGGAACAAGATTGTGGATGTATTGGGTAAAAAATGAATGAATTAACATGCATTTAGGCGATGTTATATTAGCGATCTTGGGGTGTAGGAACATTGTGAAGTGGGCATGGAATGCCACAATTGAGGGAGGGGGGTGAAGGAGAACGTGGGCCGAGATCTCTTGTGGCCTTTGGCTGTTGTGGCACTGTCCTGTGTAGTGAGAGTGGCTCAAAGCCCAAGTGATGCCAACACCTCACAAAAGTGTTTCTGGGCCAGGCGGGTGCAGTATAATTTATAAATGCGGCCTGGGGCCGTTAAAGGCTCATTAATTTGTACTTTAGGCCGTCGGGCCCCCCCGCAGCAGCGCTTCAAACGGCCCGAGGTACAAGTGATTGGACTGTGACAGAAGGCCGCCCAATCTACACCGGGAATCTGCCGGAAGAGTCAATAAAAACACTTAAGGTTTTTTTTTTGTCCGGCCGGGGATAACATTTATGAACTATTTTTTTCCGGGGGATAGACTGCAGGATGGCAATTTAAATACCTTACCCGATTCCGGAAGTCCAACGTTCACCGCTGGTGGCGACAGCGCCACCTTCCCCTATAATGGAGCTGTACAAATAGCGCAGCTGCATTCAAGCTATCCCTGCAGATTCAGTGACATTTACAACACTGCAGCAAGTATTTTATAAAATAAAGTTCTTGTTAACTGCTATATTTTGTACTTTGTGAATTGTTGGTACCAGAAATGCGAGGGTATACCTATCAGGAAAGGATGAACAGGCTTTGTCTCTTGAAAAGAGAAGGCTGAGGGGTGACCTAATAGGAGTCTTCAAAATTATGAAAAGTTTTGATGAAGTAGATACAGAGAGTGTTTCCACTTGTGGGGAAGGGCAAAACTAGAGGCCATCAATATAAGATAGTCACCAAGAAATCAAATAGGGAATTCAGAAGGAACTTCTTTACCCAGAGAGTGGTGAGAATGTGGAACTCGCTACCACAGGGAGTGGTTGAAGCGAATAGTATAGATGCGTTTAAGGGGAGGCTAGACAAGCATATGAGGGAGAAGCGAATAGACAGTTATGCTGATAGAGTTAGGTGAGGAAAGACGGGAGGAGGCTCAAGTGGAGCATAAACGCTGCCATAGACTGGTTGGGCCGAATGGCCTGTTTCTATGCTGTATATCCTATGTAATTGCTGCATCCCACCACAGGCACGAATAGTGCTGAAAAATTAATTTTAAGTATTTAGTCAACATAGAGCAGTAGAAAATGCAAAATAATCCACAGAATAATATTGTCCAGGTTCACAAGTGCTTCATTTTAAATATTCCACGAATCCGCAATCACTTGTTATATTTTGATGCTCTCATAACAATGAAATATTAGCAGTTAAATATATTTCATATAGAATTATAATGTGGAAGGAAGTTATTGTACCACATGGTTTTTGGTTGTTAGCTTGTATTACTAATAATATAATCTTCATTTCAGATGCATTTGAGAATGAAATGGGCAAGAAAGCTCGATTGATGAATATCTTAATCCAACTTAGAAAATGTGTTAATCATCCTTATCTTTTTGATGGTAAGTGGAGCAGTCATTCTTAAGAATATTTGAAAGAGCCATTTGGTACTCTGCTTTTTCACCTCTGGGACCTAGATTTAAATTCAGCCCGGATACTGGTAGAAAATCCAAGCTATAAGATTATACGAGTTTGGATAGGCTAGATGGGGAAAGGCTGTTCGCACTAGTTGATGGTACAAGGACTAAGGGTTACAGATTTAAGGTTTTGGGCAAGAGATACAGGGGGGATATGAGGGAAAAACTTTTTTACGCAGCGAGTGGTGATGACCTGGAATTCGCTGCCGACGGAAGTGGTGGAAGCGGAGACACTCAATGTTTTCAAGGGGAGACTGGATAGGCACTTGAGGGAAATAAACTTGCAGGGTTACGGGGATAGAGCGGGGAATGGGACTGACTGGATTGCTCTATAGAGAGCTGGCGTGGACTCGATGGGCCGAATGGCCTCCTTCTGTGCCGTTAAGACTATGACTCTATAAGGGTTCCGGGTGAAATGATTTGGGGTAATTTTTAATGGGTAAGGCTAACTGTAAATTGATAGTCTTGCTCAGAGTGGGCTAAGCTGGTGTGGCAAAGAAAGACTGAACTGCCCAAAAGCGATTCACAACTGAATAATTACTTTAGAAGGTTGTTATGTAAGAAAATGCAGCAGCTAATTTGCACACCGCTAAGGTCACACAGATAGAAAATGAGGTGAATAATTAGTTAATCTGTTATTGATGGTGTAGATTGTTGAAGGAATGTTGGCTGGGACACCGGAAAAACTCTGCTCCTCTTAGAATACTGCTATAAGACTATAAGCTTGAGATATATTCAGCTGAACTATATAGGATAGTTTTTTTCCTTTAGTGAATTGAGTATACTTCATAATTTTCAAAATACATGTACTTTCTGCCTGTGGGAAAAATGTTTACTTCTCATGCTGAATGTTGTAAAGCAGAAATATAGAAAACTAAGGAATTCACAAACATTTTGAAAAACAATTGAAATCTATTTTCATATACCTGTTGCTTTCATTTCTGAAAGAACAAATGAAAATAATGACAAGTTTGAATTCTCAGTCCTTCACTTGGCTGCTCTTGCGTTTTCTTTTAGGTGTGGAACCAGAACCATTCCAGATTGGAGAGCATCTTGTGGAAGCGAGTGGTAAACTTCACTTAGTGGACAAATTACTGGCATTTCTGCAACCCAGGTCTGATTATTAGATTCTAATTTGAAATCATAATATCAGTGCATTCCTTGCACTGAGATCATTTTACTCTGGTTGCTGTGTATTGAGTCAAAATTAATTACTTTTTGGTAGTGAATCAGGTTTTATATCAGTGTCTGTTTAAAGAGATTCAGAGCCACTAGATCTCGAGGGCAATTAGGGATGGGCAATAAATGCTGGCCTTGCCAGCGACGCCCAGATCCCGTGAATGAATTAAAAAAATGCTGGCTCTAGATAGGAAGAATGGAACAGTATTAGATTACCTCTTTAAGGTGATCTCAAATTCTTGCTGAAGTGCAAATATCTGTAAGATCAGTTATTTCATTATTGAGCAAAGCCATAACCACTTTGCACTGATGCAAAACGTATAGCATAGCTGTCTTCTAAGTCATATATTCATGCATATTTTTATGACTGATAGGTGATCTTTGGACTGGTGCAATCAGTACTTTTCTAACCAGCTTTCTGGACTGATTTAACCAGTTCACTGGATTTGCAATATTTAAAGAATTTGGTAATCTGCCAGAATGACTTGTAATGTATGTTGCATTAGCATGCAATGGTTGTGGTCTGGTTGGTACGAATTGAGTTTTTGCCTCATAAAATTCAATCTCCTAGTTTTAACCAGCAGCCAGTGTCGGAGCAACGAGTGACTGACTGCAATTTCAGGATTTCCGCGTTTAGTCGCGCATGTGCTACATCCTGAAGATGCGGTCAGTTTCAGAGGGCTAATAATGGCGAACACTGTTAGTTCGCCATTATTACCCACCGCAAATTCCGGGCCAGTGTTTCAGGTTGATGACCTTTCATCAGAACTGGAAAAAGTTAGAGATATAATAGGTTTTAAGCAAGAGCAGAGGCAGGGAAAGGGGGGGAGGGGAGGAAAGAACAAAAGGGAAGGTCTGTAATAGGGTGGAAGGCAGGAGAAATTAAATAACAAAAGGGATGATGGTGCAAGGCAAAAGGAGATAGTAATGGGAGAAGTAAAGAAACAAAAGATGGGTCTAGAAGAAGTGTAAATGGGAATAGGAGAATCATCAACAGCTGCCATCTGAAAAAATGGGGGCAGAGGTTATGATCTGAAATTGCTGGACTCAATGGTGAGTCCGGAAGGCTGTAAAGTGCCTAATAGAAAGATGAGGTGCTGTTTCTCGAGCTTATGTTGAGCTTCATTGGAACAGTGTAGGATGCCAAGGACAGAGAGGTCAGAGTGGGAGTGGAGCAGAGAATTAAAGTGACAAATGACCGGAAGCTCGGGGTCACGCTTCCGGACTGAATTAGTAAGACGTCCACATCCAAGATTATTTCACTTTCTTACCAAAGGCGCATACATAGTGTCGACTTATAAAGGGAGAAGGAATGAAAAAAAACGGGGAGAGGAAAATACATCTTAAAAAAGGATATATAATTCAGTTGCAATTTTTATTTAATCATTACAGAGGTCATCGAGTGTTGCTGTTTTCTCAGATGACAAGAATGCTGGATGTCCTGCAGGACTACATGGAATATAGAGGTAAAAGCTACCAATGCTTTTATACAATGATTACATTTAAGCCGAAAATGTTGAAAAAACAAACAGTTGCAGAATACATTTGATATTGCGGTGTATTTGTCTCAATTTCTAGTCATGTGGCATCTGGGGTCGAGGAAATGGGTTGGAGATCTATCTTGCCAGCTCCCAGCTGAACTTACTAAGTTTTGGCCAGTCTTTTTGTTTGGTGTAAACAGAATGCGTGAGAGCAGTATTTTAATATTTAATTTGATGTTAATCAGATAAAAGTCCTGTTCATTGCGATGTAATCTTGCTGCGTGCGTAAATAGTGGGTGTAAAAGTCAAAAACATTCAAGTCTGGTCAAGGAAGTAAGTGACTTCTTAAAGGAAAACAGATCATTTTGGTTGCTTGAACAAAAGTTGCTTTTATGTTTCTTGCAATTGGTGCTTTTCTCTGCTTGAGATTTTTTTGGAGGTGGAAGAAGAGGTTGAAAGAAGGGATATGTGGGCTATGTGTTTACACCAAAG
The DNA here is from genome assembly GCA_030390025.1 of Squalus acanthias. Classification (NCBI taxonomy): domain Eukaryota; kingdom Metazoa; phylum Chordata; class Chondrichthyes; order Squaliformes; family Squalidae; genus Squalus; species Squalus acanthias. The sequence goes on from CM059429.1 coordinate 149,745,262, forward strand.
GTGGACTGCCTGCATCCACCTTTGCCCACACCGTTGTATTTACAGATCCAAGCTCACTTACCTGGGAATGTCTCAAGAGAGTTTGCTCAGATTGAACTCCATCAGGGAGGCAGGGATGGAGTTCTGCAATCTGGTACAGACTGACATGCAGACAACCTCCACCACAGGAGTAGCACACTTTATCTGATCCCCAAACATGTTGAAGTCTAATAAGCGAGCCTGATGTACATTTAAGTCCAAGGCCTCCATTCCAGCAGTGCACATATTCATGGCAGATTCTTCCACTTTGTAAACGACCTCTGCCACTCGGGGCTCAGTTACAGATGCCCATGGAATTACCATGTGCCCGTGATGCATTGCAGTTCTAGAAAGCAGGTTGTGACTGGTTGCAATAGATGTGGCCAGTCAACACATCCATTGTTGCTGCTAGACTTCTCAGGGTGTTGTGCACAGTATCAAAGTACTCCAGATGATGATGCTCCGATAGCAACCTTCTTTTATATGGGGTACAAATACCTGAACTTTGCAGCTGAAGAAGGACCTAAACTGGCTCTTTGGGTGGCAGATTGCTGCTGCTCCACGACTATCATAACATGCTCCTCCTCATTCTTGTTCTGTGATTCACCTGGTGCCACCTCCCTCAACTGATTATCTAAATCCCTTGGGGTGGGTGTACCTGTGCTGACGCTTGCTTCAGGTGGAGTCAGTGACTTAGTGCTAGCTTTTTTGATTTTCATAGGAATTCGGTTGTTTGTTGGGGAATGCCTGTAGTAATAGAAGAGAAACATATGTTGGAATGCTGTCTGCAAGACTCTCCTTCAAACAGTGCTCAAGTGGCAATAAATTGTGCCATATGGTATTGTGCTTGAGTGTATCCCTGTGTGAGACAGTGAGTAGTGAGTAAGTAGGGGGGGTGTCGAAGAAATAACACAAGATGGCTGGGTACAAGCCCTGAGCTTGGGGGGAAATCTCTGGGTTCGCCCTTTCCCAGTGCCTTTATGTTCTCGTGCTAGTGATATCCAGAGTGGCCTCTTCCAGTGCTGACCCAGGCCTGATAGTTGGCGGTGGGGGGTGGTTCTTTCCAATGTTCCTGCTAAGCTGCGCGATCATCTGCAAGGTCCTGCGCAGGCCGCTCACCGGCTTTTACATTGTAAATATCGCGCATGCGCAAAAATTTAAAGGGACCGTGCATTAAAAGAAACAGGCCACGCGGAACAAAGCGCAGCTTGCAGGGTACATTGATCCTTTCAATGTGAGTTTGCTCCCTCCAAGTTGTCCTGCAAGCAGAGAAGTAATGATGAGATGTTGGGAGTTTGAAGAGCGCACACCCAAGTACCCCTCCCACATTTGTGTGTATGTAACATAGTAACTGTTTCAGGCAGGAGAAGACCTTTGGTCCATCTAGCCCACCTATCCACAGTATTCCTTTGGTGCTTTTCTAATAACCCTGAAACCCATTTTTTGACAAGAACCTGTCTAGTTTCTTCTAGAAACCCATTAAGGTTTCTTGTTCCACCACCTGTGCCAGTAATCTGTCCCATGTAGTTACCACCCTTTGTGTGTAATTGATCATGCATCATGAAGCTAGAATTTGTTGGCAGAATGTTTTCAGGGCACACCTTTAATGTTGTAAGTGTGATAAAATTTGAAAGCGAAGTGCCCTTGTTGTAATATGGCCCGATGTGCTAAACAATTTAAGGTTATGGTTATCTTAGTGCTTTCCATATAGCCACAGTCAATGTGTAACGGGTTGAGAGGAAACTCTTTGTGCACACCTGCTTTACTTGCACCTGCACACACATCTACTTGGGTAACCTTATCTTGCGGCATTTGTTGATACCTGGACACTTCTGTGCATCTGCCTCCTGCACTGTATGGTGCTAATAGTGTTTACAATGGCTGCCACTTCTTCCCTCGAGTGCTGAAGAGTGTAACCCTCCTTTAGTCCATGCCTCGTGGCAATAGCGCCAGTTTTGAATCTGCAAAGTATTCAATGTTTCCTTACTTTAAAATGGCCAATTTAAAATTTGCAGTTGATACTCCATCAACTGTGCAGCAAGTTAATTTACCTTTAAATGTATGGTGCAGTCCTTTAAATTTCTGTACCTACAAGGAAAATCCTCCCCAACTGTACAAGCTCCAGCTGAAAGGCTAAAATCATGCTACAGTTTGCCCTGCATACATAACCAGCCCCAACAGAAAGCTCAATTTAACATGCCTGTTTAAGGCAGGTGCAAATCACACACTGCTCTGTTGTTGTCAACCTCTTGTGACCATAGGGACAATTCCATCTCAGTATTCATGAAATAAAGGAATATGCTCTTTTAGGGTCTACCACTTTTTTTTTTTATTCGTTTATAGGATGTGGGCGTCGCTGGCAAAGCCAGCATTTATTGCCCATCCCTAATTGCCCTTGAGAAGGTGGTGGTGAGCCGCCTTCTTGAACCACTGCAGTCCGTGTGGTGAAGGTACTCCCACAGTGTTGTTAGGTAGGGAGTTCCAGGATTTTGACCCAGCGACGATGAAGGATCGGCGATATACTCTTAAGTCAGGATGGTGTGTGACTTGGAGGGGAACTTGGAGGTGGTGGTGTTCCCATGCGCCTACTGCCCTTATCCTTCTAGGTGGAAGATGTCGCGGGTTTGGAAGGTGCTACCGAAGAAGTCTTGGCGAGTTGCTGCAGTGCATCTTGTAGATGGTACACACTGCAGCCACGGTACACCGATGGTGGAGGAAGTGAATGTTTAAGGTGGTGGATGGGGTGCCAATCAAGCAGGCTGTTTTGTCCTGGATGGTGTCAAGCTTCTTGAGTGTTGTTGGAGCTGCACTCATCCAGGCAAGTGAAGAGTATTCCATCACACTCCTGACTTGTGCCATGTAGATGGTGGAAAGGCTTTGGGGAGTCAGGAGGTGAGACACTCACCGCAGAATACCCAGCCTCTGACCTGCTCTTGTTGCCACATTATTTATGTGGCTGGTCCAGTTAAGTTTCTGGTCAATGGTGACCAGATTTAATTATAAGACTACGAATAATACCCAACAGAAAATAAGATTTTACAAAAACTGCAAAATTTAATATCCAGTATTGTAATTTGAACTCCTGTCGACAGATCAAAAAGAATAATTTATGAGCTATTTTTATCAGTCATTTGATTCACACTTTGCATTCCACAATATTGAGATATCACTAGAAAGTTAAATTCATCAGTGTTTTATGAGCTTGCTGAGCGGCGTGAGGAGTGCTGTATTCCTATTTTGTCAGAAACAATTTTTGCACATTTTCAAATGAATACAACTTTTGCAAATTTTTATTAAGAACAAGTTTGATTTGCTCTCTGTAAACTAATTTTCATGAATAGTTACTCTTTTCAGGAATTCACCTTTCTATCAACATAAATAATCCCCAAACTGATATACATGGATAAATTGGAGGTAATTTTGACTTTGGGTGATAGTGTAAAATGGCCGATATCGGATCTATTTTACCTTATCGCTAAAGGTCAAAATTACCTCCAATTTATTGACTCTGAGTGAGGTGTTTATAAGTGGGGAAAATCTGCAATGCACAATGTATTGACATTCTAAAAATTACACGTGCATTCTCATATCATCTTTTGCATTGCTATGAAGCAATTCCCACTAACGGTGATGTGTAGATAGGATCAACAGCAGATTAAACTGATCTGTAGACCTGGCTATCTACCTCCAGCACCTGGTCTCCTGCCACCTGAATTTTCACTCTCGTTCCCCGGCCAGGCAGTGATTTCTGCCTGATTCAGGAGGGAATTGGATATCGAAATGAGGCGTGGGAGTCAAAATCTCTCCAGGTCTTGGCATGCAAGCTTGTTGCTTTCCCTGACTCCTCGCACTGAACGATCCCGCCCCACGATAAAATCGGGGCCATAATCTAGGCAGTACTGAAAGAGTGCTGCCTTGTTGGAAGTGCAGTTCGCCTATTCAGGTGGAAGGAGAGCTGGGTAGTTCTCCTGGTGTTCTGACGAACATTTATCCCTCAACTAACACAACCAAAACAGATTATCTGGTGATTTATCTCATTTGGTGCCACATTTGCTTACATAAAAGTCACTACACTTCAAAAACTAATTAATTGGCTGTGAAGCACTTTGGGACTTCCTGAGGAAGTGAGAGGCACTGCATAAATTTATTTTCTTTCAAACCTGGGAGTGACTCACTCCCATCAATAGAATATGGATGCACTACTAGTTACCAATTTGGCATCTCTTTTAGGTGATTTTCTAATGGAATGGAACGTGCTCCCAGTTCTTAGGCCATCAAATGGACTGATGGAGTTCCCAGTACCTAACGAACCCCTACGTATAAGTTATGATAGGGATTGGTAGAGGTAGTGAAGTGTTGCATTTTTTGTTTTGTATCCAAGTAGGGAACATGCTTCATTTCTAGGTTGCAAGGTTTGAGCGCTTGCTGACGGGAATTATCTTTAGCACTGAACCTGAGGAACATATCTGATTAAAAACCCAAAAAGGTAACAGTTGCTGAAATGAATGAATTACTCACATAAAACAACTGTGCATTGCTGCTTATATTTTAGCCATGTCAGAAGATTGTGGGTTCAAGTCCCACTCCAGAGACTTGATCACATAATCTAGGTTGACATTCCAATGCAGTCCTGAGGGAGTGCTGCACTGTCGGAGGTGCCGTCTTTCGGATGAGACATTAAACTGAGGCCCCGTCTGCCTTCTCAGGTGGATGTAAAAGATCCCATGACACCATTTCAAAGAAGAGCAGGGGAGTCCTCCCTGCTGTCCTGGCCAATATTTATCTCTCAACCAATATTTCTAAAATAAATAATCTGGTCATTATCACATTGCTGTTTGTGGGACCTTGCTGTGTGCAAGTTGCCCCACGTTTCACTGTAGGCACTGTATAAATGCAAGTCTTTCTATATTTTTGTGATTCTCACATATAACCAAAATTTTCTTTTCTTTAAGGTTACAGTTATGAACGCTTGGATGGGTCAGTACGAGGAGAGGAGCGATATCTTGCTATCAAAAACTTTAATCAACAAGATATTTTTGTTTTTCTTTTAAGCACCAGAGCAGGTTAGTAGAAACAAGAATGATATTTTGTCATACAATCAATCTGTCTATTTAGAATCAGGCCAGAATTTTCCGGGGGCTCAGCAGGCACGATGCGTTGCGGGTCGGGTGGAAAAGTGTTTTTTTTTGACAGCAGGTCGGGAACCCGCTGCCACGTGCCTTTCCGAATGTCTGGTCTGTCAACGTTGAGCAGACCCGACCGGCAGTGGCGGGGGACCGAATTAAAATGATTAGCATCTAGTTGCCAGATGCTTAACAGCCTTTTTTCACTTACCTTTTGTCTTTAACTTCATGACCACGGCTGTCAAGCTGAGGCGTGAGTTCAGTGGCCATTGCTCCAGCTGATTATTTGACAGCTTCAAATGTACAGTAAAAGCTCCCACCTGACTGAAACTTTTTCTCACTCCATTTCCAGCACAGATTCTGCAGGCTTTCCACTTTCTACTCTCCAACCACTCTCACTTCATTGGAAGAACTCTCTCACCATTGACAGAATGCTTCTGTCATCTCTACTTCACCTGCCCTCTATTCCATCAACATGGGTGCCCTTTATACTCTCTCACCTTGGTCCTCAGAATCCAACCACGATCAGCCCCAACATCAGCAGCACCAGGCACACCAACAGCACCAACAACAATACCAACCTTCTCCACAATCAACTGATGCAGGACAGAGAGCAGCACCCAACCATGGCCAGATTTACTTCACTTGACGCTGTACACCCTGGCTGCCACATGATGCGCCAGGTTAGCACCACCTCAAACCAACACCATAAAGCATCCCTACAATGCCCAAGCCATTCCTTTCACACTCATTACCATTGCGGGGGGTACCGTTATGTCTCCATTCACCAAATCTATCCAAGAACGCAGTGTTGAAAATAAAGGTTTCAATGTTTAACACCACATTAACAGAAACTTAACATGAACATTGCATGAAACACCCAAGTGGCTACACTTGTGTGTTGTTAGTTGTTATGATTGAACTAGGATGAGGGTGAGTGTGAGGGGTGGCTAGTGAGATGGGGATGTGATAATATTGATAGAGAGGGATGGGTGGAGGTGCAAGGTAAGTTGGTGTGAGTAAGGATGTGCAGGTGTAGGGTAGGGAAGGCAGAGTGATGGGGATGTGATGAGAGGCAAAGCAGGATGATGTTGAGTGTGGCTTTGTACTAACATTTCATGATCTACTGAGATCATTGAAATGTTTGCGGCACTGCACCCAGGTCCTCCTGACCACATCCCTGCTTGTGTCCTCCTCTGCAATGTGCAACCAGGCTGTGTTGATCACCTGGGGAGGTCTCTTCCGCGCATGGGAAGGGAAGAGGACCTCCCTGCGTGCTGTGGCACCCTCCATAAGCATATGGAGGGAGTCATGGGAGAGCCTGGGTGCAGCTCTGTGCAGTGATCGTCAGTGTTTTCAGCACCTCAATGCTGTAGAACACTGAGCACAAATGTCAAGTCAAATGTGGCCATGGTCCCTTTAAGGAAACCGGCTGATGACGAGTCATGAAATGACGTCACCAGACCTGCTACCTCTAATTGGCCGGGATACGTGCTGGGCGGGCTTAACAAGCCCAATCAACAGAGAGTAATTTTACACAGCGGGATGGAGCCAGCAGCGGGGTCGGGACCCGCCACGGACCTGCCGAGGTAAGTCAAATCGCGGCCATAGAATTTTATTTCACAGAAGGAGGCCTTTCGGTCCATCATGTCTGTGCTGGCTCTCTGAAAGAGTTATCGATCCCTCTACCCTTTCCCTGTACTCTTTTAAAATTTTTCTTTTTCAATTATATATCTGATTCTCTTTTAAAAGATATTATGGATACTGCTTCCAACATGGTTCGTGATAGGACATTCCATACACTTAAGAGAAAATCACTTAAACCTCTCTCTTTGTTCCTTTGTTGATGATCTTAAAGTTGGGCCAGAAATTCGGCTCTCCGGCTTCCTGCGGGTGCAAGCATCGCGCGCGTACCTACCTACCGCGCCTGCCGTTGTGCTTCGGGCCCACGAGGACTTCGGCTCCTGGGCCTCCTGCAGCTGCCGGCGCGCAGTGCTTGCGTATCCCAGGGGCGCAGTTAGTTCGAAGCGTCCCCTGGGATCACGTGGGCCATGGAGAGCAGACCTGTCAAATCTATGAATAGAGATCAGCCCCAAAACCACACTTAAACTTTAAATAATTTTTTGTTTTTAATTACATTTTTTAAATAACTATAAGTTATATAAATTAACTACTTTAAACAAAAATTTAAATTTTTGAAAAAATTAATTATACTTTTTAACGGTGCTAAAAACAAACTTACCTTTCTTTAAAGTATGTAAAAAAGATAAACCTGTTGAAAAAAATGTTTAAATTGTAATTAATTAACCACTTACCTTGTTAAAAACAGGCCTTGTGCCTCCTTTTTAAAAGTGCAGCTTCTCCATACTTACCCTCACGGAGAAACCTGAAAAAAAAATCTAAGTTCGCTGCGTGCGCGCAGCCTCTACCGCGCACGCGTTCGACTTCTGAACCCCTTCCTTCAGGGGAACGGAAGTTTCGGTTTCCCGCGCATGCGCAGTGCATGCGTGAAACCGGCACTTCAGGTGGCCTTACGGGTGAGTACACAGCGCGTACTCACCCGACAAGAGCCGAATTTCTGGCCCATTGACTCACCAACATAGTTTTTACCTAATTACCGTATCAAAACCCTTTGTAATTTTGAACACCTCTTTTCTTAAACAGATATTTTCTTAAACTTGCTGTTCGAATTAAAAGAGCCCTAGTTTCTGTAGTCTCGCCTCATAACTAAAGCCTCTCATTCCCGATATATGAAATCTTTTATTCACCCGCTGTATGGCACCCTCTGCAAGGTTGAATTGTATATTTGATTCACCTGTGATCAGTTTCAATTTATTTTAATAGGTGGAGTAGGAATGAATCTTACCGCAGCCGACACTGTCATATTTGTGGACAGTGATTTTAATCCTCAAAATGACCTCCAGGCAGCAGCAAGGGCCCACAGGATTGGCCAGAAAAAGTGAGTGAATTAATGTTCTGTAGAATCCTTGGTGCGTATTTGATGCTGAGTGTCGCATTTTCTAGGTCCTGTGTCTTTTGCCAGCTTGTAAAAACTTGCAGTCATTTGCAGATAATTATTGAGGGTTTATATCATGTATCATTGCTGTCACTTGTATTTTACACAGCTAGTTTGTTTAGTCTTGGAGGTTTTCATTGTTGAAAGTTGTTTAATAAATATTTTATAAACAAGGCTATTGGGCGACAGGAAGAGAGTGGGAATGAATTTACTCAGGCGGAGCGACTAGAAAAAGTTCGTGACCCAGATAGGCTGGTCTGAACACCCGATGATGGCAAAAAAACACTTTTAGTACTAGCCTCCTTACCGGGAGGTGTGGGGTGTGGTGGGGGGAGGTAGGAGAATGAATGGCATGCCCCTGTCTTCCACCCCACCCAGTAGTGAATGGAGTGCTGGATTATCCTGCATTGTTGGGCTGACTCATGCCAAAGATGCACCCTTACTGGCGTGTGCATTTGGCAGCTTTATGCAAATGAATGTCCTCCCACTGACCCTGCAAATTATGGCTGGACCAGTTTTGGAAGGAGAGCATTGTGAAGTTGATATGCTGATGGCCAGGGTAACTTTGCGGAGGAGAAAACAAGTGCCACAGAATTTCGGATTGGCCCTATCCACAGAGGTGCACTTCCAGCCAGAATCAATAAACAACAATCTGAAGCAGGAACCATGGTCAATGTGTTTCTCCTTCTCCGCTTCTCTTCTAACTTTGAGTTGCTGAGGCCAGTTGTTGTACCCTTGCTGTCACCTCTGCTGAGCTGAGCCAAGTTATTGCAAGGATGGAATCTTCCTGGTCTATGGTTCAGCTACCCATTGGATAAACTTGCTAATCTATCTGGGGAACCAACATTTGCACATTTAAAGGGCATCACTTTCATTTTTGTTTGCCTCCTCGATGTGATGTAATTACATAAATCAAACCAAAGTTTTCTCTGTGTGGAACCAGTGCCCTTTAAGGTGTTGATACACCGATGCAGATACTCACAGCAGTTTTTTGTGGCTCTGTTTGACAAATAAATTGACCTGAGCCACCCAACAGGGAAAGACCCTGGCCCTGCTGCCCAGTAAATCTCATCTTGTGTAAAGAATTGTACAGGGCCCTCATGGTTTTATGAAAGGGAAATCATGTTTGACAAATTTACTAGAGTTCTTTGAGGATGTAACGAGCAGGGTGGATAAAGTTGGAAAGATTAACTGTAATCATCTGGCAGTGTTCTCTGACTATATATGCTGTGCCTATATGCATCTCTTCACTTCACCTGACGAAGGAGCAGCGCTCCGAAAGCTTGTGATTTCAAATAAAGCTGTTGGACTATAACCTGGTGTTGTGCGACTTCTGACATTTGTCCACCCCAGTCCAACACCGGCATCTCCACATCATGGCTACTATCGACACCACAAACTGTCGGCTCAAAGTGGAGAGGATCTCCAAGAAGATCGCACATATCGACACAGACATCAAGTTTCTACAGAGATGCAAGAAAGCAGACAAGATCCCGAAAGGACTACAGATCACGAACCCACTCAAGTCGACATACAACACAGACTACGCTGAGAGACTCTGCCGTCGTACCTCTCGGAGCGGAGAAACTACGCCATGTTCTTCGCAGCCTTCAACATGTCATCGATGACGACGAACACCTCGCTAAGGCCATCCCCACGCCCCCACTACTCGCCTTCAAACAGCCGCCTAACCTCAAACAGACCATCGTTCGCAGCAAATTACCCAGCTTTCAGGAGAACAGCGACCACGACACCACACAACCCTGCCACGGCAACCTCTGCAAGACATGCCAGATCATCAACACAGATACCATCATCACACATGAGGACACCACCCACCAGGTACATGGTACATACTCATGTGACTCGGACAATGTTGTCTACCTCATACGTTGCAGGAAAGGATGCCCCGGAGCATGGTACATCGGCGAGACCATACAGACACTGCGACAATGTATGAACGGACACCGCGCAACAATTGCCAGGCAGGAGTGTTCCCTCCCAGTCGGGAAACACTTCAGCAGTCAAGGACATTCAGCCTCGGATCTGCGGGTAAGCGTTCTCCAAGGCGGCCTTCGAGACACACGACAACGCAAAATCGTCGAGCAGAAACTGATAGCCAAGTTCCGCACCCATGAGGACGGCCTCAACCGGGATCTTGGGTTCATGTCACGCTACATGTAACCCCACCTGACGTAGAGTCATCCAGACTCGAGTCGTCGTTGGCTTGTTCTCTCTATACAGATGCGGCCGGACCTGCTGTGATTTCCAGCAAAAAAAGTTTTTTGTTTTCCATACAGACCCCGGCATCTGCCACATTGTCTTTGATGTAATGTTCTCCTGACTGACCTGTTTGGACACCATCCACACCTTTGATTGCCGTGATTATCTCTCTGCCGAGGTGTGATAAAGGGCAGTTGGAAAGATTAACTGTAATCATTTGGCAGTGTTCTCTGACTATATATGCTGTGCCTATATGCCTCTTCACTTCACCTGACGAAGGAGCAACGCTCTGAAAGCTTGTGATTTCAAATAAAGCTGTTGGGCTATAACCTGGTGTTGTGCGACTTCTCACATTTGTCCACCCCAGTCCAACACCGGCATCTCCACCTCATGGATACAAAGATAGGTGGTAAAGCAAGTTGTGAGGAGGACACAAAGAGTATGCAAAGGGATATAGATAGGTTAAGTGAGTGAGCAAAAATTTGGTAGATGGAGTATAATGTGGGAAAAGGTGAGGTTATCCACTTCGGTAGGAAGAATAAAAAAGCAAAATATTATTTAACTGGAGAGAGACTATAGAATGCTGCAGCACAGAGGAATCTGGGGGTCCTCGTACATGAAACACAACAAGTTAGCATGCAGGTACAGCAAGTAATTAGGAAGGCAAATGGAATGTTGGCCTTTATTGAAAAGACAGGCAGAATGGAAAAGGAGGGGGAGTAGCCCTGACAATAAAGGATGACATAAGGACAGTAGCGAGAAAGGATCTCGGCTCGGAAGATCAGGAAGTAGAATCAGTATGGGTGGAGATAAGGAATAACAAGGGGCAGAAAACACTGGTAGGAGTAGTATATAGGCTCCCTAACATTAGCTATACCGTTGGACAGAATATTAATCAAGAAATAGTAGGAGCTTGCAACAAAGGTAATGCAATAATCTTGGGGGAATTTAATCTCCATATAGACTGAACAAATCAAATTGGCAAAGGTAGTCTGGAGGACGAGTTTATTGGATGCATTCGGGACAGTTTCTGAGAACAATATGTCATGGAACCAACCAGGGAACAGGCTATTTTAGATCTTGTATTGTGTAATAAGACAGGGTTAATTAGCAATCTCATAGCAAAGGATCCTCTGGGGCAGAGTGATCATAATATGATAGAATTTCACGTTAATTTTGAGAGTGACTTGCCTAAGTCCAAAACTAGAGGCTTAAACTTCAATGAAGCCAATTACATAGGTATGAGGGGCAAGTTGGCTAAGGTAGATTGGAAAAATAGATTAAAAGGTATGGTGGTAGATAAGCAGTGGCTAGCATTTATTGAAATATTTCATAATTCTGAACAAAAATACATTCCATTGAGAAACAAAAACTCCACTGGAAAAGTGATCCAACCGTGGCTAACTAAAGAAGTTAAGGGTAGCATTAGATTGAAAGAAGAAGCTTACAATGTTGCAAAGAATAATAGTAAGCCTGAGGATTGGGAGAGTTTCAGAAACCAGCAAAGGTTGACCAAAAAATTGATAAAAAGGGAAAAAATAGAATATGAGAGAAAAGTAGCAAGACATATAAAAGCAAATTGTAAGAGTTTCTACAAGTATGTAAAAAGGAAAAGAGTAGCAAAAGTAAACGTTGGTCCCTTAGAGGCTGAGATAGGAGAAATTATAATGGGAAATAAGGAAATGGCAGAAATGTTAAACAAATATTTTGTATCTGTCTTCACAGTAGAAGACACAAAAAGCATACCAAAAATAGTGCGGAACCAAGGGTCTAATGAGGGTGAGGAACTGAATGTAATTAATATAAGTAGAGAAAAAGTACTAGAGAAACTAATGGGACTAAAAGCCGACAAATCCCCTGGACCTGACGGCCTACATCCTAGGGTTCTAAAAGAGGTGGCTGAAGAGATAGTGGATGCATTGGTTTTGATCTTCCAAAATTCCCTAGATTCTGGAATGGTCCCAGCTATTCAAAAAAGGAGGGAGAGAAAAAACAGGGAACTATAGGCCAGTTAGCCTGACATCAATCGTCAGGAAAATGCTGGAATCCATCGTTAAGGAAGTGGTATCAAGTCACTTAGAAAATCATAACATGATTAGGCAGAGTCAACATGGATTTATGAAAGGGAAATCATGTTTGACAAATTTATTAGAGTTTTTTGAGGATGTAACTAGCTGGGTAGATAAAGATGAACCAGTGGATGTGGTATATTTGGATTTCCAAAAGGCATTCGATAAGGTGCCACATAAAAGGTTATTACACAAGATTAGGGCTCATGGGGTTGGGGGTAATATAGTAGCATGGATAGAGGATTGGTTAATGGACAGAAAACAGAGAGTAGGGATAAACGGATCTTTTTCAGGTTGGCAGGCTGTAACTAGTGGGGTGCCGCAAGGATCAGTGTTGCGGCCTCAGCTATTTACAATCTGTATTAATGACCTAGATGAAGGGACTGAGTGTAATGTATCCAAGTTTGCTGATGATGCAAAGCTAGGTGGGACAGTAAGCTGTGAGGAGAACACAAAGAGTCTGCAAAGGGATATAGATAGACTAAGTGAGTGGGTAGTAAGGTGGCAGATGGAGTATAATGTAGGGAAATGTGAGGTTATTCACTTTGGTAGGAAGAATAGCAAAACAGAATATTTTTTAAATGGTGAGAAACTTTCAAATGTTGGTATTCAGAGACATTTGGGTGTCCTCGTGCAAGAAACACAGAAAGCTAGCATGCAGGTACAGCAAGCAATAAGGAAGGCAAATGGCACGTTGGCCTTTATTGCAAGGGGGTTGGAGTATAAGAGTAAGGAAGTCTTGCTATAATTGTACAGGACCTTGGTGAGATCACACCTGGAGTACTGTGCACAGTTTTGGTCTCCTTATCTAAGGAAGGATATACTTGCCTTGGTGGCGGTGCAACTAAGGTTCACTAGATTGAGTCCTGGGATGCGAGAGCTGTCCTATGATGAGAGATTGTGTAGAATGAGCCTATACTCTCTGGAGTTTAGAAGAATGAGAGGTGATCTCATTGAAACATACAAGATTCTGAAGGGGATTGACAGGGTAGATGCTGAGAGGTTGTTTCCCCTGGCTGGAGTGTCTAGAACTAGGGGGCATAGTCTCAGGATAAGGGGTAGGCCATTTAAGACTGAGATGAGGAGGAATTTCTTCACTCAGAGGGTTGTGAAACTTTGGAATTCTCTGCCCCAGAGGGCTGTGAATGCTGAGTCTTTGAGTATGTTCAAGGCTGAGATAGATAGATTTTTGGACTCTAGGGGAATCGAGGGATATGGAGATAGGGCGGGAAAGTGGAGTTGAGGTCGATGATCAGCCATGATCTTATTGAATGGCGGAGCAGGCTCGAGGGGCCGTATGGCCTACTCCTCTTATTTCTTATGTTCTTATTGCAAGGGGGATGGAGTATAAAAGTTGGGAAGTCTTGCTACAACTGTACAGGGCGTTGGTGAGACCACACCTGGAGTACTGTGTACAGTTTTGGTCTCCATATTTAAGGAGGGATATACTTGCATTGGGGGCAGTTCAGAGAAGGTTCACTAGGTTGATTCCTGAGTTGAAGGGGTTGTCTTATGAGGAATGGTTGAGCAGGTTGAGCCTATACTCATTGGTGTTTAGAAGAATGAGAGGTGATCTTATTGAAACATATAAGTTTCTGAGGGGGCTTGACAGGGTAGATGCTGAGAGGATGTTTCCCTTCATAGGGGAATCTAGAACTAGGGGGCATAGTTTCAGAATAAGGGGTCGTCCATTTAAAACGGAGATGAGGAGGAATTTCTTCTCTCAGAGGGTCGTGAATCTTTGGAATTCTCTACACCAGAGAGCTGTGGAGGCTGAGTCATTGAATATATTCAAGGTGGAGATAGACAGATTTTTGAAAAACAAGGGAGTGAAGGGTTATGGGGAGCGGGCAGGAAAGTGGAGTTGAGGCCAAGATCAGATCAGTCATGATCTTATTGAATGGCGGAGCAGGCTCGAGGGGCCGAATGGCCTACTCCTGCTCCTATTTCTTATGTTCTTAATGTATCTTCAAGCACCAAGTAACCCAGAACACGACATGTACTCATTCTGTATTTTACTATGGTGTAAAAAAACATGTAATTTATTGTTCAACTCCATAACAAAACAAAGTTATACAACAAATTCCCAAGTAACACTGAGGAAGCACAGATGTGCAGAGGATTATGGGAAACGTATGCTTTCCCATTTGTTCTGACTGGTAATTAAAAAGTTATGTATTTCTGGCAACAAAATCCTGACACTGTAATTTAAAATCTTTTAATCTCACACCTGAAAAGCATTAAAGCTGAACCTGGAGATTTTCTTCAACGTTAGACTGCAGGATCAATGTCTCAGTATTGCCATTTGTATAAGCAATGAATATGTACTTGGTTAAATTTAGAAAATATTCTTTGACACTATACATGTTGAAGCCAGTCACTCATTTGTCAAGATGAATGGAATCCACAAAGTCCCTTTCTCCTCTAAAGTGATTTTTTTTTGTATAAAGACCAGTCAAAATTATTCGGTTGATTGGAAGAGACACTGTTGAAGAATTGATTTACAGTCGAGCTATGTCAAAGCTGAAGTTGACAAACACGTTGATTGAAGGTGGTCAGTTCTCTATGAAGGAGGGAGAAGAATCATCTGGAACTTTTGATATGCAGGTGAGAGTCTGCTGACAGTTATGGTCCAAACGGGCAAAGGGCTTATGGTTCTTCTGTTGCAATGGGACCTTCTATTGCCATCTTGAATAGGCACCTCCATGACCATCAGTTTGAAGAAATTTGGCACCTTGGCACCTGCCATTAGCGCCTCTGGCGATGACTTCATCGCTGTGCGCCGTGACCCCTTATCGCCTGGCATCAGAAATTCGGCTGCGCCCTGCGAGGTTGCTGTGGGCGGTGTCGGCGTCAGCCTCGCGGGTCGCAAACCGGGCCGACCTCCTGCTCGTGGGGTGGTATTTAAAAGGGAGGTGCGGCGGCAACCCGCACCGCCATTTTCTTTTTCTGGAGGTCGGACCTCCGTAGCGTGGTCCTGGCCGCCATCGCGCAGCCCGGCACCGCGTCTCGGTGCCAGACTGCGGCACCACGCCGCCCTGGTGGCCTAGTTGGGGACATCGGAGGCCCTGCAGAGTGTGCAGCAGCCCTTCCCTTTAACTGAAGGGGAGGGGCGTTGAAACGCTGCAACGCTCCACGGAACACTGCCTGTTGCGCCCCGACATCGCCTCGGTTACCGCCCCAGCAGGAAGTGGAGTGCCCAACATTGCGCTCCACTTCCTGTCCGGGGTGGTAAGCCAAATTTAGCGGCCGGGGCGGTACTTCAACGCCGGAAGTTAAATGTCCGGCCTTAACTCTGTTACCGCCCCCAAACGGGGCGTAACCGAATTTCGCGCCCCTTGTATTTTCTGCAATTTAAATTTAGTTTTGTAGAAACATGTAGAAAATGAACTGATCTGCTACGGAAAGGTCTAGTCATTTTCCAACCCTCCTTCCAGCTCTTTGGATTTTGTTACACTAGGGTCAACTTTCAAGTAGTTTTATTTACAAGGGGGTCCTCTTACCTCCCCCAATTTTCTCTCCCTTTATCTTCCCATCTCCTGAAGATGGTGATGACTTGTGCTCACTTGTTCTACCAATGGCAGCAGCTCTCTAGTACCTGCTACTTTGCCTAATTGGCTAATCTTCATGTGTAAGCATAGACAGTGAGAGTCTTGCAGGCCATCTGATCATGAGGAATGTCACAGACAAGCATGGTCCTGTCCTCACCCGTAGGGATCATTGGATAGTACTGTGTAGTCTGGTCTGTATGGCCAAAAAGAAACTTCACCCTGTGTTGAACCATAAATGTTGTAGCACTCTGTGCATGTCTTGGCACAAGCAGCTTGCTGCTCTGCCAAGCCTAATATTTTGCACAATGTCTTCTATATTAAATCAACACTGGTTAGAACCATTTATTTTAACACTGTATACACTCTACTACTGTATAAATCTGTTTAGAATGAATTAAGCAACTAAGAATGGAATCAATTATTAGCAGTAAAGTTGAGGTTTACCTATATGATAACCTGGTAACTGATTACTAAAGGGGCAGATCCCACTGAATCAAACCCCTTGACTTTTTTGAGGTGACATCCCAAGTGTATTATGGAAGTTGTACACATGGTATAGCTAGACTTCCTACATTAAAGGAAAATAAGATTAAAGCAGTGAAGATTCCAAATTGATTGAAGGTTAAGGAAGCGGTGAGTGCTTGTTATGGGTGTAATGTCAGGGCCAGGGGAAGTGCTGAGTGAAGTGTTCCAGATATTGGTATTGGGAGCCCTACTGCTTCGCATTTATATTAACTACTCAATGCAAACCGATCAACTGATCTCTAGCGTCAAAAGACCGAGTTATGAGGAACGATTGGAGAAGCTTGAACTCCTTGAAAAGGGGCACTTCAGAGGTGACCTTATACAGGTGTTTAGAAACATAGAAACATAGAAAATAGGTGCAGGAGTAGACCATTCGTCCTTCGAGCCTGCACCGCCATTTAATGCGTTCATGGCTGAACATGCTACCTCAGTACCCCATTCCTGCTTTCTCGCCATACCCCTTGATCCCCCTAGTTGTGAGTATTATATCTAACTCCCTTTTGAATATATTTAGCGAACTGGCCTCAACAACCTTCTGTGGTAGAGAATTCCACAGATTCACCACTCTCTGGGTGAAGAAGTTCCTCCTCATCTCAGTCTTAAATGGCTTCCCCTTTATCCTTAGACTGTGACCCCTGGTTTTAGTTTTCCCTAACATTGGAAACATTCTGCCCGCATCTAATTTGTCTAAACCAGTCAGGATTTTAAACGTCTCTATAAGATCCCCCCTCATTCTTCTGAACTCCAGAGGATACAAGTTCAGTTGATCCAGTCTTTCTTGATATGTCAGTCTGGCCATCCCAGGAATCAATCTAGTGAACCTTCGTTGCACTCCCTCAATAGCAAGAATGTCCTTCCTCAAGTTAGGAGACCAAAACTGCACACAATACTCCAGGTGTGGCCTCACCAAGGCCCTGTACAACTGTAGCATCACCTCCCTACTCCTGTACTCAAATCCCCTTGCTATGAAGGCCATCATGCCATTTGCTTTCTTGACTGCCTGCTGCACTTGCCTTCCCACCTTCAGTGACTGATGTACCATGACGCCCAGGTCTCGTTGCACCTCCCCTTTCCCTAATCTGCCACCATTCAGGTAATAGTCTGCCTCCCTATTTTTACCACCAAAGTGGATAACCTCACATTTATCCACATTGTACTTCATCTGCCATACATTTGCCCATTCACCCAACCTGTCCAAGTCACTCTGTAGCCTCCTAGCATCCTCCTCATTGTTCACACTGCCTCCCAATTTAGTGTCATCCGCAAATTTGGAGATATTACAATTAATCCCTTCGTCCAAATCATTAATATATAATGTAAACAGCTGGGGCCCCAGCACCGAACCCTGCGGTACCCCGCTGGTCACTGCCTGCCATTCTGAAAAGTACCCATTTACTCCTACTCTTTGTTTCCTGTGTGCCAACCAGTTCTCAATCCACGTCAACACATTACCCCCAATCCCATGTGCTTTAACTTTGCACACCAATCTCTTGTGTGGGACCTTGTCGAAGGCCTTCTGAAAGTCCAAATACACCACATCTACTGGTTCCCCCCCGTCCACCCTATTGGAAACATCCTCAAAAAATTCCAGAAGATTTGTCAAGCATGATTTCCCTCTCACAAATCCATGCCGACTTGGACCTATCATGTCGCCACTTTCCAAATGGTCTGTTATGACATCTTTAATAATTGATTCCATCATTTTACCCACCACCGATGTCAGGCTGACCGGTCTATAATTCCCTGCTTTCTCCCTCCCTCCTTTTTTTAAAAAGAGCCAACAAGAACCCAACTTCACCAAAACTAAAGACTAGCAGTCAGAACTGGGATAATTATTTTCATGAAACTTCTTTGACATAAAGCCAAATCTTTTGACGTCCAGTCTTTACACCTTGCCAGACAATGGGTTAACGACCTTTAACAGTTGCATTCCTTTAGACTGTTTCCACACATAGTCACAACTAGAAATTACATATCCCTCTGGCAAGAAGCTGCATTTATAAACATTCTAAACACACGCTTTGCTATAAAAGGGAATTATCTTAGTTATTTCATGGAGAGAAATCCCACCATTTTGTACTTGGCAAAAAACCAGCCTCCATTCAAGACCTGAACAACTTGAAACTATATAAAAATAGACAGAAATTGCTATCTTTGACACTTAACTCTTTGATATTACAACACTGACTACAAAAGTACTTCATTGGCTGTGTAATGTTTTGGGTCATCCTGTAGTCATGAAAGGTGCCATATAAATACAAATTCTTTCTTTCCTATTATCTCAAATTAGTTGTGTTTGCAGCAAGACTAGAAACAGCAGAATTTTATTTAAGAAATGTTTTATCATCTAAAGGGGCATCATTAATTTAGCCCGAAATACAAATAGTTTTAATGAATGACCCTGCAGTTTTGTGGTGCCATTGACACAGTAACAGCAAATATCCCAACCATACATTTATTTACATTTTTGGCTTTTACTTTAAAAAAAAAAGTATTGATGTCTTCACAGTTATTTAGATATGACTCATATACAATTCCCCATCAGAGAGCGCCAATAAGACACTGCAACAATGGAGTCATTTGTCAAGAGACCCGACTCAGTGCAGAGACCACAGAAAAAACACACGAGAATTTCTAAAATACCCCCCCCCCCCCCCGAAAAGAAAAATAGGCCAGAGAATTCAGCAACTGCTTGTTTATCCTGTATATTAAGCTCCACATGCAAGATTGTCCCAGCTGATAACACTTTGTGGGAGACAGCTCCACAACCAGGAGAAATACTAAGCAAAGTCAATGGTGATCCACAGCATGTGTGTAGAACACATTTCCAAATGCATAGCAGGCAACATGCAAACACACATTGGTATTTAGTTATCTGAAGTATGAGACGTGCAAGCAAAATCCCCCAGCAATCCAGATCAAAGATCTGACAATGCAGTCATTTTTAAAAAGGAGAAAGAGAAGTGAAATGGAGTTAAAAACACAGAATCAATAGAAACCCCCTAAAAAACACACAAATAAAACATTTAAGGCATTAGAACTCAATGCCAAATAAAGGGTTGTTGATCATTAAAGAAATTAATCACCAAAGGAGGCGGCTAAATCTATCCTGTAGAGTGAGGCTGTCATTTGCAAAGAAAACTAATTTTGTGGATCTGCAGCTAATGCTTAGGAGATAATTTTCTTGGCGCTTGTGTCTTTACATATTTGAATGCTGCATATGGAGCACTGTCATTTATACATCACATCTCACACTTTTATCAATTTGCATTAGTTTTGAGATAGAGATCGTGGTTTTCAGACAGCGATCCTGGTATTGAACAGTTGACAGCTTACCTGCTGTACATGATTAATCAGTGCTTTATGCCAAGAGCAATATGGCAGCTGGTAGTTCACATCTCCATGACATCACTGATGATACAGTGCTTTTGCTCAGATGTCTATTCCCCTCCCCCCCGCCCCCCCCCCCCCCCACCACACAAACAGTGAAATTAAAACCTGTGACCAATAGATTGGCATGCGGGTACTTGACAGGCTATTCTATCAGGTTTACAGAGATCAATGTATCAATGCATTAACAAGAAAAGGAAAAGCCTGTTTTAAAAAAAAAAGAAACAATGAACTATTTAAACCAGATGTGGTAGGAATAACAGAAACATGGCTACATAAAGAACAGTGCTGGCAACTAAATATTGCAGGTTATAACAATCAGAAAGGATAGGGAAAGAAGAAGGGGGTACGTTAGTTTTACTAATTAGAGATATTATAATAGCAGTAGAAAAAAGGGACATAATTAACAAAAGGACAAAATAGAATCCATATGGATTGAAATAAAAGATAAGAAGGGGGGGGGGGGGTAACTTAAAACAATCACTATCACTGGAGAGAAAGTACTAGGCAAACTAATAGGACTAAAGGTGGACAAGTCCCCTGGACCCGATGGCCTGCATCCTAGAGTCTTATAAAAGATGTGGCCGCAGAGATAGTGGATGCATTGGTTGTAATCTCCCAAAATTCCCTGGATTCTGGAGAGATCCCAGCGGACTGGAAAACTGCAAATGTAACGCCCCTATTTAAGAAAGGAGGAAGACAGAAAGCAGGCAACTATCGACCAGTTAGCCTAACATCTGTCATTGGGAAAATGCTGGTATCCATCATTAAGGAAGTGATAGCAGGACATTTAGAAAATCATAATATAGTCAAGCAGAGTCAGCATGGTTTTATGAAAGGGAAATCATGTTTGACAAACCCGCTGGAGTTCCCTAAGGATGTAACGAGCAGGATGGATAAGAACATAACATAAGAAATAGGAGCAGGAATAGGCCACTTCGCCCCCCGAGCCAGCTCCGCCATTCAACAAGATCACGGCTGATCCTGGGCTCAAAGCCACTCCCCCGCCCGCCTCCCACAACCCTCCACTCCCTTATCCTGCAAAAATCTATCTATCTCCACCCTAAATGCACCCAATGACCCAGTATATAAGATACTAAACAGTAGAATAAAATAAATCTGGAGCACTACAAGTTAGACTGTGACAGTAGGACATGGAACACAGGTTCAAATTAGTGAAAGCAAATTTAGTACTAATGACAGGAAGTTCTTCACACAAAGAGTAATCAACACATGGGATAGTCTACCTGGTTGGATCGTGGTGGCAAAGCCCCAGAAATCATTGAAGAAACAGCTAATCCTGGGGTTGAATGCTGTAATGAGGGAGGCTGTAGGGCCTTTCCAGATGGGTGAGCTAAGATGGGCACAATGACCTTCCATTTTCATCCTCATCTTGTGTTATTAATAGGAAACTTACCAAGGTTTGTAATTGCTATTTAAACAGACAAATCTTCAAAGCCTTAAATAAATCAGTTGCATAAATGTTATGATTTCTTTCATAATTATATGAATGAAAAAAATGTTGAAAATACCAAGTCAAAATATGGTCAAGATTAGTTAATTTGTTTTATTTTGCTGTCTAAAAAGGTTTACTTTACATATTTAGCAGTTTAATGCTAAGTAGTGATCCATCGAGTCTCAAAAACAAATTTATTTGGCCTTTTTTCTGTAGCTAAGTGACATCCTGAAATTTGGGCTGGATAAGTTGCTATCTTCTGAAGAGAGTACCATCAAAGATGTTGATCTGGAAAATATTCTAGGGGAAACCAAAAAAGGAATGTGGGTCACTGAGGACCAACCGATGCAGACAGTGGAAGCAAATGAAGAGCTAGAGAGTACAAGTATGTGTTTGCAATTTACTACATATGTGAGCCTAGTCAGGCTCTAAGGTCTTTGCCATGAATTTGAGTTTTTACAATTCCTTCATGATTTTTTAAAAATTTCTTTTTTTCTAATTTTGCCCACTGTTTTTACCTCCCTATTTGCTTTAAAGGACAGTGAGAAATGACAGCTGTATTTCAAGCAAATGTTTATTCATACTCTTTCAATGGTTCAGCAGTTTAAGAAAATGATTAGTTAGCCATATAGATCAGAAAGTTCCCAGGTTCCTGGTTGGGACTAAGTTGAGTGATTCCAGGCAAGGCTGCAGTACAGATACTACAATTGGCCTCAGCACCCCTGAGTTGGGGGGGGGAAATCAGCCAGCGTTCCTGTTCTTGATCACTATTCAGCAACCACTGCTGAAGTGTATGAGCAGATGTTGGGTAATGACCTGTGAATTGGGCTCTGCTCTGTGATGCCCCACATGCAACAGTCTGCTGACTGTCACTGTCCAGGTTGACACTTGACGAATGGCCACGTGTGAGATGATGCCGATGAAGCCATACCTCAGAAAAGAGTCACCGCCTTCAGGAGAGGGATGGGAGAAAACTGTTAAGAAAATATTTTTTTAAATGATAAAATCTTATTTGAAATCTAACAGTACTGCTGGCTGACTATATGCTCCTCAGCCCCCCAACCCCACCCCTGTGCACACACAAAGGCTGATGCGATATATACATGCAATTATCCTGCCTGTGCTCTGGATACTTCTGTTCTCACGGGCAGTATCTAAGCTTGCTCCTTCAGCCCAGCAACTCACTTTGCTATACCTACTTTCTAGTATTGTGTCCCCACAGGTTAGCCCATAGACAGCTCTATGACCTTCTCTCTAGTGGCTGCCAAACGCCAACATCTCCCCGTCCACTGCAGTACTGCCAAAACCCAAGATCCCCTCCCCTGCCCCATACTGCCAAAGCACAGGACGTCACTTCCAATAATGCCAAATCCCAAGATGCTCCCTTCCATTGCAGTACTGCTAAACCCCAAGATCCCTCCTTCTCCACAGTACCAGTGTATCCCTGATTCACCGTAAGCAAACAAACATTGATACATTAGCATGCATTTACAGTCTGTCATGTCATACTTCTTGTATCATACTTCAGGCGTCACACTTTTTAAAAATTTGAACCAGTCAGAATCCTGTATTTAAGTGTCAGCCTTGGCTCAATGGTGGAACGCTTGCCTCTGAGTCAGAAGATCATGGGATCAAGCCCCACTTAAGACTTGACACTTCAAAGCTGACACTTCAGTGCAGTACTCGGAGATTGCTGCACTCCCGGAGGTGCCGTCTTTCAGTTGGGACATTAAACCAAAGCTCCGTCTGCCCTTCCAGTTGGGTGTTAAAAGTTCCATTATTTTAGTTCTCCCAGTTCCTGGCCAACATTTATCCCTCAACCAACATCACTAAAACAGATTTACTGGTGATTGCTGTTTGTGGGACCTTGCTATGCACAAATTGCCTGTCGCATTTTACTACATTGCAACAGTGACTACACTTCAAAAAGTAATTCATTAGCTGTGAACTGTTTTGGGATGTCCTGAGGTCATAAGTGCAACATAATTACAGGTTCTTTCTTTACTTAGAAAAATCTGCCAGTAAAAGACACCAAACCAATCAGATATTCAAAATAACATTCAAAATTCTTTCAGCAGAAGGACTCTTACCACAGTGCTGCTAAACTTCAATACTATCTCCTCATTGTTGTCAAGTCACAGGATCTCTCCCACCTTGTGCTGAAAAACCTCAAGACACCCACCACGATACTACCAAACTGCAAGATCCCCATCCATTTTTGCCAAACGCCCAGCCACCCATAGTCCTATAAAAGTTCAGTCTCCATCCTCAACCCCCCCCATCCCCAGTGCTGCTAAATACTATGTACCTACTCCTAACCTGCTCCATCTTGCTTGCTATCTTGCTATTTAACCTTGACATTTGAAGAAGGAAAGAGATTAAAATTGAGTATGTAGGTAAAGGAATGTATTATAATTAAGGCCACTGATTTACAATGTAAACAGAAAACTGAACAGAATTGCAGATTTTTATATCCAAAGCACAGTTAACAATCCCAGAAGACTATGTAATAACACAATTTGACTTATTAAATCGCCATAAATTAGCATCCTAATGATAATACATGGCATAACATCCTTGTTGTTACAAAACTGCATATCACTGTGAGCAACTTCACAGTCGATCCACAAGTAGTCATTAAAATGTTACATTGCAACAATTATATCTTGAAAATATAAGCTTTAGTCCAAGTTTTAAATTAAGCCAGTGTAATGCGCAGCTAAGTTATGAAATGGGCAAAACTGAACCCTATGAGTGGGTGCAGAAAATTGTATTTTTTTTGTCTTATTTTGCTAAGTGGAGTCAACCATGTTATTATATTGTAATTTATTACCAAGGTCTTAATTCATTTTAGCACACATGTACCAATTTGAGGGGAAGGATTACTCTAAAGAGCCCAGTTCAGCAGATCAGAAAACCTTTGAGCAACTTCTGAATCTTCACAAAATGGTACTTGAAGAACCCAGTAAAGGAGGAAGATCACTCCGCACAAAGTCCAATGTAAGGCAGCTGTATCAATTCCAAGTATTTGATGCAAATTACAAATACACATTTCTTGCTGTTATGCACTTTTTTCATAGTTAGTATCTTTTAACCTGTTAAGTACTGAATGTCCTTTGCACGACATACATGTCTTCTATCTGCTAATAGCTACAAAGTAATTTTCAGTGAATTTCTTCCTCAGCATGTTGTGACAATCAAATTAGAAAGTGGCATATTTCACAATACTATTTCTGGAGTAAACGACAAAATATTGTGTAATAATAAACAATACTTGCAGTTATATTGTACTTTATCACACTTAACCATCTCAAGGTGCTTCACACAATGAACTACTTCTGAACTACAGTGACAATTGTTACATAAGCAAATATATCCAGCATTCTTTTCCAATAATGCCCTACAAACAGGCAGTAAAATAAATGACCAGTTAAACTGTTCTTGATGGAGGGAGGAATATTGGCCAGACTCCAGGAAAACTCCCTGCTGTTCTTGGATTAATGCAATGGGATCTTTAGCTGCCATCTGAAACGGCACCAGGGATCTTGATTTTAACATTCTATCCAAAGGACAGCACTTCTAACGATACAGCACTCGCTCAGTGCTACACTGGAGTGTCAGTCTAGATTATGAGTTCAAGTCCTGGCAAGAAATTCAAATCCATAATCTTTTGAATCAGAGATGAGAATTCTACCAATTGATCCAAGTTAACTTTGTTTTTTGAGGAGAAGATGTTACAATTCAGGCTCTCTCCCGATACTTTCTGTTCATGCTTAATACAGAAGTTAGTTTCCATGCATGAGCCTACATGAGAAATCTGACCTTATGTATAGTTAAGGTATCTAGGATATAGTGTGTCAAGCGTACATAATGATCCCTTTTTTCATTGGTATGTACGGTGTATTGGAAACGTAATGCCCGTAACTTATGGTCTATCCAAAACTGGTGGAAAATAACACACTAACGCTGAAATCTAGTAATTAGCATTTTTGACAGACAGAAATAACATAACAACAACAACAACAACTTGCATTTATATAGTGCCTTTAACACAGTAAAACATCCCAAGGCGCTTCACAGGAGTATTCTAAAACAAAAAATTTGACACCAAGCCACATAAGGAGAAATTAGGGAAGGTGACCAAAAGCTTGGTCAAAGAGGTAGGTTTTAAGGAGCATCTTAAAGGAGGAAAGAGAGGTAGAGAGGCGGAGAGGTTTAGGCAGGGAATTCCAGAACTTAGGGCCAAGGCAACAGAAGGCATGGTCACCAATAGTTGAGCGATTATAATCAGGGATGCTCAAGAGGGCAGAATTAGAGGAGCGCAGATATCTCGGGGTGGTGGGGCGGGGGGGGGGGGTTTGGAGGGTGGGTGGTTTGGAGGGTGGGTGGTGGTTGTGGGGCTGGAGGAGATTACAGAGATAGGGAGGGGTGAGGCCATGGAGGGATTTGAGAACAAGGATGAGAATTTTGAAATCGAGGCGTTGCTTAACCGGGAGCCAATGTAGGTCAGCGAGCACAGGGGTGATGGGTGAACGAGACTTGGTGCGAGTTAGGACACGGGCAGCCAAATTTTGGATCACCTCAAGTTTACGTAGGATAGAACGTGGGAGGCCAGCCAGGAGTGCGTTGGAATAGTCAAGTCTAGAGGTAACAGGCATGGGTGAGGGTTTCAGCAGCGGATGAGCTGAGGCAGGGGCAGAGACAGGCGATGATACGGAGGTGGAAATAGGCGGTCTTAGTTATGCTGCGGATATGTGGTTGGAAGCTCATTTCAGGGTCAAATATGACAGCAAGGTTGCGAACAGTGTGGTTCAGCCTCAGACAGATGTTAGGGAGAGGGATGGAGTCAGTGGCTAGGGAACGGAGTTTGTGCGGGGACCGAAAACAATGGCTTCGGTCTTCCCAATATTTAATTGGAGAAAATTTCTGCTCATCCAGAACTGGATATCAGTCAAGCAGTCTGACAATTTAGAGACCGTGGAGCGGTCGAGAGAAGTGGTGGTGAGGTAGAGCTGGGTGTCTTCAACGTACATGTGGAAATTGACGCTGTGTTTTCGGATGATGTCGCCAAGCGGCAGCATGTAGATGAGAAATAGGAGGGGGCCAAGGATAGATCCTTGGGGGACACTGATGTCTCAAATGGGCAGAGTTTCATTCCCCAGCACTAAAATCTCTCACTCACCTTGATGAGCACATACCATTTTAAAAGAAAAAAATGAATGGGGAAAAAAAAACCCGTTTTTACTGAATCAGTAATGCATAGCTGTCTTAATTTGATCCTTATCTGTACAGGTCCTTCTGGCTGTCCCATTGGACCTGACCACCAGAAAGAAACGAATATTGTCACCTGAAGAACTTGAGCAAAGACGTCAGAAACATCAAGAGGCAAGAGCTAAACGTGCAAAGCTACTGGAAGAAAAGAAACAAAAGCGAGAAGAGGAGGGGCAAAAGAAAAAGTAAAGGCTGTTTTAAGTTACTTCAGTTTTTAGCTGGCTTTTTGGAAGGGATTGCTATACTAGCATGTGTCGTGCTCTCATCCAGCACCACTTTTTGTACACCCAAAGGAAGCTAGTTAGGAACACAGAGACTAATTTTCTGGGCATGCAGGCATTATGATGTCATTATAGGGCTGGATTTTGAATGACCCGTGGAGTCGGGTTTGGAGGCGTGTGGGGGGTTAAAGTAGCAGATTCGGGGGTCCCGACCCCATCCCGACTCCAACACGCCTCCACGCAATTTTGACAAAATGGGTCGTGGGGTTCCTGACTCCGTCCCGCCTCCAAGAGGCGCGAGAGGCCATTAACGCTCTTAACTATCCCTAAATTGGCTCTGCTAATGCCATTTTGAAACGTTTTAGCTAGTTTAAGCCTTTTCCGACATGAAGTACGCCTGATGTGAAACACGCCAGTGAAACCTGGCGGGAGCACCAGTGGATAGCTGACTATCAGCTGCAGGTCCACTATTACAATGGAGATGTGATGAAGGTAGTAGTAGTAGTATTAGGTCTGAAAGTCACCTCTGATGGTGCTGCATTGAATGTCTTCAGAAACTGCCTGGCCTTTGCTGTGAGAGGACCTGGATGCAAAAAAAATTCTCTCTCTCTCTCTCTAGACCAGGCAGGCAGTCTCTGACCTGCAATGATGACATCATCAGAGGTGACTTTCAGACTGAAACCACTAATTGGTTCATGGGTTCCCACATGCTGGAACTCAATTACCCAATTAAGTGAAAATTGCATCATTCATCCACATTAATCTGGAGTTGGGGGGGGCAACACGAAATGTGGGTAACACGACCCCGACTCCAAGACAAAATCCAGCCCATAGTCTCTGTTTCAATTGAGAGCCTTGTAGTTAAGCAGGTTTCAATGCTGCTGACATCATGACATCAAATGCACTAAACTGGCTCTGTGGGTTTAATAGGTTATAAGTGTAATCAGTAAATCCAGCAACAGCTTGCAACACCCATGAAAAACTGTGTCCCCATTGCTGCCTGAACAACAAAAGTCAGACTATTTATATTTATGAATGCAGAGGAGGGAGAAATGCGCAATTTTCATTGGCTCCGCTCTTCTAACTTGAAAAGGCTTTTCCTAGATGAGGATTAAAGGTGACCGTCCCCGACAATAGAGTAAGGGGGGTGAAATTGGACAAGGGCGGGCCGCAAAACAGGCGGTATCGCATTTACTGACCATTATACAACACGCCTGATATTCAGCTCTATTGAAGTCAGTGGAACTGAATATTGGGCGGGGTGTATAATTAAAAAAAAATTCATTCACAGGATGTGGGCGTCGCTGCCAAGGTCAGCATTTATTGCCCATCCCTAATTGCCCTTGAAAAGGTGGTGGTGAGCCGCCGCCTTGAATTGCTGTAGTTTCTCGTAGCGGACAACTAAGTAACTTGCTAGACCATTTCAGAGGGCAGTTAAGAGTCAACCACATTGCTGTGGGTCTGGAGTCACATATAAGCCAGACCGGGTAAGGGCGGCAGATTTCCTTCCCGAAAGGATATTAGTGAACCAGATGGGTTTTTACGGCAATCCGGTAGTTTCATGGTCACCAGTACTGATGCTAGCATTTCAGTCCAGATTTAATTAATTAACTGAATTTAAATTCCCTAGCTGCCGTGGTGTGATTTGAACTCATGGCTACGAATTTAATGATGGGGGCGGGTCTGCTGGTTTCCAGGTTCTGGTCCCGCCGCCAGCTGCCTCCACTCTGCAGACATGATTTTCCCTTGATTGGCCTTGATAAGCCCGCCCTGCGGGGCTTCCCGGCCAATTAACAGGAAGCGGGTCTGATGACGTCATTTGAGGACACGTCATTTGAGGACTTGTCATCAGCCGGTTTCCTTAAAGGGACCATGCACAATTTTATTTTAACAGTTGATCTGTCAGTGTTTGATAGCATTGAGGTGCTGAAAACACTGACAATCACTGCACAAAGGTGAATATGCTTATGGAGGGAGTCACAGTACGCAGGGAGGTTCTCTTCCCTTCCAAGGGCGGAAGAGACCACCCCAGGACACCAACTTACCTTGCACCTCCACCCAACCCTCTCTATCTACTTTATAACTTCCCCATCTCACTAGCCACCCCTCACACTCACCCTCATCCTACTGCAAGCATACCAACTAACAACACACAAGGGTAGGCACTTGAGAGGTTTAGCCAATGTCCATGTGAAGTTTCTGGTAATGTGTTGTCATACAGTGTAATATCTTTTTCCAAAAGTGCCCCTTATTGGACAGATCTGAGCGCACATTGAGAAGTGCCTTACTGTGTTCCAGTGATTGTTCAGTCATAACTCCACCCCCACCCCCCTATAATGATGTATGTGCATGGAATGGCTTGGACATTAAAGGGATGCTTCACGGTGCCGGTGTGGGATGGTGTCAACCTGGTGCATCATGTGGCAGCCAGGGCTTACAGCATCAAATGAAGAAAATCTGGCCATGGTGATGCCATCACTGGCCTCCCGGCCAGCAATTTTGTCAGGGGCTGATGCCCTGTGTCCAGTGCAGCTTCAGGTGGGTGAGGAGGAGGTTGGCGCTCCTGGTGCTGGTGCTGCTGTTGTGCTGCTCTTCCTCTGAATCTGACGACCAGGATGAGAGGATGTAACTGGTTCCCATCCCGTTGCTATAGATTTCAGTTGAGGCAAGAAGCTTACAAGCGCACACTCAAAGTGGCCTGAATATTCTAATCAGGTAACACTACAGATGGGTGTCAGCTTGAACAGTCACAAAGTCAGTAGATTTTCAAAATCTTATCCCAAACCTCCAACAACAAAGTTGTTGCATTTGAATGTCAGCCATGTTACAGGAGCACTTTTAAAGTGCTGCACCAATGATGACAATTCATGTCCTCGAGAAACTCGTCTTCTTGCAGCTGGCGTGTTTCTGACAAGACGGGAAACAGGAGCCAGAAGGACAAAAATGGGAAACCACTATAAAAATAGGATTAGCAAGGCAGTTAACAGGCTTTTAACTGCCTTAACTACCTGTCCCACCGGTTCCCTTCAGGTCAGCTTGGGAGCGGCTGACCCGACACTCATGAAAATCGCATGGGGGCGGGATGGAGGCGGGTTGGCAGACTGAAGCCATTTTTTCCGATTTTCGCTGCCGACCCGCCGCCTCAGGGCTATTAAAATCGAGCCCCGTGTCTCCAGATCATTAGCCCAGGTCTCTAGATTACTAGTCAAGTAACATCACCACTATGCTACTGTACCCCATTACAAGCGACCAATGCGACATTGCGGGTTTTCCGTCCTCGCTCATGTCTAATTTCACCCCCTAAGACTTTTATTATATGAAGAGTGCATAATCCCTTTACTTTCCCTAGCTGAAAGAACTTTGCATTATATTTTTCATTATTTATCAATCAACTGTTGTGGCAAAGAAAAATGCTGACAGAAGTTATGTAGCGGGCTTCCATCCCACTTTGCCGCGCATGTTTCTGTATTTCTTTTCAAAAAGGCAGTCATTTCCTTATGACATTGGGAGGAACCAGGGATTTACAAGTAGATATCATCTACAGAGAAACTTCCATATCAATAGCAATTAGCCTCTAATTTACCTCAGGATGTGCCTAACAGTAGTTAGCCTCTAATTGACATTAGGATGTACCTATTTACAGTAAATAGATCTTGTGGTGTTAAAGTGACATGCCGGATCTACACAGCTCTATTTTAGTAGTAGGATAATACATTGTGTATTATATACCCTTATAAAATAGCATATCCTCTGATGTACCATCAGCAACATCGTAGGGGATCTACTAGGATAACATAAAAATACAGTACGAGTAGAAATGAATTACGGCCAGTAGTTCATTCCCAGGGGTTAAGATGAATAACAAACTGCTCAGATTTCTAATTGCAATCTACAACAAATCCAGAAGCAGCAAACCCAATTTTAATTCAAAAGGCCAAAAATAAAGATCTTTCTTGAAAATAGTAATCAGAACAGCAGTTCTGGAATCATTAGTGGCAGGTTTCTCTGAGAGCAGTTTGCCTCTGATCTGTGCTTGCTATTATTAGAAGAAATATGTGCACAAAGACATCTGACTTGCATTTGCATGAAGTTTACATTGCTGCACCTTCTTCAGGCACAGCGGGGTACCCCTCCCACTCCAAGTTCTTCTCCAGCCCGGAGGAGATGTCCTTTAGCCTGGTACTGGGTAGGCAACATAGCCTTCGGGACTCACGCACCTGGCTGCAGAGAGCAGTGTCTATCCCCCTAACTATACTGTCGCCTACTACAACCACCTTCCTTTTTACTCCCCTTGAACGGCTTCCTGTACCACAGTGCCGTAGTCAGTTTGCTCGTCCTCCCCGCAGTCCCCGCACTTGTCCACAAAGGTTCCAAGAACCTCGAATCTATTGGACAAGTGCAGTGACTGAGGCTCCTGCAATACTACCTCCTGGATCTCTGTACCTGCCTCACTCGCAGTCACACCCTCCTGTCCCTGATCACGTGTCAATTCTAAAGTATTTAATCTAAGGGGTGTGGCTGCCTCCTGGAGCAAAAGGTCCAGGTAACTTTCTCCCTCCCTGATGTCTCGCAATGTCTCAACACACAGCCGAAGTTCCTCGAGCTGCAGACACTTACCACAGTTGTAGTCGCCCTGGACAAAAATGTCCACAAAAGAAATTTAAGGATAGTATTAGATCCAAAGAGGAGTCATATAAAGTTGCCAGAAAAAGTAGCAAGCCTGAGGATTAGGAGCAGTTTAGAGTTCAGCAAAAAAGGACCAAGAGATTGATTAAGAGGGGAAAAATAGAGTATGAGAGTAAACTTGCAAGGAACATAAAAGCGGATTGTAAAAGCTTCTACAAGTATGTAAAAAGAAAAAGATTAATGAAGACAAATAAATCCCCAGGGTCTGATAATCTGCATCCCAGAGTACTAAAAGAGGTAGCCATGGAAATAGTGGATGCATTGGTTGTCATCTTCCAAAATTCTACAGATTATGGAACAGTTCCTGCAGATCGGAGGGTGGCAAATGTAACCCCACTATTTAAAAAAGGAGGGAGAGAGAAAACAGGGAACTACAGACCGGTTAGCCTAACATCAGTGGTAGGGAAAATGCTAGAGTCTATTATCAAGGATGTGATAACAGGACACTTAGAAAATATCAACGGGATTAGACAAAGTCAACATGGATTTATGAAAGGGAAATTGTGTTTGACAAACCTACTGGAGTTTTTTGAGTAGCTGGTAGAATAGACAAGGGAGAACCAGCGGATGTGGTGTATTTGGATTTTCAGAAGGCCTTTGATAAAGTTGCACATAAGAGGTTAGTGTGCAAAATTAAAGCACATGGGATTGGGGGTAATATACTGGCATGGATTGAAAATTGGTTAAGACAGGAAACAGAGAATAGGAATAAATGGGTCTTTTTCAGGGTGGCAGGCGGTGACTGGTGGGTACCGCAGGGATCAGTGCTTGAGCCCCAGCTATTCACAATATATATCAATGATTTGGATGAGGGAACCAAATGTAATATTTCCAAGTTTGCTGACGACACGAAACTAGGTGGGGTTGTGAGGAGGATGCAAAGAGGCATCAAGGTGATTTAGACAAGTTGAGTGAGTGGGCAAATACATGGCAGATGCAGTATAACGTGGATAAATGTGAAGTTATCCATTTGGTAGGAAAAACAGAAAGGCAGAGTATTATTTAAATGGTGATAGATTGGGAAATGTTGATGTACAAAGGGACCTGGGTGTCCTTGTACACCAGTCACTGAAAGCAAACATGCAGGTGCAGCAAGCAGTTAGGAAGGCAAATGGTATGTTGGCCTTCATTGCAAGAGGATTTGAGTACAGGAGCAAGGATGTCTTACTACAGTTCTACAGGGCCTTGGTGAGACCACACCTGGAGTACTGTGTGCAGTTTTGGTCTCCTTACCTAAGAGAGGATATACTTGCCATAGAGGGAGTGCAGCGAAGGTTCACCAGACTGATTCCTGGGATGGCAGGACTTTCGTATGAGGAGAGATTGGGTCAACTAGGCCTGTATTCACTAGAGTTTAGAAGAATGAGAGGGGATCTCGTGGAAACGTATAAAATTCTGACAGGGCTAGACAGATTGGATGCAGGGAGGACGTTTCCCCTGGCTGGGGGGTCGAGAACGAGGGGTCACAGTCTCAGGATACAGGGTAGGACATTTAGGACTGAGATGAGGAGAAATTTTTTCACTCAGAGGGTGGTGAACCTGTGGAATTCTCTACCGCAGACAACTGTGGAGGCCAAGTCACTGAATATATTTAAGAAGGAGATAGATAGATTTCTAGACACAAAAGGCATCAAGGGGTATGGGGAGAGAGCAGGATTATGGTATTGAGATAGAGGATCAGCCATGATCATATTGAATGGCGGAGCAGGCTCGAAGGGCCGAATGGCCTACTCCTGCTCCTATTTTTCTATGTTTCTATGGTATAGGCATCAGTAAAGCCATGGAGGAAGTTGTGTTCAATCTTATTCAGGAGCAAAGGAATAGCGCCCATTTTTCCTCTGCCTTGCTTCCATTTTTAGGCGCTGTCTCGGAGCAGGGAAGAGAAAAATTGGCTTTAGCATCTTCGGCCCATTGTTTCTGTTGCTCTCAGTTTTATTCCCCTTCTTGAATTGGCAATTCTCTTCCCTCCTCTCCTGAAGGTATTGAATTCTTGAATTGTGGTTCCATTGCCTTTGATCACACTCCAGTACCTCATTGGCAATTACCTGTATGTGAGAATTGGCAGTGAGTGTTGACAGGCTGTTCGATTGTGGTGCACATTACAGCCAAGTTGAATCCTGTCCTCACTAGATGTTTATATACATGGACTACCAGCAGAGATCAGTAGATAGTGATCAGAAGCAAAATCTTTTGCTGAATTTCACCTTCCTATCCCTGGAGTGCTGTGGCCAATTGAGGTGCTTTTACCACCGTTTTGACAGAAATCTGCTAATTAGCACTGACTGGGAATCAAGCCTGGGACATTTCAAGTCTATATGGCTCAGTGACTGCTGCTTTAAACAGCTGAGTCATTGTATATCTCACTTCCTAGGATGGAAATAGTGTAAAACTAACAAGTTCAAAAAATTGAACCCAAAAGAGGAAAAACATGCATTTATATAGTGCTAGTCCTGTCTTCAGGATGTCCCAATGCGCTTTACATAAATGAATTACTTTTGAAGTATAGACACACTTGTTTTATAGGCAAACCTGGCAGCCAATTTGCGCACAGCAAGTTCCCACAAACAGCATGAGAAGAATGACCATTTCATTTGGTTTTGGTGTTGTTGTTTGAGGATAAATGTTGGCCACTGGGAGAACTACCCTGTTCTTCTTTGAGCGGGCAGATGGGGCTTTGATTTAATGTTTAATCCTAAAGATGGTACCATTGACAATGAAGTGCTCCTTCAGTACTGAAGTATCAGCCTAGATTATGTTCTGATTATGGGACTTGAACTTACAACCTTCTGACTCAGGCAAGAGTTCTACCACTGAACCAAGGCTGATAGTGTTTCCTTTTCAGAAATACTTTACAGTCTACAAGTAACACTGTACAGTGGTTTTTAAAGAAAGAACATGGATCCACATATCACTTTACCAAGTTATCAAGAGGCCCCAATCGCTTCAGAGTTAATTAATTACTTTTAAAGTGTGGGCATTGTTATGTTTTTTAAGGACTTATGGTGTGCTCTTCTTAACCAATCAGTATATCTGTTTTAAATAACTATAATGCAATTTTAAATAAAAATTCTCCTCAGGATGGCTTGGTGGCAATCTTGTGGCTACAGATCTCCCTGCCTTCCAGCATTGGATAGTGAGAGCGAGGATGAATCAGAGGAAGATGAAAATGACCACCTTGGTGATCTGGATTCTACAGATGCAGAGCAGATGTCCATTCACTATGTTCTTGGGGATGTCACTCACCCAAAAGCTGCTGACAAAGAGGATGTAATAATAGTGCACTGTGTTGGCAAGTAGAAAAATAATCTATTATATTAAAGAAGTCTTGTGTCTAGAATGAAAGAACCTAGTCCCGTTCACCCATCACCTTTGTGCTCGCTGACCTACATTGGCTCCCGGTCCGGCAACGCCTCAATTTTAAATTCTCATCCATGTGTTCAAATCCCTCCCTGACCTCCTCCAGCCATACAACCCTCCGAGTTCTCTGTGCTCCTCTACTTCTGGCCTCTTGTGGGTCCCCAATTTTCATCGCTGCACCATTGGTGGCTGTGCCTTCAACTGCCTAGGCCCTGAGCTCTCGAATTCCCTCCCTAAACCTCTCCACCTCTCTACCTTTTTCTCCTCCTTAAAACACTCCTTAAAATCTACTAACATCTGTCCTAATATCTCCTTATGTGGCTCAGTGTCAAATTTTGTTTGATAACATTCCTGTGAAGCGCCTTGGGACATTTTACTACGTTAAAGGCGCTATATAAATGCAAGTTGTTGTCCCATATATACTCCCGCTCAATAAACTCCTGCTCAGGTTTGTGACTTGACACCTTCATTGTGCTTGGAGTCAAACCAGCAGATCCTCTGCCTTTAGACATACTGGCTCTCCTAAATCTGGTCAGGTGGATTGACCC
Organism: Squalus acanthias; assembly: GCA_030390025.1. Classification (NCBI taxonomy): domain Eukaryota; kingdom Metazoa; phylum Chordata; class Chondrichthyes; order Squaliformes; family Squalidae; genus Squalus; species Squalus acanthias. The sequence goes on from CM059429.1 coordinate 149,780,716, forward strand.
TCTGACCCGACTGGCCTCCTTCTGCGCCGTGAATTTCTATGATTCTATGACCCTATAAGAGGCCAGCAGCATCTGCTACAGCTGATTGGACTGGTTTAGCAAAAGCAGGGATTTCTTTTCCAGTTCTGACCTACTTCCTTCCTAGGAAGCTGCCTGTAATTTCCTCATCATTTGGATTAATTCCTAAAAGAAGCTTGAATGACGCTGCTGCTGAAACTGCTACTTTATTCACACCTGTGCAAGTAGGTTATTACCAGACCAAACAATCATCTGTTGTTCCTGAAAACCCATGAATGTGACCAATTCGGCCCTACACGTACTGCTGCAAAGGAGTACCACAAACCTGAAGAGAAAGAATGCTATAACTCAATGAGGCAGAGCACCAGTGCAAGTTTGAGGTGGATGAAAAAGAGCAACAGCACAAACACAAAGCTGAAGAAAAGGCGAAGTAACATTGACACACTAGCCCTTTGATTACCCCACAAAGTGTTTCTGAAAATTTACGTTGCTGGATTCTCACAGCAGCACAATGTGCAGAGCGCTTATTTGTGAGTAAAATATTAAAATAAATTAATTTTAGAGACAGAGACCGTCTCTTTATGAAACCAGTTTGGTTTAGTCCAAATGATGGCTGCTTAAGAGATTGAATTTTGTGTTTTGTTTGTCTTGCACTAAACATTGTTTTCTTTCAATTTTTACTATTTTCAGACGACTCTGGAAGATGGGGAAAAGGAGGTTTGTTTTCAGCATTGGAAGCTAGATCTGATGAACCAAGAAAACAGTATGGGCAAGCAGGAAAAATGAAAGGTAAGGGAGACCAGAATTTTAACAATTTGTACTTTTCTCTTTTATTCCCTTTATTTATTTTTAAATTGCCTGCATCCTAAACCTCATTGAATCATTTTACGATATAAATGTACACGTTTATTGAATAAAATATCTTGCGTTTGGCATAGATTTATATTCAGGTTTGCAATGTTGTTTCGCCTTACTGATTTCAACATCATAGTACCCAGCACTGCATACAGGAAACTCTTGTTTAACCGGCACCTAAATATCCGGAATTCTCTCTTAACCGGCAAAAATCATACTCCGAAAACGCCTCTCAAATAACCGGCAATGTTGCCGAGTCCGAGTCCGAGTCTCCCGCGAACGCCGAGTACTCCGAAAACTCCTCTCAAATAACCGGCAATGTTGCCGAGTCCGAGTCTCCCGCGAACGCCGAGTACTCCGAAAACTCCTCTCAAATAACCGGCAATGTTGCCGAGTCCGAGTCCGAGTCTCCCGCGAACGCCGAGTACTCCGAAAACTCCTCTCAAATAACTGGCAATGTTGCCGAGTCCGAGTCCGAGTCTCCCGCGAACGCCGAGTTAGTCAGTGGGGGTAGTTCTCCAAAGTGCCACTACTCAGCCTCCTGGCACTGTCGGAAGTCCGAACACTGCAGTAACAGGAGTCTGATTCTCCCGCGCTGCCGGGAGTCTCACTTACTGTTAAGTAATTAAAGAGTTATGGATTACCCTCAACTGGCAGTACTGTACTTAATCAAGCATCTTCCACCATCCATTTAACACAACATTCTGTTGGTGAGTAACCAAATACTGTATACTGCACATTTCTTGATTTTTTAATGTTAAAAATAGCCTCGGTAGATATAACTCTCCGTTATCCGGAACTTTCGATCAACCGGCACCACCCCGGTCCTGTCGGTGCCGGATACCAAAGAGTTTCCTGTATTTACATTCGGCGGGAGCAAGGGGGTGGGGCTTGGGGGCGGGGAGGGATAATGGATTAATCTGTCGATTTTTGAATAACTTTAGTGCTCCATATAGCTATCTACAAATCTTGGTACTTATTTGATAAGAAAACATTAGGTAAACCTATTACTAATGTTTGGCTAGTTAGGTAGAATGCACCTCACTATATCATTTTCAGTTCTGATCCATCAAGAAACGATAAGGACCCATGATATGCAATGGGAATTCTCTTGCAATGAGTCACATGAATTCATGAAAAAAGACAAAAGGAAGACTTGCATTAATATAGTGCCTTTCATGACCTCAGGACGTCACAAAGCGCTTTACAACCAATTAAGCACTTTTGAAGTGTAGTCACTGTTGTAATGCTTTGACTCCAAGTTAACAAGGAATTTGGATTGTGGTGCTCAAAGATAACCACCATATTAATATATAGAGCTCCCAATTTCATTTTTTGCACTGAGCATAATGTATTTACAAGAATTATGAAGAATATTAAATTACCTATCTTTGATATAGTATCCTTTTAGTTTTTTAATTTAGTTCAAACTTCCCCAAACATTTAGCCCTTTCCTTTTCCTCGCTGTGTTTGTGTATCTGTTTTTTTTCTGCCTTTCGATCCCTTACCTTTTGATTCTCGGTATTCCTCTGACCTTTTTCTTTTGGTAGGATCTTCTTCATCCTTTCAATTTTGATCAACCTTCACAAGCAAAACTGCCTTCCCACCTGGCCCTAGCTATTCTGGGGGGAATTTTAACCCCAGAAACGGGTTGGCTTGGGTCGGGTGGGAGGTTAAAGAGTTTTTAAAAAACTGGATCCCGACCCCAACCCGCCCACTTCCGGTTTTAACAGAGGCAGGACGGGAGGCGGACAGCGAACCCGCTCCCAGCAGGTGGGTCGCCCATTTAAATATTATAAAAAGGCTGGCATGCCTCATGGTGATCCACCATTTCTAATTTATCTGTGGGTGGGCGGGATTCCCTGGCCTCGAGGAACCTGCCAGCTAAAGGGAGACGAGGACTGCTGGATCCAGAACGTAAGTGCCTTTCCAATTACCTGCTGGATCCAGCGTCCTTGCCTCATCCACCCCCTCGCGATTGAACACCCCACCGACCCTTCCAATCTCCCCCCTAAGGCCTCTGACCTCTCCCCATGACGCTGCCGATGTCTCCTGACCTCTTCCCCACCCGCCAGCCCCAAGGCCTCCGATGTCCCCCGACCTTCCGACCTCCCCCCAGCCCCCGATCGCCTTCCCGGCCTTCCGAACTCCCCTCTCTAGCCCCCAATCGCCTTCCCAGCCTCCCCCCGACTGCCCCCCTACCCCCTCCCCCCAATCCTCCTCCGGCCCCTGACCACCCACCCCCTGATCCTTCTTTGCCCCAATCCTCCTCCGGCCCCTGACCAGCGCTCCCTGACCCTTCTCCGGCCCCGATCCTCCTCCAACCCTTGACCACACCCCCAATCCTTCTCGGCCTTCCCCCCTCCAGCCCCGATCCTTCTCCAGCCCCCGACCACCTCATTGATCCTCCTCCGGCCCCCATTCCCACCCACCCCCCTCGATCCATCTCCAGCTCCGATCCTCCTTCAACCCCCGACCACACCCCACTCCCAATCCTTCTCCAGCCTCCCCCCTCCGGCCCTTTCTCCTGGGTTTCCCGACCGCTTTCCAGTGCCCTCCCCCCCCCTCTGCTTAAAATGCTGGCCTCTCTATCACATAAAGCACTTTGAGCTTCCATTTTTGAGTGTGATTATTGCGTTGCTGCACCTCTGCTTTTGCCTCCTTTGGAAAGAACTGTGGTGTGTTTCCAGAACATTACCATTTTCTGCAGTACAGGCTTGGTAAAGACCACGTTTTTGCTTGGCCACTGTCAAATTCAGGCGAGTGCAGTTCCACCCAGCTGGAGGACGGTGGAGAGGCGTTGGAGGAGGATGGTGTGGTCAACCATGTCAAAGGCTGCAGACAGATCGAGAAGGACGAGGAGAGATAATTTACCACTGTCATAGTCACATAGGATGACATTTTTGACTTTGATAAGAGCTGTTTTGGCACTGTGGCAGGGGTGGAAACCTGTCGAGGGTTTCAAACATTGAGTTCCAGGAAAGATGGGCACAGATTTGGGAGGCGACAACACATTCAAGGACTTTGGAGAGGAAAGAGAGGACAAAGAAGGAGATATTAGTAGGGGTGACCAAAAGCTTGGTCAAAGAGGTGGGTTTTCAGGAGGGTCTTAAAGCAGGAGAGGATGGTGGAGAGACAGATGGTTTAGGTTAGGGAATTGTAGAGCATGGGGGCTAGATGGCAGGAAGCACGGCCACCAATGGTGGAGCGAAGGGAGGGGTGAATGCACAAGAGGCCAGTTAAAGGAATGGAGTTCGGTGGTGGGGGGGTAGGGTTGTAGGAATGGAGGAGTTTACAGAGATAGGGGGAGACAAGGCAACAAAGCATTTAAGCACAAGGATCAGAATTTAATTTTTTTTAGCTGTTGGGGGACCGGGAGCCAATGTAGGTCAGCAAGGACGGGGTGATGGGTCAGCAGGACTTGGTATTGAATAGGATATGGACAGCAGTGGTTTGGATGAGTTCAATTTTACGGAGGCCGGCCAGAAGAGTATTGTAATAGTTGAGTCTGGAGGTGACAAAAGCATGGATGAGGGTATCAGCAGCAGAGGGGTGAGGCGGAGGCGGGCAGTATTACGGAGGCGGTCTTTGTGACAGAGAGTATATAGGGTTGGAAGCTCAGCTAGGGGTCGAATAGGATGTTAAGATTGCGAATAGTCTGGTTCAGACTGACAGTGGCCGGGCAGGGGGATGGAATCCGTGGCAAGGGTACAGAGTTTGTGGCAGTGGATGAAGTTAATATCTTCAGTCTTTCCAATGTTTAACTGGAGAAAATTGCAGCTTATCCAAGGCTGGATATTGGACAAGCAGTCTGACAACAACAACAACTTGTATATAGCGCCTTTAACGCAGTAAAACGTCCCAAGGCGCTTCACAGGAGTGTTATCAAACAAAATTTGATGCGAGCCACATAGGGAGAAATTAGGGCAGGTGACCAAAAGCTTGGTCAAAGAGGTAGGTTTTAAGGAGTGTCTTAAAGGAGGAAAGAGAGGTAGTGAGGCAGAGAGGTTTAGGGAGGGGATTCCAGAGCTTAGGGACTAGGCAGCTGAAGGCACGGCCACCATGGTTGAACGATTAAAATCAGGGATTAGAGGAGCGCAGCTATCTCGGGGGGGGTGGGCGGGGTTGCGGGGCTGGAGGAGATTACAGAGATAGGGAGGAGCGAGGCCATGGGGGGATTTGAAAACAAGGATGAGAATTTTAAAATCAAGGGGTTGCTTAACTGTGAGCCAATGTAGGTCAGCGAGCAAAGGGGTGATGGGTGAACGGCACTTGGTGCAAGTTTAGACACAGGCAGCTGAGTTTTGGATGACCTCAAGTTTACGTAGTGTAGAATGTGGGCGTCCAGCCAGGAATGCATTGGAATAATCAAGTCTAGAGGTAACAAAGGCATGGATGAGGGTTTCAGCAGCAGATGAGCTGAGACAGGGACGTAGACGGGCGATGTTACAGAGGTGGAAATAGACGGTCTTAGTTATGGCACGGGTATGTGGTCGTAAGCGCATTTCAGGGTCAGATATGACACCAAGGTTGCGAACAGTGTGGTTCAGCCTCAGACAGATGCTAGGGAGAGGGATGGTGTCAGTGGCTAGGGAAAAGAGTTTGTGGCAGGGACTGAAGACAATGGTTTCAAATTTGCCATTTTCACCCCTGTTAGGGGACCGGGAGCCAATGTAAGTCAGCAAGGACAGGGGTGATGGGTCAGCAGGGCTTGGTACTGAGAGTGGTGGTGAGGTAGAGCTGGGTGTCGTTAGCGTACATGTGGAAACTGACGCTGTGTTTACTGATGATGTCGCCAAGGGGCAGCATGTAGATAAGAAATAGGAGGGGGCCAAGGATAGATCCTTGGGGGCCACCAGAGGTAACAATGCGGGAGCGGGAAGAAAAGCCATTGCAGGTGATTCTCTGGCTGTGATTAGATAGATAAGAATGGAACCAGGCGAGTGCAATCCCACCCAGCTGGACGACGGTGGAGAGACGTTGGAGGAGGATGGAGTGGTCAACCATGTCAAAGGCTGCAGACAGGTCGAGAAGGACGAGGAGGGATTGTTTACCTTTGCCACCGTCTCAAAGGATGTCATTTATGACTTTGATGAGAGCCGTTTCGGTACTATGGCAGAGGCGGAAAGCTGATTGGAGGGATTCAAACGTGGAGTTCCTGGAAAGATGGGCACGGATTTGGGAGGCGACAACACACTCAAGGATTTTGGAGAGGAAAGGGAGGTTGTAGATGGGGCGGTCGTTTGCAAGGACGGAGAGATCAAGGGTTTTTTTGAGGAGAGGGGGCAGTACCTGAGGAGAGAGAACCATTAACAATATCAGTTAACATGGGAGCCAGAAAAGGAAGTTGAGTGGCCAGCAGTTTAGTGGGAATAGGGTCGAGGGAGCAGGAAGTGGGTCTCCTGGAGAAGATGAGCGCGGAGAGGTCATGAGGGGAGATCGGAGAGAAACTGGAGAAAGATGCAAGTTCAGTGCTAGGGTGGGTGGGGGGGCGGGCGGGGTATCTAGTGGAAGTTTGGCCCGGTGGGCTAGGGGAAGGAAGGGAAGTGGCAGAGGCAGCTGATCGGATGGTCCCAAAATTAGAGGCAAAGAAGTCCATGAGCTCCTCGCACTTCTTGTTGGAGGTGAGGGTGGAGAAGACAGGGGAGAGGATTTTAAGAAGACGGTTAGCAGTAGAGAAAAGAAGCCAGGGGTTATCTTTGCATTCCAGAATGATCCTGGCGGTATTGTAGGCAGTGTAGATGATAGCATAAAATTACAAAGGTATGTCGATAGATTAAATGAATGGGCAAAACTGTGGCAAATTAATTTCAGTGGAGGCAAATGTGAGGTCATCCACTTTGGACCTAAAAAGGATAGAACAGGATACTTTCTAAATGGTGAAAAGCTAAAAACAGTGGAGGTTCAAAGAGACTTGGGTGTCCAGGTACATAGATCATTAAAATGTCATGAACAGGTTCGGAAAATAATGAAAAAGGCTACTGGGATGCTGACCTTTATATCTAGAGGACTAGAATACAAGGGGGTAGAAGTTATGCTGCAGCTGTACAAAGCCCTGGTTAGACCACACCTGGAGTACTGTGAGCTGTTCTGGGCACCACACCTTAGGAAGGATATATTGGCCTTGAACGGAGTTCAGTGTAGGTTTACCAGAATGATACCCGGACTCCAGGGGTTAAATTACGAGGAGAGATTACACAAATTAGGGTTGCATTCCCTAGAATTTAGAAGGTTAAGGGGTGATCTGTTCGAAGTTTTCAAGATATTAAGGGCAACAGATATTGTAGATAGAGAGAAACTATTTCTGCTGGTTAGGGAGTCTAGGACTAGAGGGCATAGTCTAAAATTTGGAGCCAGTTGATGCTAGATCAATTGTTAATTTTAAATCTGAGATTGATCGATTTTTGTTAACCAAAAGTATTAAGGGATATGGGGCAAAGGCGGGTATATGGAGTTAGGTCGCAGATTAGCCGTGATCTCATTGAATGGCGAAACAGGCTCGAGGGGCTCAATGGCTTACTCCTGTTCCTATGTTCCAACACAGAGGCAGTAAAGGCTTAAAGAGATGTGGTGGAGTGGTAGAGCTGAGTGTCGTCAGCGAATATGTGGAACCTGACTGTACGGACTGGATTTTACCAACCTCGGCGGGTCCCGACCTTGCTGCCGGCTCCAGCCCGCTGTCCAAAATGATTTTCCCCTGATTGGGCTTGTTAAGCAGCGCATTATGCTTATGGAGGGATTCACAGCACGCAGGGAGGTTCTCTTCCCTTCCAATGGGCAGAAGAAAACTCCCCAGAAGACCAACGCAGCCTGGTTGTACATTGCACAGGAGGACACAAGCAGGGATGTCGTCAGGAGGACCAGGCTGCAGTGGTGCAAACCTTTCAATGATCTCAGTAGATCACAAAACGTTACTGCAAAGCCACACTCAACCTCATCCTGCCGTGCCACTCATCACATCCCCATCATTCTGCCTTCCCTACCCTATTCCTGCACATCCTTACTCACACTAATTTACCTTGCACCTCCACCAATCCCTCTTTATCTACATTATCACTTCCTCATCTCACTAGCCACCCCTCACACTCACCCTCATCCTAGTGCAATCATACCAACTAACAACACACAAGGGTAGCCACTTGGGTGTTTTAGGCAATGTTCATGTAAAGTTTCTGTTAATGTGGTGTCAAACATTAAAACCTTTGTTTTGAACACTTTGCGTTCTTGGACAGATGAGTGTGCACCTTTGGAAGTGGCTTAGTGAGTTGTAGTGAATGGTGAGACATAATGGTACCCTCCGCAATGGTGATGAGTGTGAAAGGAATGGTTTGGGCATTGTAGGGATGCTGTAGGGGTGTTGGTGTGGGGTGGTGCCAAGCTGGCGCATCCTGTGGCAGCCAGGGTGTACAGCGTCAAGTGAAGTAAATCTGGCCATGGTGAAGCCATCCCTGGTGTCCTGGGCAGCAATGTGGCTGGGTGCTGATGCCCTGTGTCCTGTGCAGCATCAGTTGATTGCGGAGAAGGTTGGTGTTGTTGTTGGTGCTGCTGGTGTTGGAGCTGATCGTGGTGGGATTCTGAGGACCAAGGTGAGATAGTTTCAAGGGCACCGATGCTAATGGAATAGATGGCAGTTGAACTTGAGATGACAGAAGCAATCTGTCACTGGTGAGAGAGGTTGTTCCAATGAGGTGACACTAGATACAGAGTTTGCTCCAAACACTTGCAACCTGCATAAAGCTCAATCTGTCTTCCAAATGCAGTAAACAACAGCTTCTGAACTTGGAAAGTGAACAGCTGTGGGATAGGAGCTTTTATAGCACATTTCAAGTTGTCAAGTAATGAGATGATTCCATGGCCATTCAACTCCCGCCCTGCTTACCTGACGTGATCCCTGAGCAGCGTGGACCCTGTGGGCGACCTGGTAAACTCTGAAGCTGAGCTGAAAATTGTTCATATTGCTCTGTTAACAAGGTCATAATGACCTTAATTGCCTCCCCTGCCGCTGCGTGTCGGGTCTGCTCAGCGCTGACAGACCCGACATTTGGGGTGGCGGCGGGTTGACAGTGGGGTTCCGACCTACTGTCAAAAAAATATATTTTCCCACCCAACCTGTCACCGATCCTGTCCGCTGACCCTCCGGAAAATTTCCCCCTTTGTCTATGGATGATGTCACCAAGGGGCGAAATGTAGATGAGGAAGAGGAGGGGGCCACGGAAAACAACATACTTATTTAGTATAACTACAGTTTCCGTGTTGAATAAGGGAGGTTGCATGTTTAATTGGCTATTTTTGTATTTTACTTGATCACTTTTTGGAGATCAGGGAGAAACTTTGCAAAACTGCCCTTCAGAAAATGGAACAAGTGGGATAGCTTTAATGATAGGGTAGATTGTACATGTTCGGTGGATAAACAGGTTTGATGGATCAAATCACTTTTTCATGTTCCAATGCTTTCTTCTGGTCTTTTACAATCCATCACGCTATTAAACAGTAGACCATCGTTTAGTGCATTTAACAAGACATCAACGGGCCATAATATCTTCTGTATGATGCTTTTAAGCACAAGACTCTAACATAACAGACCTGAAGCAGCTGCTTGAAATTTTAAAGGTGTTTAAAAATACGTATTGGAGGACTTCAGTGGAGCAATTGTGTTGATTTGTGAATCTATTATTTAATCTGGAAGTCTCATTAAGCACAAGAAATATGTTGCATGTAGCAAGGGAAGCTTAAATATGATCAAATAGTGCTGTGAAAAACAGTGATGAGAAAAGTGAGATTCATATGCTAAGTCAAAATGGCAGTTCTAAAAATAAAACTAGCCATCAATTAATAAAATAATTAAACAATTAAATCAAACACACTTTCATTATTAAAGTGAGAAGTCGCACAACACCAGGTTATAGTCCAACAGTTTTATTTGAAATCACAAGCTTTCGGAGTCACAAGCTGCTCCTTCGTCAGGTGAAGTGTCAGGTGCACTTCACCTGACAAAGGAGCAGCTTGTGACTCCGAAAGCTTGTGATTTCAAATAAAACTGTTGGACTATAACCTGGTGTTGTGCGACTTCTCACTTTTGTCCACCCCAGTCCAACACCGGCATCTCCGCATCATGTTCATTATTAAAGATAGTGATACAATCCTTATTTGTGTAATTTATCATTGGTATCGTTAAAACCCCCTTTTTGGGGCCTCGATTCCAAATGATTCGACGTTGACCCGTATTGGTAGCCGTGATTAAATTTTATTCAGCACAAGCAAGGATCAGTACAATTACTGTATCTTAAGCAGCAGTTTACAAGGTATAATGAATAGTTTTACTACCCCGTTATGCCTTGGGTAGAAGTCGCGGCAGGATGTCTGTACCCTCTGGCCCATGCCCCCGGCCCCGTCCTCTGAGTGTCTCCTAGAATTCCCAGAATTCTTCTCAAGGCTTCTACGCTTCGCCCCTGCTGGGGTCCCCTTCTTGTACCATTATTTTCAATTCAAACCTATGGGACCTATCACTGGCTTACACACAACCATCCTTTTCCCCCCATAGGCCCTCCTGGGCCACCTGACCGTACACCGTTCTTTCCCTTCTGTAATTTTCCCACAGCAGTTAAACTATTTTCAAGAATTATAGTTCTGCACGTAGGCCTCTTCCCTATCTGTCTGCTTTGCTACCTAATCAGTCTAGTTCCTGTGGTGGAGCAGATCCCAGCCCCAGCTGCGTCTTGTTTTTCTCAAGCCTTTACAACTCCTGTCTTTTCAAGGTCTGTAACTTTATGCCTTTTGAATGTGCCATTGCTCAGTTATATGTACTATTTTAAAACGGAGTGACTGCTGCCAACGAACCGCAAGCTGCGCAGAAGCGTACTGCGCACTCCAAACAACCGGAAGCATGATGTTTCTGCTTTTTAAAAAACGATCACACTAACGAGCTCGCTCCCTTCCCAGCTTTCCAGCTTTTTCACCAGCTCACTCCCTTTCCGGCTTTTTCACCAGCTCGCTCCCTTCCCGGCTTTTTCACCATCTCACTCCCTTCCCAGCTTTCCAGCTTTTTCATCAGCCCGCTCCCTTCCTGGCTTCCCGGCTTTTTCACCAGCTCGCTCCCTTCCCGACTTTCCGGCTTTTTCACCAGCTCGTTCCCTTCCAGGCTTTCCGGCTTTTTCACCAGCCCGCTCGCTTCCTGGCTTTCTGGCTTTTACACCAGTCCGCTCCCTTCCCGGCTTTTTCACCAGCCCGCTCCCTTCCTGGCTTTCCGGCTTTTTCACCAGCTCGCTCCCTTTCCGGCTTTTATAATTTTTTTTTTTAACGAACCCGCTCCTGTGACGATTCGGCAGCGCGCATGCGCAGACCGCTTCCGGTTTGTTGGCAGCAGTCGTGTCCATTTTAAAATGGTTGCAGCTAACCATTATTTTCCCATCTACCCTTCTGCTAAGCCAGTTACTTTGCCTTGTAAGCTAATTATGATTGTCTACATATATATGCGTATAAAGAAAATAAGTGTTAATAAAAAAAATGAAAAAAGCAAAAAGACTATAATCTTACAGTATTTGTGTTACAATTATTTTGTCATTCCAGACCTTTCTCTGGGTAGTGTTCTTTTATTTCCCATTGATGACAAGGAGTCAAGAAATACAGGACAAGACTTGGTATGTAGGAATAGATTGCTTATTCTGGATTATTTTGATAATTTATATATTCTACCTCTTTGCACAACCTAATATACTGTACTGGCCCATAATACAAGTGTAACTGACTATCATGTTGAATCTCATAAACTGGTAGGAGTAATAAGTGCATGATCAAGAATATATGCTTAAACACAGCACAATTTCAGAAAAATGTAAAGTCTGACCTAATAAACTAAAAGACACCTCAGATGTGAAAGTATCAAGGAAAACTGTTTTTACTCTTCCTGACAATAGAGAACTTGTACTGTTCATAGAAATTTATTTTCATTTGAATGTTATTACACAGAAACAGGCCATTTGACTTATCAAGTCTGTGCTGTTATTTTTCTCCACATAAGCCACCTAGTCCAATCCACTCTCCTGCTTACTCTCCATACCCTTTAATATTCCTCTATCTCACACAAATATCTAATTCCATTTTAGAAGAATTTATGGACACTGCTTCAACAACTGTTTGTGGAAGAGAATTTTATATTCTAACCACTCTGTGTGAAGAAACTTTTTCTAACCTCCCTTAATTCATTTTGTGAATATCTTAAATTTGTGCGCCTCATTACTGTCTCACTGACCAGTTGAAACAATCTATCATCTTTTAGCTTATCATAACCCTTCGTAATCTTGAAGATCTCCATTAGGTCAACCCTTAACCTTCTCGGTTATACCGGAAAAAGCCCTAACTTCTCGTGTCTGTTTTCATAACTATAGTCCTTCATCCCTGATAACAAACTAGTGAATCTTCATTTCATATTTTATATTACATAGGATATACGGCACAGAAACAGGCCATTCGGCCCAACCAGTCCATGCCGGCGTTTATGCTCCACTTGAGCCTCAGCCCGTCTTTCCTCATCTAACTCTATCAACATAGCCCTCTATTCCCTTCTCCCTCATATGCTTGTCTAGCCTCCCCTTAAATGCATCTATACTATTCGCTTCAACCACTCCCTGTGGTAGTGAGTTCCACAGTCTCACCACTCTCTGGGTAAAGAAATTCCTTCTGAATTCCCTATTTGATTTCTTGGTGACTATCTTATATTGATGGCCTCTAGTTTTGCCCTTCCCCACAAGTGGAAACACTCTCTATCTACTCTATTCTTGCTCCCTCATATACTTATCTAACCACCCCATATTGCTCTTAAGTCTTCCCTCTAAAGGGATGCTCAAAACTTTACACAATACTCTAACTGTTGCTTATACAAGTTCAGTATTACCTCCTTGCTTTTGTATTCTATGCCTCTAGTTAAAAAAAGCAAGGCTTCAACTTGCCTTTGAATGGCCATATTTACTTATGCTGCCACTTTTAATGACCTGTGTCTGCACACCAACTTACTTCAAACAAGTATTACTTCACATTTTGCATTTACCTTCTAACCAACATTTCAATAGCCTAAAAATGCTCTCCTGCAGTCTTCAACAGTCCTGTCACAATTTGCCATACCCCACAATTTACTGTCATCAGCAAATTTCAATATTGTTCCCTCAATTCCTGAGTCCAGATCATTTATTTATATAGTAAATAAGAGACACTTCAACCCTGTGGGACACCACTCGATGCATCTTGCCAGTCGGAGAAACTTCCTTTTACTCCAACATTTGCTTTCCACCCTCCAGCCATTTCCAAACATGCAGCTACATCCCCCTTAATTCCATATTACCTTTGTCATTAGTCTCTTATTGGTACCTTATAAAACATTTTTTGAAAATCTACATAACCACATCCATTGCATTTCCTTTACCTATTGTCTCTGTCAAAGAATTCTATTTGGTTGATTAAGCACAATTTTTGAAATCTGTGCTCTGATGAACTCATGTTTCTCTCAAGTGCTATGTATTGTATTGTATTGTAGACTCCAGCAGCTTACCAATAACTGAAATAAGACTGACTAGGGCTTTAAACTAAAAAAGGGGGGGAGGGGTCAGGTGAGGGGAAATTTAGAAATCTAAAGAGAAAGGTCAAGGCAATAGAGCAGTGTAGCGATTTGGGTAAAAATAAGCAGAGTGTGACAGGAAAGGACAGAGTTTAATGGTAGCAGTGCAGCAGAGAATATGGTCAAAGCAGGGAATAATGGTAAAAAATTTAAATTAAAGGCTCTTTATCTGAATGCACGAAGCATTCGTAACAAGATAGACGAACTAGTGGCACAAATAGAGATAAATGGGTTTGATCTAATAGCCATTACAGAGACATGGTTGCAAGGTGGCCAAGGTTGGGAACTAAATGTTCCAGGGTACTTGACGTTTCGAAAAGACAGGCAGAATGGAAAAGGAGGGGGAGTAGCCCTGATAATAAAGGATGACATAAGGACAGTAACGAGAAAGGATCTCAGCTCGGAAGATCAGGAAGTAGAATCAGTATGGGTGGAGATAAGGAATAACAAGGGGCAGAAAACACTGATAGGAGTAGTATATAGGCCCCCTAACAGTAGCTATACCGTTGGACAGAATATTAATCAAGAAATAGTAGGAGCTTGCAACAAAGGTAATGCAATAATCTTGGGGACTTTAATCTTCATATAACTGGACAAATCAAATTGGCAAAGGTAGTCTGGAGGATGAATTCATGGAATGCATTCGGGACAGTTTCCGAGAGCAATATGTCATGGAACCAACCAGGGAAAAGGCTATTTTCGATCTTGTATTGTGTAATGAGACAGGGTTAATTAGCAATCTCATAGTAAAGGATCCGCTGGGGCAGAGTGATCATAATATGATAGAATTTCACGTTAATTTTGAGAGTGACTTGCCTAAGTCCGAAACTAGAGTCTTAAACTTAAATACATAAGACATAAGAACATAAGACGTAGGCAGCAGGAGTAGGTCATTTGGCCCCTCGAGCCTGCTCCGCCATTCAATAAGATCATGGCTGATCTGATCTTGGCATCAACTCCACTTCCCTGCCCGCTCCCCATAACCCTTGACTCCCTTACCATTCAAAAATCTGTATCTCCACCTTAAATATATTCAATGACCCAGCCTCCACAGCTCTCTGGGGAAGAGAATTCCAAAGATTCATGACCCTCTGAGAGAAGAAATTCCTCCTCATTTCTGTTTTAAATGGGTGCCCCCTTATTCTGAAATTATGCCCCCTAGTTCTAGATTCCCCCATGAGGGGAAACATCCTCTCTGCATCTACCCTGTCAAGCCCCTTCAGAATCTTATATGTTTCAATAAAATCCCCTCTCATTCTTCTAAACTCCAGTGAGTATAGGCCCAACCTGCTCAACGTTTCTTCATAAGACAACCCCTTCATCTCCGGAATTAACCTCGTGAACCTTCTCTGAACTGCCTCCAATGCATGTATATCCTTCCTTAAATAAGGAGACCAAAACTGTACACAGTACTCCAGGTGTGGTCTCACCAACGCCCTGTACAGTTGTAACAGGACTTCCCTACTTTTATACTCCATCCCCCTTGCAATAAAGGCCAACATTCCATTTGCCTTCCTAATTACTTGCTGCACCTGCATGCTAACTTTTTGTGATTCATGTACGAGGATCCCCAGATCCCTCTGTACCTCAGCATTTTGTAATCTCACCCCAATTAAATAATAATGTACATTTTTATTTTTCCTACCAAAGTGGATAACCTCACATTTTCCCACATTATACTCAATGTGCCAAATTTTTGCCTACTCACTTAACCTATCTATATCCCTTTGCAGACTCTTTGTGTACTGCTCACAACTTGCTTTCCCACCTATCTTTGTATCATCAGCAAATTTGGCTACAGTACACTCGGTCCGTTCATCCAAGTCATTAATATAGATTGTAAATAGTTGAGGCCCCAGCACTGATCCCTGTGGCACCCCACTAGTTACAGTTTGCCAACCTGAAAATTACCCATTTATCCCGACTCTCTGTTAGCCAATCCTCTGTCCAGTCTAATATATTACCCCCAACCCCTGTGAGCTCTTATCTTGTGCAGTAACCTTTTATGTGGCACCTTATCGAATGCCTTCTAGAAATCCAAATACACTACATCTACTGGTTCCTCTTTATCCACCCTGCTCGTTACATCCTCAAAGTACTCTAGTAAATTTGTCAAACACGATTTCCCTTTCATAAAACCATGTTGACTCTGCTTGATTGTATTATGATTTTCTAAATGTCCTGCTATTACTTCCTTAATAATGGATTCCAGAATTTTCCCAATGACAGATGTTATACTAACTGGCCTATAGTTTCCTGCTTTTTGCCTCCCTCCTTTCTTAAATAGGGGCGTTACATTTGCGGTTTTCCAATCCGCTGGGACCTCTCCAGAATCCAGGGAATTTTGGTAGATTATAACCAACGCATTCACTATCTCTGCAGCCACTCTTTTAAGACCCTAGGATGTAGGCCATCAGGTCCAGGGGACTTGTCAGCCTTTAGTCCCATTAGTTTGCCTGGTACTTTTTCTCTAGTGATAGTCATTGTTTTAATTTCCTCCTTCCCTATAGCCCCTTGATTATCAATTATTATTGGGATGCTTTTAGTGTCTTCTACCGTGAAGACTGATACAAAATATTTGTTCAAAGTCTCTGCCATTTCCCTGTTTCCCATTATTAATTCCCCAGTCCCATCCTCTCAGGGACCAATGTTTACTTTAGCTACTCTCTTCCCTTTTATATACCTGTAGAAGCTCTTACTGTCTGTTTTTATATTTTTTGCTAGTTTACTTTCATAATCTATCTTCTCCCTCTTTATTATTTTTTTAGTCATCCTTTGCTGGTTTCTACCACTAATCTTCACAACATTGTATGCCTCTTCTTTCAATTTGATACCATCCTTAACTTCCTTAGTTAGCCACGGATGATTCATCCTTCTCGTAGAGTCTTTCTTTCTCACTGGAATAAACCTTTGCTGAGAGTTATGAAATATCTCCTTAAATGTCTGCCACTGCTTATCTACCATCTTACCCTTTAATCTATTTTCCCAGTCTACTTTAGCCAACTCTGTCTTCATACCTTTGTAACTGCCTTTATTTAAGTTTAGGACACTAGTTTCAGACCCAAGTTTCTCACCCTCAAACTGAATTTGAAATTCCATCATGCTATGATCACTCTTCCCTAGAGGATCCTTTACTATGAGATCATTAATTCACCCTGTCTCATTACACATTACCAGATCTAAAATAGCCTTCTCCCTGGTTGGTTCCACAACATCTTGTTCTAAGAAACCATCCCGAATACATTCTATGAACTCATCCTCAAGGCTATCCTTGCCAATTTGATTTGTCCAATCTATATGAAGATTAAAATCGCCCATGATTATCGCAGTACCTTTCTTACAAGCCCCTATTATTTCTTGATTTATACTCTGTCTTAAAGTGTAGCTACTGTTAGGGGACCTATAGACTACTCCCACCAGTGACTTCTTTCCCTTACTATTTCTTATCTCCACCCAAACTGATTCTACATCCTGATCTTCTGAGCCAATATTATTTCTTACCACTGCACTGATCTCATCCTTTAATAACAGAGCTACCCCACCTCCTTTTCCTTTCTGCCTATCCTTCTGAAATGTCAAATACCCCATAATATTCAGTTTCCAGCCTTGGTCACCTTGCAACCACGTCTCTGTAATGGCTATCCGATCATTCCCATTTATTTCTATTTGTGCCGTCAAACTTTTTTACGCAGCGAGTCATGAGGACCTGGAATTTGCTGTCGATGGAAGTGGTGAAGCGGAGACACTCAATGTTTTCAAGGGGAGACTGGATAGGCACTTGAGGGAAATAAACTTGCAGGGCTACGGGGATAGAGCGGGGGAATGGGACTGACTGGATTGCTCTACAGGGAGCCGGCATGGACTCGATGGGCCAAATGGCCTCCTTCTGTGCCGTATGTCTATGACTATGACTAAGTAACATAAACACTATCATAGCAGAAAGTTGAAGAATAGGCCAATTTCCATGCTGTTGTATATTCCCTCTCTCCATCTCTGACCAACAACTGAAATTGTAGTTTGGCTCTATGTTCTTTCTTACTCATGATTCACATGACATTCATTAACAACAAGAGCATATTTCTGTCCCTGGTAATGATGTCATCTACTGTACATACCTTGGTTAGACTATAACTTTATATTTCCTCTGAACAAATCATTATATTTTTACAGGTACAGGTTATTCATTTTGTGGATATTTAAATAGTTAATAATGCCTATAGTCTAAATATGTATAACAAATAGAATGTTTTTCTAGTTGGCATTGATAGTTGCCCAGCAAAGAGATCGTTCCAACAATCTCTCCGGAATCAAACTGACAGCTTTAGAAGAAGGACTGAAAAAGCTCCACAGAGCAGCCAAGAAAAGAAATGGTATGTGAATGTTAAAGTGTTAGAGTTTCTGAGGCTACATTTACACTACCAATGTAGCATCGAAGCGAAACGGTTTTGCTTTGCATCGACATTTAAGTTATGTGCAAGTCTGGAGTCACAGGAGTCACAGAGTGAAGCAGAGTCTCACTCAGCTTTGCTTGCTGAGTCAGGTTGTGCCCTGACTCTGGATTTACATGAGAACTTTAGTATTGGTGTGAAGTGAAATGGCTTCAACACCAACACTATGGTTGTAGTGTAAATGAAGCGTAGATTTTACAGCACAGAAACAGGCCATTCGGCACACGTGTGGTGTTTATGCTCCATACGAGCCTCCTCCCACCTTACTTTATCAGCTTAAATTTATGTTACTTGCGCTCGACTAATTAAAATATGACATTTCTATTACGCAATCGAAAGGACTTAGAACTCACTAGCTATCGTTCACATGTTGTGAAGAAAGCTTATTCCCACAATGTATTACATCACCCAGCAATTAAATACAATCCACCGGGATTGTGCCTTAACTTTTGGCTCTAAAGACTAAAAAAGCTATTTATACATTTTTGTATTTTATAATCATATAATTTGATGCTACAAATGCCCCCTTCAAAGAGAAATTACATTATCTGTCAAATGCTTATGCTTGGATTTTTTTTACTGTGTTGGAAAGTAATTGAAAAGTCTTCCTTAGTTTTTAACGCATCACAATCAGTAAAGAAATAAAAGTGCTCAGAGGTTTGAATATTTTATTTAAAGTTTCCTCAATGCAAAACACAGTCTACTGCTAGAAATACAGTAATTTTTTTATGCTTAAAGAATTTGAATTGTCCAATAATTTGAATTAAGAAACATAAGTAACAGCAAAATGGGAGTTTAGTTTTTAAAAGTTGAAATAATTTGAATTAACTGACTAAAGTAAGAGGAATGAACTAATTGCTACAAATCTAAAAAGAACATTTTGATTTTATTTAACTTAATTCAATGATGCTTACATGACTTGAATTAACTTATTTATTCTATCTTTGTATGCAAATGGCAGTGGTTAAATTTAAAACTAGTGTATATGCGCACTTAAGCTGTGTTGAAATGTATTTTGTGACACCACTATGACTTTATATCTTTTTCTACTTAATCCTCTTCAAAAAATGTTTACCATGCATTTTTATTTATTAGTGTTGATATACAATTGCATGCACAATTACATTTTGACATTGTGTATTTGAATCATGTTTGATTCTTTCTTTTCAGCAAGTGTGCATCTCCCACGAATAGGACAGACAACCAAAGGATTTAACTGGTATGGCACCGAAAGACTTATTCGGAAATACCTTTCATCAAGAGGGATAGCAACATACATGTATCCTTGTGTTCTAGACAGTGATGTCTATTGCTTATTTTACAGGATAAGCCGTAGGTTTTTTAGTTTCCTGGACTAACATTTTTTTAAAAATCTAAATGTGAGTAGAAGCTCCATCAACATAAACTTTCATGCACTGCATGTAAATTGTGCCCCTCAAAATATTACTTTTAGGTTTATATTGAATTCTTAGGGACACAAATATAATGACTGAAATTGGAACGTGGGCAAGACCTTACCATGCTTATGATATTGCTGATGTTATGCTACTAATTGAATATGAATTTCTGCAATTCTCTGGTTCATACTGCGTTCTTGACCTTGTTTCTAAGCCCCTGCATTAGCCTGATATCTGAAACTCCTCTGCCACCTCTTTCCTGCCCACCTTGGTTTGTGGATGTTGGTTTCAACACATCCAGGCTCAAGCTGTAGGGATTCCTTGCCATTCACAGTCTTCAACCCAGATCTGAAAGTATTTTGATACCCGTAAAGATACATAAGACTATGGTGACAGGTGAAGAGAACAGGGAGAAAATACTTCCCTGAAAACCATCAATTGTAGTTTTAAACTGATCAGTGAAGCCACTATCCAAAACAACAGAGCTACTTGAATTAAGTTCTTTGCGCCCCTCCCCACCACCCCCCACCACCATCCCCCTTCACCAGAGGTGTGCATGATGAGGGGTGGAAAGTACCAAAGTCAGAAAATGGAGAGTAATTAAATATGTAAAAAATATTAAAAAGGCAATGAGTAAATTCAAAAGGAAATGGTAATTAAAAAATGCTCTACAGAGAGCTGGCATGGACTCCATGAGCCGAATGGCCTCCTTCTGTGCTGCTATGACTCTATCTCTAGTGAGGCATTTAATCTAACCAAGGTGTCACATTTTGGGATCTTTTGACCATTTTTCCACAGAAAGGATTTAGAATAAAAGTTACTTTAAGGGTTGTATTGTAAAACATAGTTGGGGTGAAATTGGATGGCGCCTGCTTGCCGGCACGAACTGGGCACAATGGTGGATCCCTGCGCCGGAATGGGTAGGCCCGAGACACACTCGATATTCGGTCTTGGGCCTCATTTAAATTTGACTGACGTGCTGCGGACGCGTGCTATGCGTGCCCAGGCAGAGCACTGGTGAAGCGGATTTAAATTTCAGGCCACTGCATCGCTGGCAGCAGCCCTCCGATAAGGAGGTGATTTTTTTTTCCCCCCCAGAAATATACTTCATAAAATTTGTCAAGATACATTACATTACAACCCAAATATCATATTTCATATAGTACAATACAGTTTAAATGCAGTACATGGCACTCCATTTACAGAAAGGTTACATGTACATTTACATTCAACATTTTCTAAGACTTATAGCCCGAGGAGTTTTACACTGGCTCGAGCCCCTCGGTGTACAATGGCGGGACGGCCTTAAACTGTGGCCTTTCCCCATTGAGCCTTTGCGGCAGCTGCAACGAGCTTCAGTGCATCCCTCAGCACGTAGTCCTGGACCTTGGAGTGTGCCCGCCTGCAACACTCGGTCGTGGACAACTCCTTGCACTGGAAGACCAGCAGGTTTCGGGCAGACCAAAGAGCGGCTTTCACCGAGTTGATGGTTTTCCAGCAGCAGTTGATGTTTGTCTCGGTGTGCATCCCTGGGGACAGCCTGTAGAACAAAGTCCTGTGTTACAGAGCTGCTCGGGATGAACCTCGACAAAAACCATTGCATCTCTTTCCAGACCTTCTTTGCAAACGCACATTCCAGAAGGAGATGGGTGGTGGTCTTGTCCCCACCGCAGCCTCTTCGAGGACAGCGTGCAATGGCGCTGAGACACTGGGTGTGCATGAAGATCTGACGGGAAGGGCCCTTCTCACCACCAGCCAAGCTACATCTTGGTGCTTGTTTGAAAGTTCTGGCGATGAGACATTCTGCCAAATGACTTTGACAGTCTGCTCGGGGAACAATCCGACAGGATCCACCATCTTTTTCTGTAGGGCCTCAAGGACGTTCATTTTCTGAATGGCAGGCAGTAACAAGTGGGGTACCACAGGGATCTGTCCTGGGTCCCCAGCTGTTCACAATTTACATTAATGACCTGGATCAGGGAGTCGGATGCAGCATTTCCAAATTTGCAGACGACACTAAACTAGGAGGGGGGGTGGGCTCAGAGGAGGAGACCAGGAAGCTCCAGAGCGATTTGGACAGACTGGGTGATTGGGCGGATAAATGGCAGATGCACTATAATGTGGACAAGTGCGAAGTTATCCACCTTGGGTGCAGGAACGGGAGGGCAAATTATTATTTAAATGGCAATAAATTGGGAGAGGGGGAAGTACAGAGAGACCTGGGTGTTCTTGTACACCAGTCACTGAAGGCGAGCATGCAGGTGCAACAGGCGGTCAAGAAGGCAAACGGTATGCTGGCCTTCATAGCAAAAGGGTTGGAATACAGGAACAGGGATACCTTGCTGCAGCTGTACAGGGCACTGGTGAGACCACACCTTGAGTACTGTGTACAGTTTTGGTCGCCTCATCTGAGGAAAGATGTTCTTGCCATGGAGGGGGTGCAGTGGCGATTCACCAGGCTGATACCAGGAATGGCGGGATTGACCTATGAGGAGAGACTATGTAGTTTAGGGATGTACACACTGGAGTTCAGAAGATTGAGAGGGGACCTCATAGAAGTGTATAAAATTCTGACAGGTCTAGACAGACTAGATGCAGAAGGAATGTTTCCCTTGGCGGGTGAGAACAGAACTAGAGGACATAATTTAAGGATAAGGGCTAAACCATTTAGGACAGAAATGAGGGGGAATTTCTTCACTCAGAGGGTGGTGAACCTGTGGAACTCATTGCCACAGAGGGCAGTGTACGCCAGCTCATTAAATATATTTAAGAGGGAATTAGCTATATTTCTACAGGCAAAAGGGGTTAAGGGTTACGGAGAGAAGGCGGGGACGGGATACTGAATTGGAGGATCAGCCATGATCTCATTAAATGGCGGAGCAGGCTCGAAGGGCCGGATGGCCTACTCCTGCTCCTATCTTCTATGTATCTATGTATGTGCAGACCACTGCCTGATTGACTTGTGGTCAAAGGTATTTTTCTGCACAAACTTTTCTACGAAGGACAGGGGACTAGTGGTTCTGCACGGCCCAACTAAATGGAGCGTTCTGCGGCAGCGTGGCCAGACCCATCCTTCGCAACACCGGGGACAGATAGAACCTCAGCACGTAGTGACACTTGGTGTTTGCGTACCGAGGGTCAATGCACAGCTTTATGCAACCACACACAAAGGTGGCCGTCAGGATGAGGGCAACGTTGGGTATGTTTTTTCCCCCCTTTATCTGGAGATTTGTACATCGTGTCCCTGCGGACACAGTCCATTTTCGATCTCCAGATAAAGTGGAAGGTGGCTTGGGTGACCGTTGCGATGCAGGAGCTGGGTATGGGCCAGACCTGCACCACGTACAGCAACAGCGAGAGCACCTCGCGCCTGATGACCAGGTTCTTGCCCGCAGTCAAGAGGGAGCATCGCTCCCACATTCCCAGTTTTTGTCTCACCTTGGCGATATGCTCCTCCCCGTTCTTGGTGCACGCCCCGGCCCCTCCGAACCATATTCCCAGCACCTTCAGGTAGTCTGACCGGACGGTAAAGGGGACAAAGGATCGGTTGGCCCAGTTGCCAAAGAACATGGCCTCGCTTTTGCTGCAATTTACTCTGGCCTCTGAGGCCAGTTCAAACTGGTCACAGTAGCTCGTCAATCTGCGGACCGACAGCGGATCCGAGCAAAAGATGGCGACGTCGTCCATGTACAGGGAGGTCTTAATCTGAGTGTCTCCACTGCCTGGGATCGTCACCCCTCTTATGCCCATATCCTTCCTGAAAGACTCGCCAAAATGTTCGATACAACACACAAACAAGGCAGTGGAGAGAGGACAGCCTTGCCTGACACCAGATTTGATCGGAAAGCTTTCCGATTCCCACCTGTTGATTAAAACTGTTGTAAGATCTTAACGATCTCTGAGTTCTTGGACAAGACACCAATAGACAGCAGCCAGTATGTTTGAGCAATAGATCAAGATTTATTAAGCATACAGCGTAATATACTTAATATTAGGCGATAATTTTAACGAGTAGCTCGCAGCCCTAGGTCTCTGGAACCTCTCAGACACAGATGACGTTGTCTTGAGTCTGTTCCTTTATCCTCGCAGTACGTCTGTGTGAAGTTGTTCTTTTAGTATCGAGGTTTTAACCCTTTTCTTATCAACAGTTGGTTTGGCAAGTGTCCATATATGGTCTTTAACAAAATCACCTTTTTTAATTGGTTCTAATGGTCAAAATACCATTGTCACTCAGACTAAGGTAGCATCCTGCCTTTCCAGTATTTTTCCACCAACTTTACCATGTTCAGTGTTATCTTGTTTATAGTTTTTCACCCCATTGGAATTTACCGTATCTCTTTCATTTCTAGCTTCAAGCAGTACAAGGCCTTTCTATACCAAGGGCCCATATCAGCGCTGTTTCACTAGTCTTGAGGTATCCAAGCTATCACACTTTAATCTACCAGATAAATACCTTGGGCTGGATATTGTCTTGGGGTCGGGTTGGGGTCGTGTCATCCGCATTTCGTGTTTCCCCCCCGACTCCAGATTAATGTGGATGAATGATGCAATTTTCACTTAATTGGGCAATTGAGTTCCAGCATGTGGGAACCCATGAACCAATTAGTGGTTTCAGTCTGAAAGTCGCCTCTGATGATGTCATCATTGCAGGTCAGAGACTGACTGTCTGGTCTCAGAGATTGCCTGGCCTTTGCTGTGAGAGGACCAGCCTGGCTTTTGCTGTGAGTGGATCTGGATGCTGAGAGCGAGAGAGAGAGTTTTTTTTCCATCCAGGTCCTCTCACAGCAAGGCCAGGCAGTCTCTCAAGACATTCAATGCAGCAGCGACTTTAAGACCTAATACTACTACTACCTTCATCACATCTCTGTTGTAATAGTGGACCTGCAGCTGATAGTCAGCTATTCACTTGTGCTCCCGTCAGGTTTCACTGGAGTGTTTCACATCAGGCGTACTTCACGTCGGAAAAGGGTTAAACTAGCTAAAACGTTTCAAAATGGCATTACAGAGCCAATTTAGGGCTTGTTAAGGGCTTTAATGGCCTCTCCCGCCTCTTGGAGGTGGAACGGAATCGGGAACACCGCGACCGATTTTGTCAAAATTGCGTGGAGGCGGGATGGGGTCGGGACCCCTGAATCTGCAACTTTAACCCCCCACACGCCTCCAAACCCAACTCCACGGGTCATTGAAAATCCAGCCCCTTATCTCCATGATCTCTCATTTTATGTCCTTATACTAATTATTCTTTAAATATCGTTGCAATTAGTTTTGTTAAGCAAATTTCTACTTAGCATCATAATATGTTATTTAATGATTTAACCTTCACTCGCAGTCTGTGGCTGTTTGTTATCAAAACTTAGTCAAAACTGCTTTTGACTGTGCAGCTACATTTTGAACAAGTCTTAGCTTTTTAGTTACCCAGGAGTAATTATGGGTAATATTATTTGGTCAATGGCTACACTTGAAGTTATACATATATGATTCTCGTCTACTAAATATCTTTAAATATCAGCCTTTCGTACAAATCCCCACCTCGAGGATGAAATGTTTTAAACATTGATTCCTCGACTACTTCAATCTATTCTCTGACTAGCGTTGCTGCAAATTGGAGTCCTCTAATTGAGGAGAACGGAGCGCTTCTCAAATGAGGTTTTATCCCCCTTTTCATTATAGGCCTGGGTGCTAACTATGACACTCACAGGGGCCGACCACCTATCCTCATGGATGGAGGACACCCCGGGGTCTCCCCAACCATCATGTCGGCCGTGCTGATATGTCTTGCCTTCTAGTGCGTCCCAGTCTATCCTTTCTCCTCCGCCCGCTGCTCCTATTGCTACGTCATACGATCTGACGGTAACGGCCCTGATCTGATCCCTTAAATTCAATTCACTGTTCCGGTGTTCCAATTCTGCTCCGCTTGGGGTATCCTCGGTTTCTTCTATCTTTCCTGATGTTACCCCGCCTGGGGTCTCCTCTACGTTGCTTCGGATCTTCTCTTTCGGTGTGCTCAATTAATATGTTAGTGCTGGTTAGTCATAGGCATGAGTACCCAATTGGCTTATGTATCTAAGTCTCACTACATAGGTTACATATATCAAATATACTGGGCCAGAAATTCGGCTCCCTGGCTTCCCGCGGGTGCAAGGATCGCGCTCGCACCTACCTACCGCGCCTGCCGTTGACCTCTGGGCCCACGGGGACTTCGGCTCCTGGGCCTCCTCCAACTGCCGGCGCGCATTGCTTGTGTATCCCAGGGGCGTAGTTAGTGCGATGCGTCCCCTGGGATCACGTGGGCCATGGAGAGCCAATGGCAGCAGACCATCTTTCATTCATAGATTTGACAGGAAACCTGTCAAATCTATGAATATAGATCGGCCCCAAAACATCCCTAAAACTACAAATACATTTTTTTTTAAATCACAAAATAACATTAACTATTTTAAACAAAAATTTAAATTTTTGAAAAAATTAATTACATTTTTTAACGAGGCTAAAACTAAACTTACCTTTCTTTAAAGTAATTTAAAAAAATAAATCTGTGAAAAAAATGTTTAAATTTTAATAAAATCAACACTTACCTTGTTAAAAGAAGGCCTTGCGCCTCCTTCTTAAAAGTGTATCTTCTCCGTGTTTACCTTCACGGAGGAACCTGTAAAAAAAATCCGAATTGCGAGGCGAACGCGCTGGCCCTCCGGCGTGCGCATTCGACCTCTGAACCCCTTTCCTCAGGGGAACGGAAGTACCGGTTTCCCGCGCATGCGCAGTGCATGCAAGAAACCAGCACTTTCGTTTCGTCCACGGGTGAGTACACAGTGCGTACTCACCCGACAACAGCCGAATTTCTGCCCCACTATCATTACAAGTTGGAGACTACCAGAGCGTGTGAAATAATACAAATCTAAGGGTGTGCTGATATATCATGCCCAATATCCCACCAGTGTGAGTTATCCTCTATGCTGTCAATTTCAATATCTATTCTCGAGTTGTCTTGCTCCAAAACATAAAAATGCTTTAGGGAGGAGTTCAGTCGCATCATGAGCTCACTGAAACCCTTAGACAACAGGGGAATATACTACCCGAATTGTGCCACATAATTGTTCAGCTCATACTTAAAAACGTGTTGGTTGATGGGACAGGTCCTGTTAGACCTGTAAACCATGGTAGTTGTGGTAGTAGTGACACAGGAGGCACCACCAAAACCACCTCATACTGGATTCGTACTGGTTTTTCCCACGCTCTGTTACCTACAAAACACAATTATTACAGTCACAGTTAAATTCAGTCTTACAATCATTTCAAGCGACATTACAGTTTAACATTTAATCAAGAAATCATGGACTTAAAAGATTCTCCAGATCTCTTTTACTCGTATCCATCTTGTGGATAATTCTTACTAAACATGATTTCTCCTTAGCCCTCAATTGTCCCAATCCAAATTCCATGTAACTCTCCACTTCAACTTCAACTTCAATTTCAATCCCTCTAACAGGTACCAGTGTGTTTAACTCTATTCTGATTGTTTCATTAATTAGATAGTTTCTCGATGGAGTATGTGTCAATGCTTTAAAACTTGTCTCGCTCTCCTGAGCCACATTAATCATTTCATGTCTTGCTGTTGTCAAGTAACTGAGCATGTCTGAGACCCGTTCTTCAGTGCACATTCAACATACATTTGCGGATGGTAATTGCTTCATACGTAACGAATCACATAGTTTCTCGGGCTTTCAGGTGATCTTATCAAAAGATTGTAGTCGTTTAAAGATCTTTGCTCATCTTCCTCTGCATGGTCCCGATGTCTTGGATAGTGGCCAGACTATCAAATTCAGTTTTCTTAAAAGGTTCATTATAGGTAGGGACACAAATGTCTCCAACAGAAAGCTATCAATTTACTATTCTTAACTACACTTTCCTGACTTTCACTAGAAAGTTTGGAAAATTCTCAATTGGTGGTGTAATTCTCCTGTTTCTATCTCACACCCTCAATCACTTCCTCTTTCCATTTTACACATCCCATTAATTACCATTCATATCTCATTCATGAGCCCTGGAGGAACTTTACTGTCCAGTACAATATTTAAGATTGAAAACATAGATCAAACATTCTGACTTGGTCCAAGTTATTAACACTTTTTATTTATCATTATTTTAGAGGATCTTTTACTTTCCCAAAAGTAACCCAATATATAGTGCCTGAGTCCATTTTGTTATTTCAAAATTATCCCAAAATCCAAACAGCAGTATTGTTGAACTGACAGGTTTTGTCAATGTTCAATTTCATTTCTATCACATTATCTTCCATTTCCAATTTCAGAAACAAGTGATTCCCAGGCTAGGTGGCTTACACAATGTTTTAACATTAGAGACAGAAGTGCTGCAATTAGTTTACAAGGTAACTTTCATATAACAAAAGAAAGAAGATAATCCATTGTGGCTCTGCTTAGAGCCCAAGGGGTTAATTTATCAAATCATAATTTTCCTTCTGTCACTGTGGGGAAATTTTAACTTAAAATTAAGAAACTTAAATGTAATAATGTCCAGTATCTTTAAATTTCATTCAGTAATACTAAAGTTGTTGTTTGGTGAACTTAAACAGCTGTCAGTGGAAAGGGTTAACTCCTTTGCAGGTTTTTAAGAAGGTGGAGCGAAACATTGTCAGGTACACGCAATTGCGTCACTTCACGTAAATTTAAAAACAAACTTTCCCGATCGAGAAAGACAGTTGTGTTTTCACACTTTAACTAAACACGAACAGAACAGATAAAACAAAACAAAATAGCACATGATTACAGAAAACAGTAAATTACATCATATTTCTTATTGTCCTTTCTTCAGATGCCTTTCCAAAATACTGTAAAAAAAAATTGAACATAACTGGAGAAAAATTAGTTTTTCACATTTAAACAAATCAAATCAAACTGCTTTGGAAGATTTCACCATAGCAACCGCGACTCCAAGGTTAAATCTTAGACTGAAACTTAATCTTTTGTTAAACAAACTTTTTGTTGTTCTTCTCAGTTTTTACACATCAGCTTAACTTAAATTGTAGTTCAAAGTTTTTTTTCCCAATTCTTGGGGCACAATCTTATTCGCACATTCTTAAAACTTCCAAAATCCAAGACAAGACAAAAGTTTTAAATGCTTTTAACACAGAGAAGTGGATGGAGCTAAAACACACATAACAGAATCTTTCTTTTAAAGACAGACTTTCAGACAAAAGAAATACCTGTAACTTCTTAAACATTCATAGTCAGGAAAACTTCCACACTTCAATACACACACTTTCACACAAACTGAAATTCCAGCATTTTTTAAGGTTCCTTTCACTCAGCAAATCTTGTGTTTTATTTGTCTCGGCACAGACGTTAATAACTTCCATGTCGGTAAAGTTTTAAGTTTCTCTTTTTTTCTCTTTTTACATCGGCATCTCAGCAGCTTTTCCTGGCTTTCCAAATACCTGTTTTTTCCCTTTCTTTGCTGAGTTTTCAGATTGGTTAGCCTGCAAATTAGATCTTTTTCCTTCTTTATCTCTCTCTCTCTCTCTCTCTCTCCTGCACTTTATGCTTAACCACCTGGCTATGTTTCTCTCTTAACCCGTTGTGTTTTTTCTGAGACAGACTTTCCGGAATAAAGTTTATCCCTTTTTCAAAGGGGACTCGGTCTCCTTTGATTAAACGTTCCGTCAATAATACCTGTACTTCCTCCGCACAGGCGCCTCTGTCTAACTTACACTTATATGCATTAACACAACTTTTACTAGCCATTTGGTGATTTTAACAGACCTCTAACATCAATAACTATCGGCGCGCAATTCACGGGCACTCCCCACGGGGTTTATCCCTCCTCAAGAGCAGCAGCTGATCAGGAAGCTACTTTCAAGGTCCGATCTATTACACAATACTAGCCGCTTTGTCTTGTCCCATCTGAATGGCGTCAATTTGTAAGATCTTAACGATCTCTGAGTTCTTGGACAAGACACCAATAGGCAGCAGCCAGTATGTTTGAGCAATAGATCAAGATTTATTAAGCATACAGCATAATATACTTAATATTAGGCGATAGTTTTAATGAGTAGCTCGCAGCCCTAGGTCTCTGGAACCTCTCAGACACAGATGACGTTGTCTTGAGTCTGTTCCTTTGCCCTCGCAGTACGTCTGTGTGAAGTTGTTCTTTTAGTATCGAGGTTTTAACCCTTTTCTTATCAACAGTTGGTTTGGCAAGTGTCCATATATGATCTTTAACAAAATCACCTTTTTTAATTGGTTCTAAAGGTCAAAATACCATTGTCACTCAGACTAAGGTAGCATCCCGCCTTTCCAGTATTTTTCCACCAACTTTACCATGTTCAGTGTTATCTTGTTTATAGTTTTTCACCCCATTGGAATTTACCGTATCTCTTTCATTTCTAGCTTCAAGCAGTACAAGGCCTTTCTATACCAAGGGCCCATATCAGCACTGTTTCACTAGTCTTGAGGTATCCAAGCTATCTCACTTTAATCTACCAGATAAATACCTTATCTCCATGATCTCTCATTTTATGTCCTTATACTAATTATTCTTTAAATATCGTTGCAATTAGTTTTGTTAAGCAAATTTCTACTTAGCATCATAATATGTTATTTAATGATTTAACCTTCACTCGTAGTCTGTGGCTGTTTGTTATCAAAACTTAGTCAAAACTGCTTTTGACTGTGCAGCTACATTTTGAACAAGTCTTAGCTTTTTAGTTACCCAGGAGTAATTATGGGTAATATTATTTGGTCAATGGCTACACTTGAAGTTATACATATATGATTCTCGTCTACTAAATATCTTTAAATATCAGCCTTTCGTACAAGTCCCCACCTCGAGGATGAAATGTTTTAAACATTGATTCCTCGACTACTTCAATCTATTCTCTGACTAGCGTTGCTGCAAATTGGAGTCCTCTAATTGAGGGGAACGGAGCGCTTCTCAAATGAGGTTTTATCCCCCTTTTCATTATAGGCCTGGGTGCTAACTATGACACTCACAGGGGCCGACTGCCTATCCTCATGGATGGAGGACACCCCGGGGTCTCCCCAACCATCATGTCGGCCGTGCTGATATATCTTGCCTTCTAGTGCGTCCCAGTCTATCCTTTCTCCTCCGCCCGCTGCTCCTATTGCTACGTCATACGATCTGGCAGTAACGGCCCTGATCTGATCCCTTACTTAAATTTAATTCACTCTTCCTTTGTCAGCTCATCCAGAGTTCGGGTGATCCAGACTCTCCCGCTTGCTGTTGTCTAAAACCTCCGAGATAGTTGACAGGAAAGATTGGGAGGCCGCGCTGTCTGTGGGCTCCACGTTGTACAGCCCGGTATAAAAGGATTTGCTGATCCTTAGTCTGTCAGGCTGCGAGGACGTCACAGAGACGTCTTCTTCCTTCAGGCTGTTGATCACAGAGCTCCCTGTGTGTACCTTTTGGAATTAGAAATACGAGCACATCTCATCCTGCGCCATGGTGCGGACTTGGACTGGATCTTGGAGGACTCTGAGGGTTGCTGGCTCTTTACCTCTTGGAGTTCCTCTCCAACATCGACCCCCATTGTCTGCAGCAGGAGCAGATTCTGCATGCTTTTCTGGAGTCGGGACATTTCCCTCTGTCTCTTTCTCGCCTTCTGAACACCTTTGAAGATCAAGAAACTCTTGATGTTCGCCTTGATCGTTTCCCACCAGTGCGTCGGGGAATCAAAGAGGGGGTTCACGGTTCTCCAACCTTTGTACTCCCTTTTGAGTTCCTCAATGTTTTCTGGGGTCAGCAGCTTCAAGTTCAGCTTCCATATCCCACTGCCAACTTTCTGGTCTTCCTGTGGGTGACACTTGGCCAGTAGGAGGCAGTGGTCAGAGAAGAACATTGGCGTGACGTCGGTGGATCTGACCGTGAGTGCTTGGGACACAAACAGGAAGTCTATCCTGGAACGGACGGACCCATCTGGTCTCGACCAGGTGTATCTACGTGCTGCTCTGTCTGCAGGGTTGCTGAAGGCGTCGCACAGCTTGGCGTCCTTTACCGCTTCCATCAGAATTCTTGACGTGGCGTCCAGGAGGCGATTAGGTGAAGGTCATGCAGTGGCCGGCAACAGTCTTCAGGACCTTAAGAGTGATTTTGACGCCAGCTTCTGAGTTTTACTGCAAGAGCACAGGATTCACGGAGGTCAGGTACCTCGCCTGTGAAGGGGAGGCAGAAGCTCAGTGTGTCCATTGGCGAGTTCATTCATTGACAGCTGGGAAAAGCACATAAATACTCCAACATTATACCTCATTACTTGCCTCATGGAAAGGCTCCTGCTCACTTCATTTTGTCCACAGATTTCGGTGTCTGCAGTTTGCAGGTCATTTTTAAAACCTCGGAAGCCACTCTCACCACATTGCTACTCACTATCACAACATTGAGGGGTTGGCCCTCTCATCTCCACTTTACCTGCCATCTACTACATCAGCATGGGTGCCGCTTATACTGTCTCACCTTGGTCCTCAGAATCGGACCAAGGTGAGCCCCAACAGCACCAGGCACACCAGCAGCAGCAGCAGCAACCACAACACCAGCCTTCACCTCAATGACTTGATGCTCCACAGGAGAGAGGGGGGCACCACAGGGTGGCAGCACGGTGGAAGCGATACCCCCAACACAGTTATACAGGCGGAGGATGAGCGTCCTCAACCTGACTGAGCAGCAGTGCTTCAGGAGGCTCAGGCTATCGCGCCAGGTCATTGCAGACATTTGTAGCTTGCTGGAACAAGACCTGCTGCTGAGAGGACCTGGTGGACACTCCTTACCAGTGGCTGTCAAAGTCACCACCGCCCTCAACTTCTTCGCCTCAGGCTCTTTCCAGGGATCTGCAGGAGACATTTGCAGGATCTCACAGTCGGCCACCCACAGATGCATCACCCAGGTGACCGATGCCATGTTTCACAAGTCAGCCAATTATATCAACTTTGCCACTGATGAAGCCAGTGTTACTGAGCAGGCGCTTGGGTTTGCGGCTCTGGCTGAATCCCCACAGGTGCAGGGCATCATCGACTGCACACATGTGGCCATGAAGGCACCCCCTGATCACCCAGGAGTGTTTGTGAACCGCAAAGGCTTCCACTCCCTTAATGTGCAGCTCGTCTGCAACCATAAAGATAATCATGCATGTGTGCGCCAGATTCCCTGGCAGCTGTCATGACTCTTTCGTGCTGTGCCAGTCCACCCTCCCTCAGTTGTTCGCACCTCCAAACTGACTTACCGGCTGGCTGCTTGAAACAAGGGCTATCCACTGAAGACGTGGCTCATGACACCCCTGAGGACGCCAAGTACTGAGGCCGAGGAGCGTTATAATGAGAGCCACATGTCCACCAGATGTGTCATAGAGCAATCAATAGGCATGCTTTGACGCTTTGACAGAAATGGAGGAGCCCTTCAGTATACACCAGCCAGGGTCTCCAGAATCATCGTCATCTGCTGCGCCCTGCACAACAGAGCGCAGCAGCGAGGATTGGAGCTGCAGGAACAGCATGGCACACAGCCTATTCAGAGGAGGAGGAGGAGGAACCTGAGGTGCAGATGGCACCAGCAGCGGCACACATTGCTGCCCCGGATGGCCTCATCATGGCCAGATTTACTTAACTGTCTCCAATGCAGCCACATGCCTACCACACGCTGTACTAAGTTCCACCCCGCCCCTCCCCTCCCCCAACAACACCATAAAGCATCGCTACAATGACCAATCCATTCCTCTCACCCAAAGCCCCAATGCTGGAGGTTAAATAATTTGTCACCATTCACTCCAAGTGACAAAGCCACTTCCAAGGTTTGATGCAAAAATGGACAAGACCCGACAGTGGTGCACAGAAAACCATTTATGTGTGTCATCAAAATAACTGAAACTTACCACTAACACATTTTGATACACCCATGTGCATAACATCTACTTTTGTGTCATTTTTCTTTTCCGAGTGCTTCTACGAGGTGCAACCCCGTGGCTTCAGCAGAGGTCGTTGCAGGTTGCTCATTTCCCAGCTGCGACTCGTCAGACACTTTTGGTGGACGTCCTCAGGGTTTTGGCGCCTGTGAGGGCCCCGCCAAAGTCTGCTCCTCCTGCGTCTGTGCAGGGGCAGACTCGGCCATCAGGATCCGAGGAAGCATGTGGGGCTTTGACTGAGGGGGAGGCAACGGGGGAGAGGTAGGAGTGCTTTGAGAAGAGCCCCCACTTCCCTCTCCCCTCTCACCATCATCCCGCTCAAGGGCCACCCGCACTTCCCTGCTAACAAGGAGCTGGTGAGCACTTTGCTGCACAGCAGTGGGGCGATGAAGGCCCAAGTCTACATTTACATCCCTCCTTGAGAGGAGGTCTATGAGCGCCCGCCATCTGTTGTCCACAGCTAGCGTGTGCTCATGTGAGTGGTGCATTTGCTGCTCCATGCAGGTGCCCATCCTTTCCATGAAAGAGCACATCGTCGCCATCGCCTACGACATGGTGGTGCTCATGTTGGAGATGGACTCCTCCTTCTCTGAACATTTGCAGGCATCATGGCTGCAAATGATGCCAGAGCCTCATGCAATTGTTACTGCCCCTCCAAGATCATCCTCTTTCTCGATGGCCCCGAGGCTCAGCGTCTGCATGCAGCTGAGCACAGCTTGAAGCATCCTGTGCCCTCCGGCAAGAAGTCTCCTCTGCTGTCCCTGTCAACACCACCTGCTCTTGCTCACTTGTGAATTGTGAGACACCAGGTGACAACTCTACTCTATGGCGCAAAGGACCCACTGAGGTACGCATATCTGCGTTGGTGCTGGCTGCGCTTGGGGCTGCTGACGCTGCACCCTTAGAGGCTGGAGGTTCCTCTAAGGAGTTGCCTTCCTCCTCCGGCTAGACAGTGGGGGGCAGTAGATGGACCTGTGGGAGAGTAAAGAGATGAATTAGAAGTGTTATAATAAGAATGGGTAACGTTACCATTATGCACATGATGACATTTCACTGGCTGCTTACAGCAGTCACCATATGAGTGACTGTTGTATGCCGTGTAGCTTTATGAGATGTGATTCTGTCACCAGGTTGCTGGGAAGTCCCTCTCTCTCCGTCTCCCATTGCCAGCATCTCTCGAGCTCACGAGATTGCCAGAGCCCCCATCTCTGCTGCTGTTAGGTGTGCGAAGACTCTCTCTGTTGTTGTGAGCTCTTTTCTCCTGCAAGGAGGGAAAGAAGAGAAGTTTGAGCGAGAGTGATGGAATGAGTATAAGGAATGGATGGGTTACATCTGTAGAGGGTGACTATGAGGGAGTGGGGTGACAATGCCAAATGGCCTCCTTCTGTGGTGTTACTTGCTATGATTGCATTAGGATGAGGGTGAGTGTGAGGGGTGGTTCGTCAGATGGGGATGCGAGTATGTACATAGAGAGAGAGGGATGGGTGGACCTGGAAGGTATGTTGGTGTGAGTAATGATGTGCAGGAGTAGGCTTGGGAAGGCAGAGTGATGGGGATGTGGTGATGGGCACATCAGGATGAAGGTGAGTGT
Organism: Squalus acanthias; assembly: GCA_030390025.1. Lineage (NCBI taxonomy): Eukaryota > Metazoa > Chordata > Chondrichthyes > Squaliformes > Squalidae > Squalus > Squalus acanthias. Next base: position 149,815,553 of record CM059429.1, read on the forward strand.
GGCATTGCACTCATCTTTCCTGACCTCATCAGATCATTGAATCTCTTCCTGCACTGGATCCAGGTCTTCCTCACGACCTCCCTGCTGCTGACCTCCTCTGCTATTTCCAGCCAGGCCCTTTTGGTCTCTTGGGGAGGTCTCTTGCGCCCATCTGCTGGGATGAGGACCTCCCTGCATGCTCGTACTGCCTCAACCAGAATATACAGCGAGGCATCTGTAAAGCGGAGTGCAGCCCTCTGCCGTTGCATATTCATATTTTTCACTTTGTTCAATAACTCCAACCTTTCCAATGCTCCTTCCACACTCCTTTACCAACCTTGAAATGAGTTGTGTGCAAGGCTGCTTTAAATATGGGCGCTGGAAATGACTCATCGATACGTCATCCGACCCGCACCCTATAATAGTGCTGGGGAACACGTATGTCTGATTTAATTGGGACACACAAAGTCGCTCTGAAGAGTGGGCTGATCAAGATATTGCGTTCTCGACCCGCTATGCAGCCCATACGCACCCGACCCGACTCGCAAGTAAAAATTCTGGCCTTAGTGTGGATTTCTTAGTAACTTGATTTTGAGCCCCTTAAACATGGTGATAGGTTTCCTTACCTACCAAACACCTAGCTGACCAAAAAATAAATTCTCAGAGAGCCAGTCAATATGTACCTTTTTAGCCATCAGTTTCAGGAGATGTAGGGAACAGGTAATACAGCTGCCTGCCTCTCCGCTACGAATGGAGCACGTGAAAAGAAGGCGTAGACAGGGAGAAGGAAGAAAAACAAACTTGAGAGTCTCACATTTAGAGATATATAAATATATACAATTGACTTGCCATTTGATTAGATGTTGATGTTTTGTTTTCTTTGTACACACAAAAGAGGAAGAAGTCAATCTTGTCCATTCATTGAGCCTTCCAGACTCTTAACTGAGTGCTCTTTGTGATTTGATAGAGCATGTGGTAACTTTTCGGTTAAGATGCTTTTAATAAACTCTGTATTTATGGTCTCCTTTATTAAACAACCTAATTTAACTTTTCCAAAGAGTCATTCCTTTACAAAATATACCAGCTACTATTTCAAAAGACATCATGCCTCTGCATCTGCTTCTGGATCCTCAGTCTCTACCATCAAAACTTCAGCAAAGGAGGATCAAACAAGCAGAAATAGGACAGAGGGCGGTGCTGCAGAACAATCAGCAGAAAGTTCAGCCATTCTACCAGATTTCATGTCTGGAGTGAGTGTTTACTTCTTCAATGTATCAGAAAAGAAGAAGCTAAGCCGTTATTTGATTACATATCCTTTTTCTTTAGATGGGGTGAGTAGTCTGATGTATTGTGTTCATTCTCTCTCAACTATATTTTTTAGGTTTCAAAATAATGGCAGTCAGCATTGCTGAAGTAACCATTTTCCAATAATTAAGTTGTGCATTTTCAATTTCATTGAGTTAGCCTTATGGGTTAGTGGTGAACAATCCCAATTGTGACTGAATTGTGATTTACATTTTAATCCTGTACTGAGAATTTAGAATGGGATTACAACATGGGATTTTATTTTTGTATGTACATTTTGAAATCTTAGGGGGAAAAATTTGGTTGGTTACCGCCTCCCGTTAGCGCCTCGGGGGGGGGCGCTAATGGGGCGCGAGGAACTTAGTGCCCGAGCGCGGCGATTTTAGCGGCGCTTGCGAAATTGACCAGTTGTTTTGCGGCGGCGCTAAACACTACCGCCATGATCTCCTGCGCCCGCAGATCGTGATGTCAGTCGAGCGTGCAACGCCCCGGTAGCGCCCCAGACGGGATATTGAGTCGCGCCCCCTGCCTTAGCGCCTGCCACTAGGAACAACAGATAGAGGGGAACGTTTTCTAGTCGGGAAGGGGCTGGGGGAGCGCTATTTAAAGGTGGGCGCTTCCTGCCTTTTCTTGTCGGCAAAAGTTTTGGGACACGCAGGTTGAGAGGGAGAGAGACGTCTGGAAAGATTTAACGCTGTCCTAAGGTGTTTTGGCCCTCAGCACCGCTTTTGAGGTTCCTAAGCGCCGAGCTCTTTCCCTGGGCCTATCCATTAATACTTCCAACACAATTGCTTTAGAGGTCTCTCCAGGCCGATATTCAAGGCTGCAATGAGCAGGGTGTTGCTGACCAGCAAGATGGCACCTTCCCTTTAAGAACTGGAGCTTCGGTAGCATTCTGAGGTAGCGCCTCACTCCCCGACGTTAGCGCCTTAAGAGAGGTGTATAGCGCCTGATTTAGTGCTCAAATCACCTCCAGGGGTGATAGAGGCGAATTTTGCACTTGGAGGCGATAATTAGCGCCGGGCGTTAAACTTTGCGCCCGGCTGATATTAGCACCCCCAAAATGGGCGATACCCAATTTTTCCCCCTTTGTGTTTTGCTAATTTATTCTATGATTTTGTTATCCCAATGTACTTGATTTGAATTTACTTTGCAGTCAGTTTGAACATCCTCCTTGAATTAGAGCATAAATGGAGGCAATAAAATGTAGTGTCGAGCTTCCTCTACATTACTCAAGAAATATGCCTAAACCCTGTTGTATTGGAGAAATCAACATGATTTCTATATTTTCCCATACTGTGTCTTTTCTCAGTGAAATACTTCCAATTAGAAGCCATTTTAGTGTTTTGGACTTGTGTCCACTCAGAACACAGTAAGAATGCTGAAATGAATAGAGCCTATTTTTGGACTTTGGCTTCAAAATGGATTTTAAACAGGTTTATGCTGGCAGTTGGTTATAGTTACAACAGTGTTCCATTTCAGTAAGTCTCAACTTAAGAGCAGGAGTAAGTTGAGCCGTCCAAAAGCAGAGGTCAGTAATAATCACATCACCATTAATCATTTCAAGAAGCTGCAGCAAAGAAGCCCTTGAGCTCTAAGTAACTGGATGCTAATGCCACTGCTGAGGCTTATTGGAAAAGGACAAACTAACGAGAAATAAATTCAAGGAAGTCAAGGTTCATGAACTTAAATTATATCCTGTGGTGGAGAAGACCATGAGACAAGCGGCTCTAAATTTGTCTTTGCGGTCTCTATGTCCTTCCCCCACGTAGAACCAGGATGGAGAATCAGAATTTGAACCCAATCTCAAATACAGTTGGTATGCCATTTCTAGAAATGGATGTGGTCTTGTGTTTCCCTCTGTGGACACATCTGACTTTTCTTTATCCCACTTAGACTGATCCGTTCTGCTCAAAAGTGTTGGAAAGTATGATTTTTTAAATTTTCAATTACTAGTTAATGGTATGACCACTCTCAGACAACCATGTTGTGCCAAAGTATAGGCACTTTGTGCTGTAGACCCATACCGACTAGGAACTAGATTAATATTGCCTCAGATCATTTCACATTGGGATCCTTATAGCCATATATCAATTTAGGTTGAAGAAGGGAACAACAACATGCATTTATATAGCACCTTTAAAGTATAAAAATGTCCCATGGCGCTCCACAGAGGCATAAGAAAAAATGACCCTGAGCCAAAAAGGAGAGATTGGGAAGGGTGAACAAAAGCGTAGTCAAAGAGGTGGTTTTTAAGAAAAGTCCTAAAGGAGCAGAGGGAGATGGAGAAACAGAGAGGGCTTTGTGGAGAGAATTCCAGGAATGGGACAAGGCGGCTGATGGGGGATTGGAGATGGTGGCCAGGATAGTGCGGACAGATGGGTTAGCGTGGGTTTTTTGAGTGGTGGGGGGGGGGGGCGGGTGGTATGATGATCGTGTTTTTGAAAGGTTGGGGAACAATTACTGAAAAGAAGAAACTATTTATAATATCAGCTAAAATAGGATCCTGGAAGGGAAGTTGGATGATTAGCAGTTTAGTGGGAATGGGGTCAAGGGAGTCCAAGGTAGATCTCATGGATGAGACGAGCTTCGAGCAGGCAGAGGGAGAACATGGGGGTTCAAGGCTAGGGCAGGGATGAAACTGGGGGCATTTTGGCTTAATGGGCAAGAAGAAGGGGACAAGCAACAGAGGCAACTGAACAATTGGTTTCCATCTTGGAGATGAGAAATCCATGAACTTTTCACATTTGTTAGAGAGAATATTGTGGGTACCAATTCTTATTTCATAAGGTGCTGACTCATTCTTTTCAATTGTGAATTTATTGCACATTCAATTGTGAATTATTGTGATTTTCTTTCTGTGGTGATTAATTTCCTTAATGAGAATGCACTTATAATGGTAACGTGGATCAGAATTTCTGTGCTGAAACCACTCATATTGTGGCACAAGTGGATGATTCTAGCCAAGTGCAGGTAAACAAGATCAGTTTATAGTAAATTTTCCCTTTATTTTCATTTATATTTTCAATTTTCCTTGTAGTCACTATCCCACAATTGCATGTTACTTCATACTGTTCCTAAAACAAACTATTTGCATATCTACAATGCTCCAAATGTACAGGAAGATGTCTTGAAGTGATTTCCATTGAGGAGGGAAAAACACTAGACATTGAGCAGGAGGGAAAAACGGAAAATAAGAGAAGATTAAGGAGGGGTGCCCAAGATATGGTTGAAGAGAATGGTTTTGAGAAGGTTTTTGAAAGCAACAAGGGAAGTGACAAAGTGAAGGTAACTAGGAAAGGAGTTCCAGTGATAAGCAGCCACCAATGATGGAGGGTAAGGAATCTAGTCCAGTATTCGAGGATTGGTGGGTGTGTTTGAGCACATAAGGCTGAAGGAGGCCACTGAGACAGGCTGGGGCGAGGCCACAGAGGAATTTGAAAGCAAAGACCAGAATTTTGAAGTCAACCTGCTAGGTCATGGGGAGCCAGTGAAGCTCGAAGAGGACAAGAATGATGGGAGTTTGTGTGGGTGAGGATATGGGCTGAATGAGTTGTAACTAGAGGAGGGTTGAGACAGGGGAGGTCAGCTAGAAGACTGAGCTAGAAGAGCATTAAAGAAGGATAAGCTTGAGTTGATGAAGACATGGACCAGGGTTTCAGTCGTGGTGAGTGAGGAGTAGGGCCTGAGGCAGGCAGTAAGGTGGAGGTGCAAGAAAGTGCTTTTATTAACAGAGCAGATGTTGGAAAAATCTTGGGGTCGAGCAGTATGCCAAGATCTTGCATCTCCTGTCTTCGCCTCAGGTAGTAGCCAAGGAGGTTGTTGGAGTCAAGGCCAGAGTTATGTAGTTGCTGGCAGGTGATGAAAATAATGGGTTCAGTTTTGACTGGAGTAAATTTTGACACATCCAGGTCTTCATATTATACAGGCAGCTGGAGAGTATTGTGTTTGGATCAATGAAGCAGGCAGAAAGGTTGTCAGCATATATTTCATGGGACACTGACACCAGTACTGGGACAGAAAGAAGCTGTACCATTGGGCCGGGCTGGGCTGTAAATGATAACTAGGGCTGTAAATAAGACTTTAAACTAATAACATGGGGAGAGGGAACTGCTAGAAATGACAGAAACCTAACAATAAAAGAATCAGGAAAAGAGAGTAAAGGACACACTAAAGGCAGGAATAAGGATAACACGAATGGTCAGAGATCGGATAAAGTCATAGTGTGTAAAGGCAAAATAACTACTAAAAACAAAGAGGAATAATACATAAAAGCAATTTAAACTGCTCGCACAGCAATGTATGTAGTATTCAAAACAAAATGGATGAACTGAAGGAAATAATTTGTAGAGAGGATCCGGATACAGTAGGGATGACTGAAACATGGCTGCATAGAGAACAGAATTGGCAACTAAATATTGCAGGATATAACACATTTAGGAAGGAAGATGGGGAAGTGGTGTAGCTGTACTAGTTAATGATAACACAATGGCAGTAGAAAAAAAGGATGTAACTAGCAGCAAGATATGGATCCATATGGATTGAGTTAAAAGATAAGAAGGAATCCATTACCCGAATAGGGGTATAATATAGACCACAAAATAGTGGAAGGGAATTGGAGGAGGAGATATGTAGGCAAAATCTACGAGGTGAGCAGCAGGCATAGAATAATAATCATGGGAGATTTCAACTGCCCCCAAATAAACTGGCAGGAAAAATGATAACAAAGCACAGGGATTTATTTCTAAAGGTATAGAATTCAAAAGTAGTGAAGTTATGTTAACCTTGTATGGGACCTTGGTCAGACCACACTTAGAAAACGGTGCACAGTTCTGGTCCCCATACTATAAAAAGGACATAGAAACACTGGAGAAAGTGCAAAAAAGATTTACAAGGATGGTACCAGAGCTGAGAGATTACAGCTATCGGGAAAGATTGAACAGGTTGGAGCTTTTTTCTTTAGAAAAGAGATGATTTAGAGGTGACCTGATAGAGGTCTTTAAAATTATGAATGGGTTGGACAGGGTAGATATGGAGAGAATGTTTCCACTAATAAATCCAATAGGAAATAAAGAGACATTTCTTTACTCAGAGAGTGGTTAGAATGTGGAACTCACTACCACAGGAAGTGGTTGAGGCAAATAGCTTAGATGCTTTCAAAAGGAAACTAGAATAGTACGTGAGAGAAAAGGGAATAGAAAGATATGCTGAAAGGCTGAGATGAGGCAGATGGAATGGGAGGAGACATGTGTGGAGTATAAACACCAGCACAGACTAGTTGGGCCGAATGGCCTGTTTCTGTGCTGTATGTTCTATGTAATAGCCCCATGCTTCCAGATAATATTGCCAAGGGGTAGCGTGTAAATGGTGAAGGAAAATGGACCAAGGATGAACTTTTGGGGTATACTGGAGATGACAGTGTGGGCAGAGGAGAAGCATTGGAGACATGTACCAGTTGCAATCCCTGTATTGAAACAGGAATGTGCAGGACAAGGAGAAACCAGTGACACATGGGTAAGCTGCAGAATAGAGATATTTGAGGAGGATGGAGTGGTCAAAGGTGGCAAAGAGGTCAAAGAGGATGGGGAGGGGGTGCAGGGTGGTTGGGAAGAAAGAAACTTAGTAAGTAAGTTATAGTCACAGTTATACAGACGTTGTTTGTGACTGAACAGTATAGTCCTAGTACTGTGGGTGGGGCAGAAGCTAGATTGGAGGGTCTCTTAACAGGATTGGTGAAAGGTGGAAGTGCAATTGTGCAGCTTCATACTTCCATTCTTTTGTAAGTAATGAGTAACAGTGTAACGTCATCTCACTGATCATATTGTGTGTCCTGGCTCTAGGAGTTGCGAAGCTGCCTACAGGAGAATCCCACAGCAGTCGTAGTCCAAGCTCGATGGCTGGAAGTTTGTTTCTCAAAACAGCAGAAGGTTGACACATTTTTGTATGAAATAAAACTAAATGACTCTCAGTGAAGTTGACATATGCAAAGATCATTCAGATAGCACCCTGAAGATGCCATGCAAATATGCGAATAGCATAAATGGGTAATCAATAGATGTGGGCTTGGGTTAAGTACAATACGATATCCTTATCTGCTGTTATCATTTTACCAAAAAATTATGAATGTATTTCAGTTTTATTGTTTGAGTTTTTTTGCATTATGAAATTTGCTTTTACACTGAAGTATGCAAATTCCACTTGTTTGTCAGTTTCTTATTATGTTTTATTGGGGTTTAGAATTAAATTTGAATTGAAAAAAACTCAACTAGTATTTTTACAGATGCTTCCCCAATTGGGGGTATGATAGCCTGGTGGTTAAGGTACTGGACTAGCAACCAAGAGGCTGCGAGTTCAAATTCCACCGTAGCAAATTATGAAATTTGAATTAATAAAATTCAATTTGTGGGCTGGCACCAGAAAAATGACTACGAAAGCTGCTGGATTCATAAAAACTAATATCCTTCAGGAGGAACATGCCACCCCCACCTGGTCTGACCTACACTTGACTCTAGTCCCACTGGCTCACTTAGAGGAAATAGGAATGGGCAAATAAAAGAAATGTACTCATCCAAAATCTGCTGTTTTTATATTTATTTATCATAGTAAAAGGATGAATTGACACATTTGACTGTAAATTAATCAGATACAGTGGCCGGGGAAGGGAATGGAATCGGTGGCAAGGGTACAGAGTTTGTTGCGTGGGCCAAAAATGATGGTTTCAATGTTCGACTGGAAGAATCTGCACCTCATCCAAAGCAGGATGTTGGACAAGCAATCTGACAATACAGGGGAGTCGAGAGAGATGATGGAGTGATAGAGCTGGATGTCATCAGCTAAAACTGACCCGATATCTGTGGATGATGTCGCAAGGGGCAATGTGTAGATGAGGAAGAGGAAAGGACCAAGGATAGATCCTTGGGGGTCCCTGGAGTTAACAGTGTGGGTGCAGGAAGAGAAGCCATTCTTGGAGATGCTCTGGCTAAGATCGCATATGTTAGAGTGGAACCAAGCGAGTGCAATCCCACTGAGCTGGACAATGGAGGTGAGGCATTGGAGGAGGATGATGCAATTGATTGTGTCAACAACTACAGAGGATAACTGGAATGGACTGGCCAGGTAGGCGAACATAGCTGATAACATCAGTATTTTTAAGAGGGAGTTAGGCATTTGGTGCGAAAATTGAGGGACACAACTGATGACATGAGCATTCAATTTTTGAACTTTGTGACTGATGAGATGGATCCAGCCCTGTACTTTTCTATGTTCCAATACTTATCGCTGCTAATGTGCTGAAATACATACATATGTTTTGATTAATTAAAAAAATATATATATATCTGACAAAAATTGCAGTATAAAAATACAATGCTGATGTATGTGGAGGCATCCTGCAGTAGTACTGTTGATACAGTTAGCCATCATCTAATTGGGAAAGTCAATAGGAACATTGATACTATGGGTATCAGGTGACAATCACCTATATGTTTGTATCATATCCGTAAACACCTACCATGTGTCACCTCTCGGTTCTTCTGACCAGCGAAGTCAGCAGTGAGATGTGTAGAGCAATGAACCATTAACAGTAAAAAAAAAAAAAGGATACAAAACTGTTTACAGTAAAATGACGAAAGAGTAAAACACAGTTTTCAAGCCAGACCAGGACATAAAAATGAGGAGCAGGCCTAAAGTAGTTTCTTTTAATATAAGATTACAGATTCCTTCAAAGAATTAGATTACAGTAACTAATTTGCTATTCTTCCTCATTCCTGAAAGCTCCACTTACAATAGAAAGTACCCACATGCCTTCTGTCAGTGTCTTAGCCTGTGCCAGCTTATCAGCGTTTTACAAGGAAAAAATAACCTATTCTCACTGTGATTCCAGGGTGTCAGTATCAACCAATCAGATTGGTTGGATGGTGAGCCTGAAGGCTATTGGAAGCAATCAGTCAAACATTACTTTCTCCCACTTCATTTATAAATAAACTTGAGGTAGAAATGTTCTCATAACAGCTGATGATTTTTGGGAGCTGTAATTACAGGTATGTTTAGCGTCTGTCCCCGATAAAGTTATATGTAACATGCAAGCTGCTAAAATTCAACTTTTAGGAAATTTAATTTTCCTCAATAGAGCTTTTTGGAAATGTTAAACTCTGTTTCTCTCCACAGATGCTGCCTGATATGCTGAGCGTTTTCCAGCATTTTCTGCTTGTATTTCAGGTTAAGCATTTGTCTGCTATTATCAGATGTGTCTGCACAACTACTTTTATTTTCACTTTCATATTTAAAAAGCCATTCCGGGAGAAATTATTTTTGGCTTGAAATGCAGAATTAAAGTGAGTTCTAAAATGTCAGAAAATCCACCAAATGAAGTGTCAAAATCAAAATTTTCTGAGGAAGCCCCAAGGCAAATAAATCTCACGCCTTCAACACTTGCATCTCCCTTCAGTAAGTTCTAACTCCACCACAGCTGCAAACTGCAAGAGATTTTTTTCTCCTGTAAAAGAAGTGATGGACTTTGGGTATATCTGCAGCGTAAATTATGATAAACCCATCCCCACTGAACTATCAGTCTAGCCTATCATCTCCATTCATCATAAGGTCTTTATTTAGGACTGTTTTGGTCTGTCAGCTTTCCAGGGACTTTGTGACCTTTTTTGAAACAGTCAGTCATCTTTTGCTAGTTTTCTAGCTTGGCATGTATAAAATTATAAGCAAAATAATCCAAAGACTGGTGGTGAGTCCCTGAGAGCTAACATCTTCAAAGCCACATAGGAGTACTGCCGCTGTTAAATAAAGATATGTCAATGACCTGAGTTGGTTCAGGCAGCTGACCTACAGATGGCACTGTGAGGAACTTTGCATATTGCCCTAAGAAATGGCCTCACGCCCCACCAATCCATGATGGTCGCCTGGGAAAAGATTACATGGCAATTGAATACAGAATAAGAGCAAGCTGCGTAAACAGGTTTGTGTTTCTGTGGCATGTTTAGAAACAGTGGGGTAAAAATTTATTATGGCCCATTTTCGGGCGCATAACTGATCTGTACACCCGAACCAGGAGGCTTGAAGCTCACCAGAAATTGGACATTGGTCTCATTGTAATAATAGGGGTGAGCTGCCGTCACCTGTCATACTTCCAGAGACAGCTTGCCCATGTAGCAGACTTGAATTTGGGACGCCTGCCTCGCCAGCAGTGGTCCTCGGGTAAGTGCTGGGGGAAGGAGAACAAAGGCACCAGTCTCTACCCCAGTGTCTTTCTGATTGAAGGTCTGTGCCAATTTCACATTTCTCAAGTTTGCCAGTCCTGCACAGGTATGCTGATATATTTATCTGGAAAGCACAGGCAGCTCAGGTTAGACCAGTTTTAGGGACAACAATATTCCTGCCTGGTATTTGTGTTAAACAAGACGTTACCAAATAATATTTTCTTTTATGTGAAGTATCTTAGCTATGTCTAAAATGTAAAAGTAAAAAATAATTGAGGTGAAGCGAACAAAGGAACGGGAGTAGGCCATTCAGCCCCTTGAGCCTGTTCCACCATTCAGTTAGATCATGGCTGATATGTACCTCAACTCCATTTACCCACCTTGGCTCAATATTCCTTGATACCCTTACCAAACAAAAATCTAACGATCTCAGTCTTGAAAATTTCAATTAACTCAGCATTCACAGCCATTTGGAGGAGAGAGTTCCAGATTTCCACTATCCTATGCTTTCTGATTTCAGTACTAAATGGTCTAACTCTAATTTTAAGATTCTGCTCTTGTTCTGGATTCCTCCATCAGATTAAATAGTTTTCTGTATCTACCCAATCAAATCCTTTAATCATTTTAATCACCTCGATTAGATCATCCTTCAACCTTCTCAATAAACTCATTGAATACAACTCAAGTGTACGCAGTCTTTTAAGCCCTGGTTTCAGTCTGATGAATCTGCGCTGTACCCACTCCAAGGCCAATATATCATTCCTGAGGTTCAGTGCCCAAAATTGAATGCAGTATCCCAGATGGGGTTTGACCAAAGCTCTGTACAACTAAAGCATCATTTACTCACATTTGAATTCCAACCCGCTTGAGATAAAGGCCAGTAATTCCATTAACTTTTTTTAATTACTTTTTGTTCCTGTGCACTATGTTTTAGTGATTTGTGTACACTGATACCTAAATCCGCTCCTGCACAGTTCATAATTTCTCACCGTTAAGAAAATCTTCCGATTGTCTTCAGATGTCAATCAGAATCTGGCATAAATCTGTATATATACACATCTAAATACAATTTGGCTTGAACGCTCATCTGTTTCAGGCAATGGGTCCTTTTACTATACAATCCTACGATGTACATAGGACCCCGATTGCAATTTTTGGAGACAACTGGGTGGAGCTGTACCGTGCACACTCCACCAAGTATTATCCAGCGGTACAGCTGAAGAGGGCCAGAAACAGTTTAAAGTTATTTTTATGGGGCCAGCAGGAGCAGAATAGTTTAAACAACCCAAATCATAGAAGATAGGAGCAGGAGTAGGCCATTCGGCCCCTGGAGCCTGCTCCGCCATTTAATGAGATCATGGCTGATCATCCAAATTCAGTACCCTGTCCCTGCTTTCTCCCCATATCCCTTGATCCCTTTAGCCTTAAGAAATATATCTATCTCCTTCTTGAATATATTTAATGAACTGGCCTCAACTGCCTTCTGTGGTAGAGAATTCCACAGGTTCACCACTCTCTGGGTGAAGAAATTCCTCCTCATCTGAGTCCTAAATGGCTTACCCCTTATCCTTAGACTGTGACCTCTGGTTCTGGACTCCCCCGCCATCGGGAACATCCTTCCTGCATCTAGTCTGTCTAGTCCTGTTAGAATTTTATAAGTTTCAATGAGATCCCCTCTCATTCTTCTAAACTCTAGCGAATATAAGCCTAATCGACCCAATCTCTCTTCATACGTCATTCCTGCCATTCCAGGTATCAGTCTGGTAAATCTTCGCTGCACTCCCTCCATGGCAAGAACATCCTTCCTCAGATAAGGCGACCAAAACTGCACACAATACTCAAGGTGTGGTCTCACCAAGGCCCTGTACAACTGCAGCAAGACATCCTTGCTCCTGTACTCGAATCCTAGAATCATAGAAACTAACAGGACAGGAGGAGGCCATTCGGCCCGTCGTGCCCATGCTGGCTCTTTGAAAGAGCAGTCATGCTTAGTCCCATACCCCTGCTTTTTGTCCGTAACCCTGTAAGTTCCTCATTCACAAGTACCTGTCCAACTCCCTTTTAAAATGATTTATGGAATCCACCACCTTTCCAGGTGGAGTGTTCCAGATCCCGACAACTCTCTGAGTGAAAAAATTTCTCCTCATCTCCCCTCTAGATCTTTTGCCAATGATTTTAAATCTATGACCACTGGTTATTGACCCACTCACCAGAGGTAACAGCCTTTATCTACTCTATCAAAACTCCTCATCATCTTGAAAACCTCTATTAGGTCACCTCTTAACCTTCTCTATTCCAAGGAGAACAGTCCTAACTTTACCAACCTTTCCTCATAACTGAAGTCTCTCATCGCTGGTAACATCCTGGTAAACCTCCTCTGTACTCTTTCTAAGGTTATTACATCTTTCCCGAAGTGTGGTGCCCAGAAGTGTCCACAATACTCCAGCTGAGGCCTAACCAGCGATTCATAAAGTTTGAGCATGATCTCTTTGCTTTTATATTCTATGTCTCTATTTATAAGCCCAAGTAACCCATATGCTTTTTTAACCACCTTGCTCTGCCACCTTTAAGGATTTGTGTATATGAACACCATGGTTTCTCTGCTCATCTACACTTTTCAAAATGTGCCATTTATAGTATACTGTCTTTTCGTATTAGTCCTCCCAAAGTGCTTCACTTCATACTTCTCTGCATTGAACTCCATCTGCCATGCTTCTGCCCATTTAACCATCCTGTCTATGTCATCCTGAAGTCTACAACTATTCTCATCACTATCTACTATGTTGCCAAGTTTCATATCATCTACAAACTTTATAATGCTGGTCCCTACACCACACCCGGGTGTAGGTTGTTTATAAAAATTAAAAAGAGTAATGGACCCAAAATTGACCTTTGGGGCACACCACTGCAAACCACCTCCTAGTCTGAAAAACATTCATTCACCACCATCCTCTGCTTCCTGTCACTGAGCCAATTCCAAATCCACACCGCTACTTTTCCCTTCATTCCATCGGCTTCTGTCTTCTTAACAAGCCTCCTGTGTGGCACTTTGTCAAATGCTTTCCGAAAGTCCATATATATATATATATATGTATGTGTATATATATATATATATATATATATATATACACACAACATCTACTGCACTACCATGAGCAACCGTCTCAAACCGTTCTCAAACAATTCAATCATCAAAGAATTCAATCAAGTTAGTCAGACACAATTTGCCTTTAGCATAACTGCTGCATATCGGGCATTGACCTGCATGATTCACTGCCTATGGTCGCACACCAGCTGGATGTTGAGGGAGTGGAATCCCTTTTGATTCCGGTATGTGGCAGAGTTGACATGCAGTGCCCGCAAAGCGATGTGCGTGCAGTCAATGGCACCCTGCATCGTGGGAAGCCTGCAATCCTCACGAAGCCGCGTGCATGCTCTGCCTGCTGCTCTCTGGCAAGAGAGAATGAAATGTAGTCCGCTCTCTTGAATAAAGAGCCTCAGTTACCTCCCTTACGCAACAGTGGAGGGCAAACTGCGAGATGTTGCAAATATCTCCAGCTTCAGCCTGGAAGGAACCCAACGCATTAAAGTTCATAGCCACGGTCACATTCACAGCCACTTGCAATGCAGTCCTTGCCCTGCTCTGAGGTTGCAGTTGTGGCTGCAGCAGGTGGTATATTTCAGTGAGGACGCCCTTACTGAAGCGCAGACGTCTCATACATTGTTCCTCACCGAGGTTCAGGTAGGAAAATTGCTCTCTGAACACCCTGGGCGGATATGGCCTCCTGCTGAGAGCCCTTCACACCCTCCTCCTCCCTGTTCCAGCAGCTTGTCTTGCTCTGCATGGCCTCTGTTCATTCTCCAAATCATGCTGAATTCCAAGGTGAATTCATACTAGTGCACCCATGTCTGTCAGCAAGTGGTTTTTGCAGAAGCCTTGACGTCAGGAAGAAGTCCTTCAGCACCTGCTACGCCACACTCTGCAGACTTTTGCAACTTGAAACAACTATGGAAAGCACCAAACACTTGTAGAATCATACCAACAGCCAGAAGAAATCAACCAGCAACTAACCTGTAAGTATTTGATGATCCCTTTAAAAAGCGCTGGTCGGGGGGTGCCCTCCTGCTACTGAACACGTGTTCAGCTGTGCGAACTTAAGAGAGGTCATTAGCTGGAGCATTGAGCTCCAGAAATGGCAGCGCCAGAGTTAAATCAGTGTTGCACGCTGATTGATGTCATGCTCTGCCTACCCTGCATACTACCGGCGGACGCACATTGCACACGTGCTAGTGTCCTCGCCTAATTGGAGGCTGCATCAGCGGCGGCGGTATTTAAAACAGTGGGAGACCAGGCAGCACGGACCTAATTGGAGGCGGTATCAGCGGTGGCCAAACCTTCGACGATTTCCAAAAAAACAAGGAGTGATGTCACAGGACAGCAGGTAGGTGATTGTAGAACCTAGGACAGTGGTTTAAACTAGGTGCAGGAAACTACAAAATACTGTATTAAATTTATAGCTTAACGAGTTAAACTAATTAATATAACGATAATAATCATTGAATAAAGACTTTAACTAATTAAATAAATAAAATAAGGGTAGACTAATACGGCAGGGCAGGTTGTGTGACTGGACTGCAGTATGTGGGAGTTTGTGGACAGCGAGACTATCCCAAGCAAACACGTCTACAGGAGATGTCTCCATCTCAAATCTCTCCAGCTCAGAGTCATTGAGCTGGAGTGCGAGTTGGAGACACTCCGACACATAAGGGAGCGAGAGGAATTTCTGGACAGTTTTATCCACACCCCAGAGGAAAGCACAGGTTCAGGAAGGGGAGGGTGTGACTGCTAGGGAGCCAGGTAGAGGGATTTAGGAGAGGTTGAGAAGGAGGTCACGCAGACACTGGTTCTGTCCAACAGGTACAAAGTACTTGCTACCTGTGAGGGCAAGGAGAAAGACTGCAGGGAGGACAGCCACAATGCAGACCAAGGCACCGTGGCTCAGAAGGCTGTCCAAGTGGGGGGAAGAGCAGAATAGAAATGTGGTAGTGATAGGGGACTCCATAATTAGAAGGATAGATAGCATCCTCTGCAGCCAACAACGAGAATCCCGAAGGGTGTGTTGCCTACCCGTGCCAGGGTAAGGGATATCTCGCGGCGTCTGGAGAGGAACTTGGAAAGGGAGGGGGTAAATTCAGTTATCGTGGTCCATGTTGGAACAAACAACATAGGTAGGAACAGGGAGGAGGTCCTGCTGAAAGAGGATCAGGAGTTAGGCTCTAAATTAAAAAGCAGGGCCTCGAGGGTAATAATCTCTGAATTATTGCCCAAGCCACGTGCAAATTGGCATAGAAACAGACAGATCAGGAGAATTAACATGTGGCTGAAGGGCTGGTGTGGGAAAGAGGCACACTGGCACCAGTTCTAGGACAGGAAGGAGCTGTACCGATGGGACGGGCTCCACCTGAACCGGGATGGGCCCCGTGTCCTAGCGGAAAGGGTAAATAGGGAGGTGGCAAAGTCTTTAATCTAGTAAGATGGGGGGAGGGATATACAAGAAACGTAACCAGCCTAATTATAAACAAAACAGGAAAAGACAGCATAGGAAAGAATAATGTAAGGGAGGACATTGATGGCAAGGGAATAAATTGAGTTACAGAACAGGAGTCTAAAAAGATGGTTAAACATAAAGTGAGAGGAAATCCTATTAAAAATGAGTTAAACTGTCTGTACAGCAATGCGCACAGCGTCCGTAATAAAACAGGGGAGCTGGAGGCAATCATGTGTTATGAGGAACTAGACATAGTAGGGATTACTGAGACATGGCTACAGAAAAATCAGGACTGGGAATTAAATATTGCAGGGTATAACACATTTAGAAAAGATAGAGAGAGGAAAAGGGGAGGTGGATTAGCTGTACTTATTAGGGATAACATAATGGCAGTAGAAAAAAGTGACGTAGTTGTCAGCAGGACAAAAATAGAATCCATATGGATAGAGATAAAAGATAATAAAGGATCAATCACACTAATAGTTGTAATCTACAGACCACCTAATAGTGGAAGGGAGGTGGAGGAAGAAATATGCAGACAAATTGGGGAAATGAGTAAAAAACATAGAATAATAATCATGGGGGATTTCAACAACCCCAATATTAATTGGACAGAAGAGGTAGGTAAAGGGGATAAGGGAATGGAGTTCCTACAATGTGTACAGGACTCCTTTTGAACCCAATATGTAAAAAGCCCAACAAGGGAGGATTTGCTATTGGATCTAGTAATGGGAAATAAACCAGAGCAGATAAGAGAAGTAAAAGTAGGGGAACATCTAGGCAATAGTGACCATAATATAATACGCTTTAAGATGATAATTGAGAACGACATAAGTATGATGAAAACCAGGATAATAGATTGGAGAAAAGCTGATTTTGAGGGGCTGAGAATAGAACTTGGGAAAATAAAATGGGCAACAATATTGGCAAACAACAATGTAGAACAGAAAGGAAAACATTTAAAATGGTGTTCAACAGAGTGCAGGAACAATATATTCTGCTAAAAGGAAAGAACAAACTAAACACTAATGAGACTCCATGGATGAATAAAGCCATAAGGGAACAATTGAGGGTAAGAAAAGAGGCATACGTTAAGTACATAGACAGCAGGAGAGTGCATGATGAGGAAGAATACGAAGAGATTAGGAGAGAAGTCAAAAAAACAATTAGGAAGGCAAAGAGGAACTATGAAATTAAATTATCAAGGAACATAAAACAAAATAGTAAAATATTTTACAGGCACATCAATAAAAAAAGGAAATTTGGGATGGGAATAGGGCCATTAAGGGATATACAGGATAATACCACAGGTAACAATAGAGAGATGGCAGAAATATTAAATAATTACTTTGCTTCAGTATTTACCAGGGAGATAGAACAGGTAGACATGACATTAGATGATGAGACTAGTAATAAGATCAGTGCATTTAAAATAAAAACGGGATATATTGTAGTGAGGTGAAGTTGTGTGAACAGTCTGAATATCAGCAGCCTTCCACAGAGCAGGATGTGAATTGCCACTTTAAATGTAAGTGCACCTGTATCATGGTAAAGTTGATTAACTGGTTTACATTTTGTCAGTTAGTATGTATAATGATCAACTGACAATGTATAGGTGGCGCATTAAATTAACTTGCAGTGACTCACCTTTCAGTACAACAGATGT
This sequence comes from Squalus acanthias, assembly GCA_030390025.1. NCBI lineage: Eukaryota > Metazoa > Chordata > Chondrichthyes > Squaliformes > Squalidae > Squalus > Squalus acanthias. The sequence continues at coordinate 149,833,258 of CM059429.1, forward strand.
CAATCAATCTGATGAATGCCTAAGGGTGATGCAGATTGAAACTTGCTGTTTTTTTTTATTCGTTTATGGGGATGTGGGCGTCGCTGGCAAGGCCAGCATTTATTGCCCATCCCTAATTGCCCTTGAGAAGGTGGTGGTGGTGAGCCGCCTTCTTGAACCCCTGCAGGCCATGTGATGAAGGTACTCCCACAGCGCTGTTAGGGAGGGAGTTCCAGGGATTTGACCCAGCAACAATGAAGGATCGGCGATATATTTCCAAGTCAGGCTGGTGTGTGTCTTGGAGGGGAACTTGGAGGTGGTGGTGTTCCCATGCGCCTGCTGCCTTTGTCCTTCTAGGTGGAAGAGGTTGTGGGTTTGGGAGGTGCTGCCGAAGAAGCCTTGGCGAGTTGCTGCAGTGCATCTTGTAGATGGTACACACTGCAACCACGGTGCGCCGGTGGTAGAGCGAGTGAATGTTTAAGGTGGTGGATGGAGTGCCAATCAAGCGGGCTGCTTTGTCCTGGATGGTGTCGAGCTTCTTGAGTGTTTTAGGCCTAACAAGTCATTAGTTTGGATAGTTTAAATAGTTATATAATTTTTTTTTACTGTATGAGGTTAAAAATGCAGTTGTTAAAAATGTAGCTGGGATTCAAATAGTAACCAAGATCTAAACAAACTGAAAGATAATTTAGTCTTTCAAAAAAAATCAACCACCCCATCTTCATTTTTAGGATTCTGTGTGAGGAACTATGTTATGCCCAAAATATATATTAATACTTATGTTTACAAGCAAATGTTTACCCTGTCCTTCTGTTAAAACAATTTAATTACTTTCATTTACCTAGGAAGGCTAACAGTGTGTAGCATAATTCCCATATATATTTGAATGAATATCTTAAACTGTCCAGTAAGCAAACTTCACGGGCGCAAAATTCGGATCCATAGCGTCCATTTTTTGGGTGCTACGAGTGCCCTTAGAGGACCAAAATGGCGTCTGTGGTGCGTGCACAGACTTGTGGGGCGAAACGTATCAGACGCCATAAGATTACATAGGATATACGGCACAGGAACATGCCATTCGGCCCAACCAGTCCATGCCGGCGTTTATGCTCCACTCGAGCCTCCTCCCGTCTTTCCTCATCTAAATCTATCAGCATAACCCTCTATTCCCTTCTCCCTCATATGCTTGTCTAGTCTCCCCTTAAATGCATCTATACTTTTCGCTTCAACCGCTCCCTGTGGTAGCGAGTTCCACATTCTCACCACTCTCTGGGTAAAGAAGTTTCTTCTGAATTCCCTATTGGATTTCTTGGTGACTATTTTATATTGATGGCCTCTAGTTATGCTCTTCCCCACAAGTGGAAACATTCTCTCTGCATCCACCCTATCAAAACCTTTCATAATTTTAAAGACCTCTATTAGGTCACCCCTCAGTCTTCTTTTTTCAAGAGAAAAGAGACCCAGCCTGTTCATCCTTTCCTGATATGTATACCCTTGCATTTCTGGTATCAACCGTGTAAATTTTCTCTGCACCCTCTCTAGTGCCTCTATATCCTTTTTATAATATGGCGACCAGAACTGTATGCAGCACTCTTAAGTGTGGTCTAACCAAGGTTCGATACAGGTTTAGCATAACTTCCTTACTTTTCAATTATATACCTCTAGAAATAAACCCTAGTGCTTGGTTTGCTTTTTTTATGGCCTTGCTAACCTGTGTCGCAACCTTTAGTGATTTGTGTATTTGTACTCCGAGATCCCTTTGTTCCTCTACCCCACCTAGACTCGCACCCTCCAAGTGATAAGCGACTTCCCTATTCTTCCTACCAAAATGTAATACCTCATATTTATCTGTGTTGAACTTTATTTGCCAATTATTTGCCCATTCTGCAAGTTTATTAATGTCCTCCTCTAATTTGTTGCAGTCCTCCTCAGTATTGACTATCCCCCCCCCCCAATTTGATGTCAACCGCAAATTTAGAAATTGTGTTTTTGATTCCAAAGTCTAAATCGTTAATATAAATTGTAAACAACAGTGGTCCCAGCACTGATCCTTGTGGAACACCACTACCCACCTTCTGCCACTGTGAATAGCTACCTTTTACCCCTACTCTCTGCTTTCTGTCTTGAAGCCAGCTAGCTATCCATTCTGCTACTTGTCCCCTGATTCCACATTCTCTGACCTTGTTCATCAGTCAATTATGGGGTACCTTTTCGAAGGCCTTTTGAAAATCTAGATAAATTACATCTACTGCATTACCATTGTCTACTCTCTCTGTCACCTCTTCAAAAAATTCAATGAGGTTAGTCAGGCAAGACTTTTCATTTTGAAATCCATGCTGACTATTCATTACTATGTTTTTGGTTTCTAGATGTTCTTCTATTTTCTCCTTTCATTGGGATTCCATTACTTTTCCTACCACCGATGTTAAGCTGACTGGTCTATAATTCCCTGGACATGTTATATCCCTCTTCTTACATCGGCGAGACCATGCAGACACTGAGACAATGTATGAACGGACACCGCGCAACAATCACCAGGCAGGATTGTTACCTCCCAGTCGGGGAACACTTCAGCAGTCAAGGACATTCAGCCTCGGATCTGCGGGTTAGTGTTCTCCAAGGCAGCCTTCGAGACACACGACAACGCAAAATCATCGAGCAGAAACTGATAGCCAAGTTCCGCACCCATGAGGACGGCCTCAACAGGGATCTCGGGTTCATGTCACGCTACAGAACATGACTCGACATCGTTGTCTGTTTTTCCAGTTTAAAAAAAAAAGTTAAAAGCTTAACTGCAGACGGCAGCATTTGACACGTTGGACCCCCTGTGACCCACCTCATTGTCTTAGCTGTACTCTGATGTGTCTTTGATGTAATGCCTCCCTAACAGATTGTATCTCTGCAGACACATTGTTCTCTGTATATATATATACTGTGTAATCGATTTGTATTCCCTCACTGTACCTGTACCTGACGAAGGAGCAGAGCTCCGAAAGATCGTAATTTTAAATAAAACTGTTGGACTATAACCTGGTGTTGTGCGACTTCTCATTTTTGTCCACCCCAGTCCAACACCGGCATCTCCGCATCATGTACAATATATCAGGCATTAATTTATTTTATGTAATGGGCCGAAAATTGATCCCGGGACGCGAGAGTACGCACTGCATACTCTCGCGTATTCCCACTCCAATTGCCGGTTTTCTGCATGCCCTGCGCATGCGCTGAAAACCGGCAATTGCTCTTCCGAAAAGGGGGCGGGGCCTGGGTGCATCGCGTGCGCGCTACAGGCTGCGCGCACGCTGTGCACTTCATGCTGTGGACGCGCAGGTAAGTAGGGAAGATTTTGGAAATGTAAAAAGGAGGAGTAAGACCCGCTTTTAAGAAGGTAAGTAGTGAATTAAGTATTTTTTTGAATTTTTTTTTACAGGTATATCTTTTTTATAGACTTTAAAGACAGGTAAGTTTATTTTTATAACTTTTTAAAAGATTTTAAATTTTTTCAAAAATTTAATTTTTTATTTAAAATGGTTAATTTAATTAACTATACTTATTTTATTAATGTGATGGGTTTTTTTTTTTAATTTAATTGAGGTTTAGCTGTTATTTTGGGGGGGTGTAAGATTCATAAGTCTCTCAGCCATGCTGTGAGACTTATGAATGGAAGATGGTGTGCTGCCATTGGCTCTAACTGAGTCACGTGATCCCACAGCTCGCACGAATTAACTACGCCGCTGGGATACGCAAGCCCAGCACAGCTGATGTCTGGAACATCAATTTCGTGCGAGCTGGATCAGAAAAAGCATAAGCGAGGTGAGACATCGCGGGAAAGGCTTACCCCCGCGGGAACAGAGCGAGATCAATTTCTTGGCCAATATCTCTGAATTCTGTCATCACAGAAGTAGTACATTTTAAATTCTGATGCATGAGCCTGAATTTTAACTCGCGGCGCATTCAGGGCGGGCGAGCCTCTCCCACAGACTCCTCGGCTTGAGGCCCAAGCCTTTTTAACTCCGGGCCTCATTTTAGTAGTTCAGATCTGTCTCCCGCCTGAAACAGGTGTGAGTGACATCAGGAATTGTGCTGGGTTCCAGACGCTGATGGGACCCAATGGAAGGGTCCAGGCAGGAGTGGGATCCAGGCCGATCGCAGCTCGGGGGTGGGGGGAGGCTAGGGCAGAGAGGCCCATGGTTTCCTTTTTGGACCAGGAGGAGCAGGTTTAAAATCAGGGCTTTAGAGTCAATAATTGACTAATACCTTGTTCTCCAGCACCTCCCCCAAGTACCATCATGAGTTTCTCCCTGAGATATCCTCCCTCCTTTCTTCCCTCAGCTTCTGAACAGCCACTCCTCATCCTTGGGTGGGATAGGGCCATACGGCAGGGCAGGGTTTATAATTGGGGGAGGGGTAATTATGATGCGATTAGGCAAGAATTAGGGAGCATAAGATGGGAACAGAAACTATCGGAAAGGCACAAACGAAAAGTGAAGCTTTTTCATGGAGCAATTACTGCGTGTCCTTGATAGGTATGTCCCTGTCAGGCAGGGAGGAAATGGCCGAGTGAGAGAACCATGGTTCACAAAAGAGGTTGAATGTCTAGTCAAGAGGAAAAAGGAAGCGTATGTAAGGATGAGAAAACAAGGTTCAGTTGGGTTGATTGAGGGGTACAAGTTAGCAAGGAATGAGCTTAAAAAAAGAGCTTAGGAGAGCTAGGAGGGGGCATGAGAAGTCCTTGGCGGGTCGGATCAAGGAAAACCCCAAGGCTTTTTACTCTTGTGAGAAATAAAAGAATGACCAGGGTGAAGGTAGGGCCGGTCAAGGACAGTAGTGGGAACTTGTGCATGGAGTCAGAAGAGATAGGAGAGGTGATGAATGAATACTTTTCGTCAGTGTTCACCGAGGAGAGGGGCCATGTTTTTGAGGATGAGAGTGTGATAAAGGTGGATAGGCTGGAGGAGGTAGATGTTCTGAGGGAAGATGTTTTAGCAATTTTGAAGAACCTGAGGGTTGATAAGTCCCCTGGGCCAGATGGGATATATCCTAGGATTCTTTGGGAGGCAAGGGAGGAGATTGCAGAGCCTTTGGCTTTGATCTTTGGGTCCTCACTGTCCACGGGGATGGTGCCAGAGGACTGGAGAGTGGCGAATGTTGTTCCTCTCTTCAAGAAAGGAAATAGGAATGACCCTGGTAATTATAGGCCGGTTAGTCTTACTTCGGTGGTTGATAAGATAATGGAAAAGGTCCTGAGGGATAGGATTTATGACCATTTGGAAAGATGCAACTTAATCCGGGATAGTCAACACGGATTCGTGAAGGGTAAGTCTTGCCTAACAAATTTGATTGAATTTTTTGAGGAGGTAACTAAGTGTGTAGATGAAGGTAGAGCAGTTGATGTCGTATACATGGATTTTAGTAAGGCGTTTGATAAGGTTCCCCATGGTCGTCTCATGAAGAAAGTAAGGAGTTGTGGGATAGAGGGAAATTTGGCCGATTGGATAAGTAACTGGCTATCTCATAGAAGGCAGAGGGTGGTGGTGGATGGAAAATTTTCGGACTGGAGACCAGTTACCAGCGGTGTGCCACAGGGGTCGGTGCTGGGTCCTCTGCTGTTTGTGATTTTTATCAATGACTTGGAGGAGGGGACTGAAGGGTGGATCAGTAAATTTGCTGATGACACCAAGATTGGTGGAGTAGTGGATGAGGTGGAGGGCTGTTGTAGGCTGCAAAGAGACATTGATAGGATGCAGAGCTGGGCCGAAAAATGGCAGATGGAATTTAACCCTGATAAGTGTGAGGTGATTCATTTTGGTAGGGCAAATTTGAATAAGGATTACAGGGTCAACATAAGAACATAAGAACATAAGAAATAGGAGCAGGAGTAGGCCAATCGGCCCCTCGAGCCTGCTCCGCCATTCAATAAGATCATGGCTGATCTGATCCTAACCGCCAATCTACTATCTATCACAGAACCATCTCCTGCATCTAACAGAATTGCACACACGAAATAGGAGCAGAATCAGGCTACACAGTCCCTGGGCCCGCTCCACTACCCACAGGGCCATGACCGATCCGAACCTAGACTCATGTCCAAATTCCTGCCCGCTCCCCGTAACCCTTAATGCCCTTTACTTCTAGGAAACTGTCTATTTCTGTTTTAAATTTAATTAATGTTGTAGCTTCTACAGCTTTTTGTGGCAGCATATTCCATGGACCTACCACCCTCTGAGTGAAGTAGTTCCTCCTCATCTCAGTTTTGAAAGAGCAGCCCCTTATTCTAAGACTATGTCCCCTAGTTCTCGTCTCACCCGTCATCGGGAACATCCTCCCCGCATCCACCCGATCCAACCCCTTCACAATCTTATATGTTTCAATAAGATCGCCTCTCATTCTTCTGAACTCCAATGAGTAGAGTCCCAATCTACCCAACCTCTCCTCATATGACCACCCCCTCATCCCCGGGATTAACCGAGTGAACCTTTTTTGCACTGCCTCGAGAGCAAGGATGTCTTTCCTTAAGTAAGGACACCAAAACTGTATGCAGTATTCCAGGTGCGGTCTCACCAATACCTTGTACAACTGAAGCAATACCTCCCTATTTTTATATTCTATCCCCCTAGCAATGAAAGCCAACATTCCATTTGCCTTCTTAATCACTTGCTGCACCTGCATACTAACCTTTTGAGTTTCGTGCACCAGGACCCCCAGATCCCTTTGCACTTCAGTACTCTCCAGTTTCTTGCCATTAAGATAATAAATTGCTCTAGGATTTTTCCTGCCAAAGTGCATCACCTCACACTTTCCAGTGTTGTATTCCATCTGCCAAATCTCTGCCCACTTACTTAGCCTGTCTATGTCCCCTTGCAGGTTTTTTATGTCCTCCTCACTCACTACTTTCCCTCCCATCTTTGTATCATCTGCAAATTTTGATATGTTACACTTGGTCCCTTCCTCCAACGGCAGGGTTCTGAGGAACGTGGATGAACAGAGGGATCTGGGGGTTCATATCCACAGATCTCTGAAGGTTGCCACTCAAGTGGATAGAGCAGTAAAGAAGGCCTATAGTGTATTAGCGTTTATTAACAAGGGGTTTGAGTTTAAGAACTGTGAGGTTATGCTGCAACTGTACAGGACCTTGGTGAGACCACATTTGGAATATTGTGTGCAGTTCTGGTCACCTCACTATAGGAAGGACGTGGAAACATTGGAAAGAGTGCAAAGGAGATTTACCAGGATGCTGCCTGGTTTGGGGGGGAGGTCTTATGAGGAAAGATTGACGGAGCTAGGGCTTTTCTCTTTTGAGCGGAGGAGGATGAGAGGCGACTTAATAGAGGTTTATAAGATGATGAGGGGGATAGATAGAGTGGATGTTCAGAGACTATTTCCTCGGGTGGATGTAGCTGTTACAAGGGGGCATAACTATAAGGTGCATGGGGGGAGATATAGAAAGGATGTCCGAGGTAGATTCTTTACTCAGAGAGTGGTTGGGGTGTGGAATGGACTGCCTGCTGTGATAGTGGAGTCGGACACTTTAGGAACTTTCAAGCGGTTATTGGATAAGCACATGGAGCACACCAGAGTGATAGGGAGTGGGATAGCTTGATCTTGGTTTCGGACAATGCTCGGCACAACATCGAGGGCCGAAGGGCCTGTACTGTGCTGTACTGTTCTATGTTCTATCTCAATTCGCCTTGCTCTCTCTCCTCTTGATTTCCCTGTCCTCCCTGAAACTCTCCCTCCATATATACTCTTCTACCCATATTCACGGCCACCCCCTCAACCTTGCCATCTCGCATGACCTTTCTACTCCCATGGTCTAAATCACAGACAAAGCCATGTCTGACTGCTTCCTTGTATCTCTCGCAACCCACATCCCCTTACCTTCTTCCAACCCCACTTCCTCCTGTGCTGCCCCATGAAAAAAACTCTCCTCTAAGTCACATATAATTGCACTTTCAAGTTGTCAACTGCCTGGCCTTTGGCTTTCCATTCACCATGATACTTCTGCAACTGTTGGTCTGCTCACCTTCCACCTTTGCCCTTGCTCACAGTAAAATCTTGGCAATATCATCTGCAGACATGGGATCGCTTCTACTTGTACAATGACGACACCCAGTTCTACCTCTTCACTTCGTTCAACCTCATCACTGTCTCTGCGCTGTCAGACTGCTTGTCTAACATCCAGTCTTGGATGAGCTGCAGTTTCCTCCATTGCCACAATTTCCTTGTGGCAACACTCATGTATGCTCGGAACCACCTCCATCACACACCAATACTACCAGCTACCGTGAGTATTATGCAGATACAGTTGCATAAAACCAAGTTCCACTGTCTGTAACGCAATTTGGGCACTGATCAGGGCCCTAGAATTCTGCGACACATCCAGCCCAATTTCTGCAGCAACTCCAACCAAATTCTGATAAGAAAATGCCGATTCTGCAGCAGGTCTATCCTCTTTTTGTAGTATGTTACAAAGCAATTTTTACTGAAAAAATACAGCATAAAAACAAACTTTACTGATAATTACAATCAAACATTAACTGCATCATTATTGCAAGCAAGTATTCATAGATTTAAAAAATGTTTAAGCATGAATTTTAACTTAAAAAACTGGCCACGTCTATAAAAATGATCAATATAATTCTATTTAAACACAAACAAATTAAATAAATATCAATTAGATTCCATATAAAATCCCACTAAACATAGCATTAAACCATTTACCAAATGAAACCATTAAACAATCGCAACTTGCACTTCTGTACTTCGAGTCTACAGCACAGAAACAGGCCAACTGGTCTATGCTGCGTTTATGCACCACACAAACCTCCTCCCACCGCTCTTCATCTAACCTTATCAGCGTATCCTTCTATTCCTTCCTCCCTCATGTGCTTATCTAGCTTCACTTATGCTATTTGCCTCAACTACTCCTTGTAGTAGCACGTTCCACCATTCTTTCCACTCTTTGGGTAAAGAAGTTTCTCCTGAATTCCCTATTGGATTTATTAGTGACTATCTTATATTATTTTTGGTCTCTCCCACAAGTGGAAACATTTTCTCCTCGTCTACCCTATGAAACCCTTTCATTATCTTAAAGACCTCCATCAGGTCACCCTGAGCCTTCTCTTTTCGAGAGAAAAGAGCCACAGCCTCTTCAGTCTTTCCTGATAATTATAACTTCTCTTTTCTGGTATCATCCTTGTGAATCCTTTTTGCACCTTCGCCAATTCCTCTATATTCTTTTTATAATATGGAGACCAGAACTATGCAGAGCACTCCAAGTGTGGTCCAACCAAGGTTCAATACAATTTTAACAATAGCAAAATACTGCGGATGCTGGAAATCTGAAATAACAACAGAAAACGCTGGAAAAACTCAGCAGGCCAGGCAGCATCCGTGGAGAGAGAAAAGAGAGTTAACGTTTCAGGTCGAAGACCTTTCGTCAGAACTGTTCTGACGAAAGGTCTTCGACCTGAAACGTTAACTCTGTTTCTCTCTCCACGGATGCTGCCTGGTTGCTGAGTTTTTCCAGCGTTTTCTGTTGTTATTTCAATACAACTTTAACATGGCTTCCCTGATTTTCAATTCTATCCCTCAAGAAAGTACCCCAGTACTTGGTTTGTTTTCATTATGGCCTTATTAACTTGTGCTGCTACTTTTAGTGATTTGTGCATCTGTATCCCTACATTCCTTTGCTCCTCAACCCCATTTAGTCTCTTATTATCCAAGCAGTATGTGGCCTCCTTATTCTTCCTTCCAAAATGCACCACCTCACACTTATCTATATTGAAATCAATTTGCCGATTAAACACCCATTCTACAAGTTTATTAATGTTTTCCTGTATTTTGTCGCAGTTCTCCTCTGTATTAACTACACCCCTCAATTTGGTGCCATGCACAAATTTTAAAATTGTACTTCCGATTCCGGAGTCTAAATCGTTGATGTAAATTGTGAACAACAGTGGTTCCTGCACCGATCCCTGTGGAACACCACTTCCTTACTCTCTTTTTTCTGTTTTGTAGCCAGTTTGCTATCTATTCTGCTACCGTATGACTCCACATGCTCTGACCTTAGTCACGAGTCTACTATGCGGTATCTTATTGAAAGCCTTTTGAAAATCCAAATATATTATATCTGCCTTTAATATGAAGAAAGATCCCGAGGTACTTCAAGGCGTAAGGAAAATGGGTGCCGAGGCATGAAGAGGAGTGACTGAAAGCTTGGTCAAAGAGATCAGTCTTGGAGGTTTTTAAAGTTTCAAAAAGTTGTAGGGATGCAGAGAGGTTCATGGAGGGAGTTCCAAAGGATAGAACTGACAGTGTGTCATCTATGGTGGGACAAAGAAGGATGGTTGCACAAAAGGCTGGAGTCAGAGGACTCTCCAATTGGGCAGATTGCAGAGATAGACTAGGGCAAGGCAATGGAGAGATTTATAGATGAGGTCAAGGATTTTGAATATATTGTGTTGAGGATGTGGAGCCACCGACAATGGATGAGAAGCATTGGAGAAGAATGTTGTGGTCAACTGTATTGAATGATATGTAAAACTTGAGGAAGAGGCAGGATAATGCACTGTGGCCAATGATAACAGATGTCACTTTTGGCTTAGGCTAGCTGCGAGAAGGCTGGTAGCTGAATTGGAACAATTCAAACCGAAGAGATAGTGATAGGTGGTGACCAATGTTTCTGTGGAAGCCCCGCGAAAAATTGAATGGGCCGTGCAGCCAGTTAAAGGGCCCACGCACCCAAAAAAATTACAGGGAACATTGGTGGTGGCAACATTTTCATAGATGTTCGAGAGAAAGGGAAGGTTGGAGATGGGCTGTAGTTGAAGAGGACAGATAAGTTGAGGGTGGATTTTTTGAAGAGGGGTGATGACGGGGGTTTTGAAGGGGAGAGGGAGAGTACCTGAGGAAAATGAACTAGTGACGATGTCAGCCAGCATAGGGGCCAGGAAGGGGAGTTGAGTGGTCAAGAAGATAGGTCTCATGAACAAGATAAGCTTGGAGAGTGCAGGGAAGGGGTTATGTCTGAGAAACTACGGAAATGTTGGACTGGAGTGGGTGGGAAACTGATAGGAGGTTGAAGGCTGGAAGCTGGTGGGAGGAAGGGGAGGCAATGGCAGAGACAACTGCATAGATAGTGTCAATCATGGAGATGAAGAAATCTATGAGCTACTTACACTTGGTGGTTGACGTGAGAGTGGAGAAGAGGGGACTAAGATGGCAGTTGGTCATGGAAAATAAGAGCCTGTAGTTGTTGTTGCCCTCCAGGATGATCCTACAGTAATATGTGGTCTTGGTTGACAATGAACCATGGTAATGCTAGACAGGGTCAAGTCTGATCTGGGTGACTTATGATTCGTGCATTGTGCGCCAATTGTACTCAAATTTGCACGCCCTGACGAAGGGATTAAAGATGGAAGCTATATTGGAGGAGCGACAGGAATGGAAGACAGTGATTGATTTACTAGCAATAAGGGTGTCAAAGAGAAAGGCAAGGGAGTCAAACAAGTTCATAGTAGCAAAAGTGCTGTGACATTTAGAGTGCTATAATTGAGAGAGATGTGAATTTGTGAGTGAATTTATGAGAGAGCTGGTGGGAGTTATTCAATGGGCAGATGCTGAGAATAGTGGGATTGGAGGAGAGTATGAGGATAGGAGTAGTAAAAAGTTGCCCTATCAGTGATCAAGATCTCGGATACAGAGAGACAGTGAGGTGGCTGCAGTCTGTACCATCTACAAGATGCACTGCAACAACTCGCCAAAGCTTCTTCGGCAGCCCCTCCCAAACCCGCGACCTCTTCCACCCAGAAGGACAAGGGCAGCAGGCGCATGGGAACACCACCACCTCCAAGTTCTCCTCCAAGTCACACACCATCCTGACTTAGAAGTATATCGGCCGTTCCTTCATCGTCGCTGGGTCAAAATCCTGGAACTCCCTCCCTAACAGCACTGTGGGAGTACCTTCACCACACGGACTGCAGCGGTTCAAGAAGGCGGCTCACCACCACCTTCTCAAGGGTAATTAGGGATGGGCAATAAATGCTGGCCCTGCCAGTGACGCCCACATCCCATAAAAATGAATTTTAAAAAAATGACTCGAATGAGGTGGTGTCTAAGGAAATAGGTGGGGAAATGTATATGAAGGGTGAGATTGAGGAAAGATGGGAAGGCGACGAAGTCAGAAAAGAAGGGGCTGGGGAAGTTAAGTTGTAGATTGAAATCATGGAGGATGAGGAGTCACACGGTACAGGGGCTGACAAAAGAGAAAGGGGACGATACTTCTTGGTAAGGAAGTCGACATGGGGGTTGGCAAGCGATAAACAATCAGGAAACACATGAAGCCAATAAGCCACCAAAAAAACTCATTATTAGCAGCAGAGCAAAAGCAGCAAGAAAGTGATCTCAAAAATGTGGAAGTACTAGTTTATGCATAGCTCGCACTAAAGTCCTCCTAAGCAGTGACACTGTGGTTGGGATTTTTGGCTGCACTTCAGTCCCACGCTCCTGATCTTTGGTCACCAGGTGCGGAAGGGAGCGGGCAGATCGGGGGACCTCCTCGTAGGACTGCTCCTGGGCCTGGCCAAAGTGGCCATCCACTGGTCCAGGCAGCGGGCGGTCGAGGGGTCGTTCGGCCCGTCTGCCTGCCTCTCTTCCACGGCCACGTTCGCGCCCGGGTGGCCCTGGAGATGGAGCACGCGGTGTCTGCCGGCACGCTTGACCTTCCGCGACCGGTGGGTGCCGCGGGGACTGGAGTGCATCATCACTCCGGCCAACCATATTTTAATTTAAGTTGTTAAGTTTTATTTTAATGTTGAATTAGTTACAGTTTATTTGGTTTAGGGTGCATCCAGAAGAATACACTGTGTTTGGAGGTGCATTACATAACCAAGCGTAGGTTTTTTTTTAAGTTTGCCAAGCTGGCTGATTGATTTGTTGGTATCACGTGAAATTCTCGCACCTGAACGGAAGTAGATTTCAGACCTTAGCCTGCCAAGTTGTGCTTTTTTTATATAGTGGGTGAGGAACGATTATTCTGCAGTTGTGGAATCGTGGAGGACATGGGTCTCGTGTATAATAAAAAAAATAAAGTATTTGGAGTTGTACAAAATGAGATTGGAATACACAAGAGTTTTGTTTCCTACTTAAAAGTATTGTGACTGTGCAATAAATGAATACGGGACCTCCCCTTCCCTCCCCAATCAAGAAGCTTTGGTTTGCTGACATCAGGTTGCCTTGTTCCGCCCCACTTTAACGTGGGGCCATGTACCTGCTGAGACTTGCGTAGAAGATTAATGGCTGCATAAGCAACGTCACTACAATACGCATTTAGAAGAAGAAAATATATGTGTTAGTTGCTGGAAAGCATTTTTGTTTGCATAAAAATCCTCGACTAGCATCATAAGGATGTTGAGGTAAGATGAAAGTGGATGGCTTTATTCTCTTAGTTTTACTTCTGGTTGGTATTTTTGTTTCTCTCTCGGTGCAAAGTTCCATAACTTTCTTTCTTGGAGAAGTTTGCCTCAAATGCAAAAAAAAATGATTCTATAAACGTTCATTTTCTTTTTCGATATTTATTCTTGTGGTAAAGTAGACAGTCTTAAGAGCTTTCTTCACATGTGAGTTTTAATCGCCTCGACAGATTTGTTGAGCTCAACTGTTCGAACTTCCGTTCAGCGAGCAATAAAAAAACCCTCCACAGATTGCTCTTTCTCGCAATTTGTATGTTGTAATTTTAGTTTTTGTAACTAAGCAAGGTGACTTGTGTTACAGTTCTGCCACATTTCTCTCCTCTGTCGGTCACTCTCTTTCTCCCCCTCTCTCCCCCCACCCAGCTCTTAACCTTTTTGCTTTAGTTGTCACAGTATTATTACATTAACTGGTGCTGCGATCCTTGGTATTCAAAGAAGCTTTTAGCAGATTATTTTCACATTGTTGACAAAGTAGATAGAATGTAAGGGGAGCATGTTACAAATTCATGAAAAACCCACACTTTTAATATGCAGATAACAAATTTAATATGCAGTTTAATAATAATTTTAGATGGTTCCCCAGCATAGGAGTTAAATAAATTCCGAATGAATGTGTGAATATTTAAAGTTTTAGTATAATTATTTGACAATATAAGGGAAAATTGATTATTTTTAAGCAATACAATATATAACATATTTAAACACGTAAACAAGAATTTGTACCATCTTGGCAGGAACTTCCATCCACTGAATTCAGTTCATAGTCCTAAATATTACAATGGATGGCATTTCTGTACTTGGTCTGCAAGTCAATCCTTCACTGTTTTTATGCTTTAAATATGTTGGCTCGAGGGAATGGAGCTTTCTGTTGAACTTTCATTGCTGTTTGAGGAATACTTTCCATAGCTCTGTTTTCCATTTGTGATGTCATTGGAGGGAAACCATAATGTCACGGCAGGGGAAGCTTTATGAAAAAAGGCAAAAGCTTGTTCCTGAGCTGCCTCTGACTAGCAGTTCAAAACTACTCCGAAAGGCAACAATTGCTGACCAGATGCAAGGATCTGTACAGATGTAAGAAAATGGGCACTTTGGGTAAATTCAGTTTCTCATGAATATACTAATTCCGTAATTTTTTTAAACAAATGTTAAAAGCTTATTTTGTTTATAAAAAATTCATCGCTCTCTTGGCTTAAATGCACCTCCTGTGTGTGAGACTGAACTGCAGAAACCCAAATTTGATCCTTGATCTGTGCAGAGTTAGCTGACTCCAACCAGAGGGTACAATACGATAGCAAAATACTGCAGATGCTGGAAATCCGAAATAACAACAGAAAACGCTGGAAAAACTCAGCAGGCCAGGCAGCATCCGTGGAGAGAGAAAGAGAGTTGACGTTTCAGGTCGATGACCTTTCATCAGAACTGGGAAGAGCTGGAAATCAAATAGATTTAAGGCCAGGGTAAAGCTGGGAAAAGGGGGAGGGGATAAAGGAACAAAGGAGGAGATGAAGAGACATTAAGAGACATTAAGAGATATGCAAGGCTAGAGGTGGTGTTAATGTGACAGATTAAGGCTGAATGAAGTGTGAAATCTACTGGCAGAATGAAGGACAGCTGCCAGCTTCTAGGAGGAAAAAAAAGGTGGGGGGGACAAATAAAAGGGTGGATAAAATAAAATATAAATGTGATTGGAGCTGAGGTTATGATCTAAAATTGTTGAACTCGATATTGAGTCCAGAGGGCTGTAGCGTGCCTAAACGAAAGATGAGGTGCTGTTCCTCGAGCTTACGCTGAGCTTCCGTGGAACAGTGTATTAGGCCGAGGACGGTGAGGTCAGAGTGGGAGTGAAGCGGTGAATTAAAGTGACAGGCCACCGGGAGCTCGGGGTCCCCCTTACGGACTGAACGGAGGTGTTCCGCAAAGCGGTCACCCAATCTGCGTTTGGTCTCCCCAATGTAGAGGAGTCCACATCGTGAGCAGCGAATACAGTATACTAATATTGGGTACAATAATTGGGCATAGTGCCTCTGTTGATCTGGAGGAGAGCTCACTCCTGATTTGCTATCCAGTGACTGGAAAGTGAGTCTGTATGGATGTTCCAGGTGAAGGCAGAATCGGGCTCCGCTATAGTGTCACCACAATTGAATAGCCTACCGACACTTCCTGGGCAAGGTACTGGAGGTATACTTTTTTCTCTTTCTTTCTCTGCAAGGCATCATAGACGATTCTCTGACCAAGACGTGCAAACTGCTTATATATAGATTTCAATAAACACTTATAGGGAATGTAATCCATATTCAACTAACCCATTCTACGGCTTCTAATGTTGATTTAAATGCTTCTGGCATTAATACTAAAGTCACTCTGGGCAAGATTCTGAAGCTTACTTTTTTAATTAGTCGCTCTCAAGTTTTTTGCTCAGAAGTCTTGTACTGTGCACCTTGGGGCCAATGACAATTTTATTTTGGGTTCTACAGATGTGAGTGAAAATTGTAGCAAATACCTTGTTTTAATTTCTTAAAGTGGGTGGGGGGGATGAATTAGAAATTTCTGGTGCCTCCCCTAAATTGATTTTTGATTTGATGGCTGACATGTAGCATTCAGAAGCTAAGTTTAAAAAAAAAGGTTCATGCAAAGCCATACATAGAATGGCACAGTTATCTGTGAATCGAGAAATCAATAACAGCTATGAATTTTTAGGCATAATATCAACTACAATTGTGCTAAATTGAGGCTTGATGCAATTTTTATTCCCAAGAGATGCCTTTCTGCCATCCTTGCTTTTTTCCCCCATCCCCACATTGATTTAGTTGAGATCAAAAACTCTTGTAAGAAATCAGTGGGTGTCAATCCATGTACTTAACACTCTGTTTGCACCAATACATTAGCATTGCTTAGTAACTAATCTTTCCAGTGCTCACTTGTTTCACAGTATGTTTAAATGAAAATTGCTAGTAGTGAAGAAGCATCTACTTAGTTCACAGCTGGGCTGCAATGAAATTCTTAAGTAAGCATTAGATGTTTGTAGAGGGAAGAGCATAATAATTTACAATAACTTGCTGGACAGCAACCAGTAACTTAGAAGACAGCAGTCCAGCAAAGGGCTTCAGTAACATAGTGAAGATGAAGTTTTATTTATATTCCTCAGGATTTTTGCCTCAAATTCACAAGTCATCCTCGACTGTTCTTCCTAGGCCTCTGTGATTCTGCAGTCGTGGAACTGGCCACAGAATTGCTATCCCACTGTGTAATCGGGCTTTCGTTGGTGTTCACTTACCTTTTGTAAAAAAAAAATTAAAACAAATTGCTTCTGGTTTTAGAATGTCACATATTTCCAATCAGACCTAAATTGTAGCAAAAGGTGGTGGAAAAATTATAAGAAGGTCTTCCCCTGAAAGCAAAGTCCCTGCTCTTCCAGAAACAGTTTTCAGCACTTTAATAGAGCGGCGGCGGACCTGCGGGAAACGAGGCGGCGGCGAGATTTAAAAGAGGCGGCAGAGACCAGGTAGGCCTCACCAATCTCCGAGCTCAGAGGGAGGGAGAGAAGTAAAAAGTAATCGAAGTGTGACAGAGTAAACTCTGGTTTATAGTTTCTAAGCTCTCTGTGGTGTAGCGGGGACTGTTGGTAAACCAGGGCCCTTAAGTATATCATTTAACTGTAGTGTAATTGGTGGGATTAATTTGATTTAATTTAAGTTGAATTAATTAAAGGGTAAGTCGTGGCAGGAGAGCTCGGCCCCGTGGTATGCTCCTCCTGCGCTATGTGGGAACTCGGGGACACTTGCTGTGCCCCTGACAACCATGTGTGCAGGAAGTGTATCCAGCTACAGCTACTGGCAGACCGCATTGCGGCACTGGAGCTGTGATTGGATACATACTGGACCATTCGCGATGCTGAGGACGTCGTGGATATCACGTTTGAGCAGTTGGTCACACCGCAGGCAAAGGATGCACAGGCAGAAAGTGAATGGGTGACCAACAGACAGAGTAGTAGGCGCAGGCAGGTAGTGCAGGAGTCCCCTGTGGACATCCCCCTCTCAAACAGATACACCACTTTGAATACTGTTGGGGGGGGATGGCTTATCAGAGGAAGGCAGCAGCAGCCAACTTCCTGGCACATGGGGTGGCTCTGCTGCACAGGACGGGAGGAAAAAGAGTGGAAGAGCTATAGTGATCGGGGATTCTATTGTAAGGGGAATAGATGGGCATTTCTGTGGCCGCAAACGAGACTCCAGGATGGTGTGTTGCCTCCCTGGTGCAAGGGTCAAGGATATCTCAAGCGGCTGCAGAACATTTTGGAAGGGGAGGATGAACAGCCAGTTGTCGTGGTGCATACAGGTACCAATGATATAGGTAAAAAAGGGGATGAGGTCCTAAAAGCTGAATATAGGGAGTTAGGAGGTAAATTAAAAAAATAGGACCTCAAAGGTAGTAATCTCAGGATTGCTACCAGTGCCACGTGCTAGTCAGAGTAGAAATAGAAGGATATTTCAGATGAATACGTGGCCAGAGGAATGGTGCAAGGGGGAGGGATTCAAATTCCTGGGACATTGGAACCGGTTCTGGGGGAGGTGGGACCAGTACAAACCGGACGGTTTGCACCTGGGCAGGGCTGGGACCGATGTCCTAGGGGGAGTGTTTGCTAGTGCTCTGGGGGTGGGTTTAAACTAAAATGGCTGGGGGTTGGGAACCTGAGCAGGGAGACAGAGGAAAGGGAAACAAGGATAAAAGCAAAAGATAGGAAGGAGAAAAACAAAAGTGGCAGTCAGAGAAATCAACGGTTTAAATCAAACATGGCCACAGTAAATAATAATTCTAAGAGCGTTAAAAAAACAAGCCCTGAAGGCTTTGTGTCTTAATGCGAGGAGCATTCAGAATAAGGTGGATGAATTAGCTGCGCAAATAGAGGTAAACGAATATGATTTGATTGGGATTACAGAAACATGGCTCCAGGGTGGCCAAGGCTGGGAACGCAACATCCAGGGGTATTCAATATTCAGGAAAGATAGGCAAAAAGGAAAGGGAGGTGGGGTAGCATTGCTGGTTAAAGAGGGGATTAACACAGTTGTAAGGAAGGATATTAGCTCTGATGATGTGGAGTCTGTATGGGTAGAACTGAGAAATACCAAGGGGCAGAAAACATTAGTGGGAGTGGTATATAGACCTCCAAACAGTAATGCGGAGGTTGGGGATGGCATTAAAAGGGAAATTAGAGAAGTGTGCAATACGGGCACAGCAGTCATCATGGGTGACTTTAATCTACATATAGATTGGGCTAACCAAATTAGTAACAATAATGTGGAGGAGGAATTCCTGGAGTGTTTACGGGATGGTTTCCTGGACCAATATGTCGAGGAACCAACCAGAGATCAGGCCATCTTAGACTGGGTATTATGTAATGAGAAAGGATTAATTAGCAATCTTGTTGTACGAGGCCCCGTGGGTCGGAGCGATCATAATATGATAGAATTCTTCATTAAGATGGAGAGTGCAGTAGTTGACTCAGAGACTAGGGTCCTGAATTTAAATAAAGGAAACTACGATGGTATGAGGCACGAGTTGGGTAGGATTGATTGGGGAATGTCACTCAAAGGGTTGACGGTAGATAGGCAATGGCAAACATTCAAAGACCGCATGGATGAACTACAGAATTTGTTCATCCCAGTTTGGCATAAGAATAAAACAAAAAAGGTGACTCAACCGTGGCTAACAAGGGAAATTAGGGATAGCATAAGATCCAAGGAGAGGACATATAAATTGGCCAAAAAAAGCAGTAAACCTGAGGATTGGGAGCAGTTTAGGATTCAACAAAGGGATTAATTAAGAAGGGGAAAATAGAATGAGAGGAAGCTTGCAGGGAACATAAAAACTAACTGTAAAAGCTTTTATATATACGTGAAGAGAAAAAGATTGGTCAAGTCAAGCGTCGGTCCCTTGCAGTCAGAATCAGGGGAATTTATAATGGGGAACAAAGAAATGGCAGACCAATTAAATACATATTTTGGTTCTGTCTTCACAAAGGAGGACACAAATCACCTCCCAGAGATGTCGGGGAACATAGGGTCTAATGAGAGGGAGGAACTGAAAGAAATCAGTATTTGTAGGGAAATGGTGTTAGGGAAATTGGCGGGATTGAAGGCCGATTAAATCCCCAGGGCCTGATAATCTACATCCTAGGGTACTTAAGGAAGTGGCCCGAGAAATAGTAGATGCATTGCTGATCATCTTCCAACATTCGATGGAATCTGGAACAATACCCATGGATTGGAGGGTAGCTAATGTTACCCCACTATTCAAAAAAGGTGGTAGAGAGAAAACGGGGAATTACAGACCGGTAAGCCTGACATCGGTAGTGGGGAAAATGCTAGAGTCCATTATAAAAGATGTAATAGCAGAGCACTTGGAAAACATTGACAGGATCGGACAAAGTCAACATGGATTTACAAAAGGTAAATCGTGCTTGACTAATCTACTGGAATTTTTTGAGGATGTAACTGGTAAAATAGATAAGGGAGAACCAGTGGATGTGGTATATTTGGACTTTCAAAAGGCTTTCGATAAGGTCCCGCATAAGAGATTAGCGTGTAAAGTTAAGGCACATGGGATTGGGGGCAAGGTATTGACTTGGATAGAGAACTGGTTGGCAGACAGAAAGCAAAGAGTTGGAATAAACGGGTCTTTTTCTGAGTGGCAGGCAGTGACTAGTGGGGTACCGCAGGGATCGGTCCTTGGACCCCAGCTATTCACAATATATATTAATGATCTAGACGAGGGAACTAGATGTAATATCTCCAAGTTTGCGGACGACACAAAGCTGGGTGGGCGTGTGTGCTGTGAGGAGGATGCAGAGAAACTCCAGTATGATTTGGACAGGTTGGGTGATTGGGCAGAAGCATGGCAGGTGCAATATAACGTGGATAAATACGAGGTTATCCACTTCGGTGTCAAAAACAGGAAGGCAGATTATTATCTGAATGGCAATAGATTGGGAGAAAGGGAACTGCAACGAGACCTGGGTGTCCTTGTGCACCAGTCGCTGAAGGTAAGCATGCAGGTGCAGCAGGCGGTTAAGAAGGCAAATGGTATGTTGGCCTTCGTAGCGAGAGGGTTTGAGTACAGGAACAAGGATGTCTTGCTGCAGTTGTACAGGGCCTTGGTGAGACCACACCTTGAGTATTGTGTGCAGTTTTGGTCACCTTATCTGAGGAAGGATGTTCTTGCTATGGAAGGAGTTCAGCGAAGATTCACAAGGCTGATACCTGGGATGGCAGGAATGACTTATGAGGAGAGATTGGGTCGATTGGGCTTATACTCGCTGGAGTTTCAAAGAATGAGAGGGGATCTCATTGAAACTTATAAAATTCTGACAGGACTGGACAGACTAGATGCAGGAAGGATGTTCCTGATGGTCGGGGAGTCCAGAACCAGGGGTCACAGTCTAAGGATAAGGGGGTAAGCCATTTAGGACAGAAATGAGGAGGAATTTCTTCACCCAGAGAGTGGTGAACCTGTGGAATTCTCTACCACAGAAGGCAGTAGAGGCCAATTCATTAAATATATTCAAGAAGGAGTTGGATATATTTCTTAAGGCTAAAGGGATCAAGGGATATGGGGAGAAAGCAGGGATAGGGTACTGAATTTGGATGATCAGCCATGATCACATTGAATGGCGGAGCAGGCTAGAGGGGCCGAATGGCCTACTCCTGCTCCTATCTTCTATGTTTCTGTGTGAACGCTGGATAACTTTTACATATGGAAGAATTTGTTGCTGCTTTTACTGTGCTTTAAAGGTCATTTGTATGGTAACTTATTGGTTTCATGTGTTTTGTTGGTTTATACATAGAACTACATCAAGGTTATAACATTCATCCCAACCATTCCATGTCGGGTGTTTAACCTCCATGCGAGCAAATAGTTCTAATCACATTTGCGTGCCAGGGTCTCGTAACCCTTCAACTCCTTTTTCTTCATCCACCTAGCCAATTTAATCTTGAATGCTGGCTTAGTTTCTGTTTCAATAATTAACCCTGGAAGTGAATTCCACAGCCTGTCAAGTCTGTGTGAAGAACCTTCTCCTGCCCTCTTCTAAATCTCTTGCATTTAGTCTTGTATCTATGGGTTCTTGTTCTTAAAACCTTAATTACTGTAAAAAGTGTGCTTCTATCTACCCTGTCGCATCCTTTCATAATTGTATATTGCCGTGTAATTTGCATTGCTCTAATGAAAAAAGACCCAATTTTTCAAGTCTTTTTTTCGTATTTTTATTTCCTCATACCAGCCAGCATTCTGGTGAATTTGCGCTGTACCCCCTCTTACACCTTAATGTCTTTCCTACAGTATAGAGCCCAATACAGGAAACTCTCTTTTAACCGGCACCTAAATATCCGGAAATCTCTCTTAACCGGCAAAATTCAGGAGTAGGTTCAAGGTAAGTTTTACTACAGTATATATTAGTGGCCGTGTAACTGGGTTCCTGGATCTGTGGCCGTGTGGCTTTGCTCGCCTAAGAATACTGATTTGTCCCGTTTTGGGGGTACAGTGATCAGAATGGCAACCCCCCTCCTCTTAGAGAGTGTTTCTATCATTTATATTTGATGGAATATTGCAATAACAATTTTCCTATTTGAATTTCAATTGTCAGGTTAAAATAGCAGCGTCCTTCTCTAAAAGTGTGCATTCCTCGATATAAAGGGTGCGATGATGGTTGCGCTTGCCCCAAGCACTCTCTGCTCGGTTTCCACAAACTCTAAACAATTGTTAAAACAATTGGAATACTGTAAAGGTTTCCTCCCATCGTGTTAGTTTACTTTCCCTCTCCGGGTCCCAATTTTTAAGCCTGTGGCCGTGTACGGGGCTCTCGTACCTTGGTAAGTATACCTCTCTGTAATCCGGACTTTTTGATCAACCGGCACCACGCCGGTCCCGTCGGTGCCGGATAATAGAGTTTCCTGTACTACACACACAGTACTCTAACTGAGGTCTTATTAAGGTTTTATATAGGCTCATTATTACCTTTTGGCTTTTAATATTCTATATCTCTTGATAGCAAGCCTATAATTGAGATAGAGATATATAATTTTTTTTTTCAAAGTTTGCTGATGACTTGGAAATGTAGCTAACAGTGAGGAGGATAGTAATAGACTTCAGGAGGATATGGGCAGTCAGACACATGGCAGATGAAATTTAACACAGCAAAGTGTGAATTGATTCATTCTGTAGGAAGAATGAGGCGAAACAATATAAACTAAATGGTACAATTTTAAAAGGAGTGCAGGAACAGACACCTGGGGGTGTACGTACACAAATCTTTAAAGGTGGCAGGACAAGTTGAGAAGGCTGTTTAAAAAGGCATATGGAATCCTTGGCTTTAGAAACCGATTCAATAATAACTTTCAAAAGGGAATTGGATAAATACTTGAAGGGGAAAAATTTGCAGAGCTATGTGGAAAGAGATGGGGAGTGGGACTAGTTGGATAGCTCTTTCAAAGAGCCAGCACAGACACAATGGGCCGAATGGCCTCCTGTGCTGTATCATTCTATGATTCTATTAGCTTTTATTTTTCACAGCATTATCAATCTGAGGTGCTACCTTTAATGTTCTGTGAACCTGTACCTTCAAGTCCCTTTGCTGTTCCACAGCACCAAGCCTACTTCCATTCTGAGTACAATTACTGCTGATTTAAAAAAAAAAAATACAGCACCTCATCCTTGCATTAAATTCCATCTGCCACCTTTTAGCCTATTTCCCCATCTCCTCAATGGCCCGTATTTTCTGATCGCAGGCCTGCAATCTGGGAAAATCTATGCCCTTACCTGAGGGCTCCTGGGACACACACGCTTCCGCTCCTGGGCCTCTCCAAACTTGAAGTGCGCAGGGCCCACGTATCCCAGGGGCGCAGGTAGTTCGCAGCGTCCCTGGGATCACGTGGGCCATGGGGAGCCAATCACAGAAGGGAATCTCCCTTCATACATTTGATAGGAAGACCTGTCAAATATATGAATGGAGATCACCCCAAAAACACAAACATTAAATTAAAAAAAAAAAATCACATTTTTAAAATGACTTGAAATTACAATAAATTAAGTATTTTAAACAAAAATTTAATTTTTTGAGAAAAAATTAGTTTTTTACGGGGATAAAAATAAACTTTTTTTAAAGTATTTTTAAATAATAAATCAGTGAGAATTTTTTAAAAACTTTTTTCAAAAAGCAGGCCTTACGCCTGCTTTTACCGGGCATAAGAATTGTAAGGGTTTTCTACGGGCAGAGCATCTCCAAAAAGCGGAACTATCCGCCCGCAGAGGCCCTTCTCCAAGGCAGCCGGAGGATCTGTCAAGACCATTCTTGACAGATCGGAAATGCCGGTTTTCAGCGCATGCGCTGTGCATGCCTGAAACCGGCATTTCCAATGTCCCTACGGGTGGGTACACAGCGCGTACCCACCCGTAGGGATCGGAATATCTGGGCCAATATCTCTTTGCAGTTTCCTGTGATCTACTAAAGAATTAACTATACATCCTGTTTTGGTATCATCTGAAAATGCTGACCCCATTTTGCCCTCGGCCTACATTCAAATCATTGATGTATGCAGTGGATAGAAGTAGCCCCATAACTGAACCGAGGGATACCGTTGCCCACTTCAGGCCACTCTGAAATGCTGTCCTTAACTCCTACTCTTGCTTTGTTCCTTGTAGCCAATGTTTAATGTAGGAGAAGGTTTAATGCTATGCTTAATAGGTCTTCACATTGAATCTAATTTATTTTTTCCCTATGTAAGGAAACTTATTTCAAATTTTTTTTCTTTCGTATAAAAGTAGCCAAGTTTTATATTGAAATTTCTACTTAGATTTATTCAAGCTATTCGTATTTGGTACAATGATTCAGTTGAAGTTTAATTGTAATTGGAGCTGGTTTATTTTTTTGATTTAGTTTTTCAATAAAAATTGCTAGATTACTTGCTATAGGAAGTGGTTTCCTGCCATAGAATCTACAGAATTTGGTTGAGGTGCCACAGAAATTCTCGAGGCCCTGTATTCGGGGAAAAATGATTTTGATAGCTTAAGTTGAACCAATGTTTAGATCACTTGATGTCTCTGTAACTTCCTCCAGCCCTACAACCCTCCTGAGAACTCTTCCGTCTTCCAATTCTGGCCTCTTGTGCATTCCGAATTTCTTCACCCCACCAGTGGCGGCCGTGCCTTAAGCTGTCTAGGTCCTGAGCTCTGGAATTCCTTCCCGGGACCTCGCTGCCTCTGCACCTCTCTTTCTTCCTTTTTAAGATGCTCCTTAAAACCTACCTCTCTGACCAAGCTTTTGGTCACCTGTCCTGATGTCTCCTCCTTTGGCTCAGTGTCAAATTTTGTCTGGTTACGCACCTGTGAAACATCTTGGGACATTCTGCCATGTTAAAGGGACATTCTGCCATGTTAAAGGGACATTCTGCTATGTTAAAGGGACATTCTGCTATGTTAAAGGGACATTCTGCTATGTTAAAGGGACATTCTGCTATGTTAAAGGGACATTCTGCTATGTTAAAGGGACATTCTGCCATGTTAAAGGGACATTCTGCTATGTTAAAGGGACATTCTGCTATGTTAAAGGGACATTCTGCTATGTTAAAGGGACATTCTGCTATGTTAAAGGGACATTCTGCCATGTTAAAGGGACATTCTGCTATGTTAAAGGGACATTCTGCTATGTTAAAGGTGCTATATACATGCAAGTTGGTGTTGCCTTGATTGAAATAACACATGACAAATGATGCAATGTCATTTTCATGATGGATGATGCAGAATAGTTTTATTAGTGAAGAATATGCACAATATAACATAGGTAATATGTTTGTAAGTGCATCCTTGAAGAGAAAGAGAAAAAGCTTAATGCAGATAGTGTTGGGATGATTTGGTATCTTGTGATGTAAACTTCATTCTTGCCTCGATATAATTTTTTATGTTACATTCAAGTTCTTCAAATGCCACTGTGGTCAGACAGAATTAGCTGGCTTGCACATAAGTAATTAGTAGACAATTAAGCAGGTAGATTCAAGAGGCTTTACCATGTTATCATTCTAATGAAGCAGGACATTGTTTGCAGTACCAGCATTTAATTTCTATTTTAATGGAGATGATGGTCATTGGATTCAATCCTAAATTACAGTTCGATGGAGTACAACCAAAAAAACCTGCTGCTCCACCATATACAAGGTTTAAAAGTTAAATGTACGTTGTCAAGAAACCAACAATGCAATTTATTGGTATCTAAGTTAATTAACTTCAGAGTAAATAGTATATCCATAGGTGTAACCATCGTTATCGTTCCCTATATACCTAAAGAGACAAGTGCCAGAGAAATGCTTTTCTTTTAGTTTTAGGTGTCCCTCCCTTTTAAATGCATATTGCATCATAAGTTGGTATGTTTGCTCATAAATAATTTCCACCAACTGTACACTTAAGTGCATTACTCCACATAGCTTAGTGTTGAGTTATTCTCAGCAAAGTTCTTGATGCCTCTCAACAGGACTCAGTATTGAGGCTTGAACCAACACCAAGCCCAGTTGTTGACAGGTTTGTATTTTATAAAATGGGCACAAACCATATCTCTGAACATAATAGAAATTAAAACTATACTTTATACTTGTAAATTTATTTGTGGCTGTTTATAACATATATACATGCAAAGCTTTGAGTATGAGAGCACAGCACAAGGTGTATATTTTGGCCATGAAATCCATTCACTGGCTTTTTAGAGAAGTAATTTCAGCTGTAGTCAGTTGCTAAGTACAGATAGTTATGTGCTGCAGAAGAAGTAAATATTGTACTTTACAATGCAGTCCAAGTCTCGTGCAGTAATGTTAATCCAAAGCTCTGCATATACTTATCCTGCTTGATCTAAAGTGAATGTTTTTGAAGTTAATGCTGTAGACTATTTGCTGACATTATAATTTATTTCACCAGACATCTTCTCTAGTCTATATAATTTTGCTCTGTATCTTGGGGTGTTCCCAAGCATTGAGGCTTATTTGTGCAACAGAATTTCAGAGCTCCAAATAAGGAACAAAGGAAAGATGATGTAAAAATTCTATTTTTTTGTGGGATTCCAGATCGGAATGTGTTTCTAATTAGATGCTTAATCCTACAGTGAGTGAGGGCACACTATTGTAAAATGGGATATCGCAGGTTCTTCTGCACTGTGAAAGTGTTTTGTTGTCGCCATTCAGAGAACGGAGGAAGTGGACCTAGAATTTCTTGGAACCTTTTGGGGTGACTATGGCGTAAGAGCAGCATTGTGCATTTTTTTTTTTTCACCCCAAAGAAATTTGTGCGTAACTGATTTATGCTGGTTTTATGCGTGAATTTCCACAATTGTTTGTGCCACTTCTGAGAGACGTCCGCCAACACTCTTCTACTCATTCACATGCGGACAGAGCTATGTAAAAGTTTCATGAATTTACGGGAGTAATGTGCTGGCATAGATTTATGCACAAAAATATAGACACAGCACGGCCAAAAGTCACCTGATTACTAAGATTTCTGGAGTTTGGTCGTGATTTTCTTCAATTTTTAAAAAAAAGTTTCTTGCTGAGACCTGCACTATAGTTAACCAAAGTACTGTCAGTCTTAGTACACTCCACCTGCCCCCTCCCCAGTGTTCAGAAGGTTTAAGCAGCTGGAATGACCCTCCCAATGCAGAAATCCCTGTTCTGCAAAATAATGCGCAGTAAAGGCAAGCGGCTCTGAGAGGGAGGCACCATGGCAGAAGACAGCAGCCCACTTGCTATTACCCCTATTGATGGCACTGCATGTGCACTTGTTTTACATCTGTTTTTAAGTCCTGGTATAGGCAAATGAGCTCCGCACAAAATTTCGCCATAAGTTCTTGTCATCAAGATCGGCGTTGAAACTAGCGTAAATGTTGGCATAATTTCTGCACAAGTTGATTCTGGAAATTCCGGGCCAACATGTTGCCCAACTCTTAACAGCAAGAGAATGAATAAACCACCATATTTTATGGAAGCAAAAATAGAACGGGTTTCAGTGGCATGAGGGGTATCTGATGAACCGATGAGGATGTTTTCCAGCTAGCTCAAATGGTCAGATTTCAGCCTGTTTAATTTGATTACGGTATACTCTAAAACTGAATGAATGGCAAGGACCATTGTATTTGTTCATTATAAATCTGACATTTCAGAAGCTTGCCCAGAAGTTTGCCATTCAGTAAAGGTATCAACCAAGATACACAATTTGTGAATATCTTTTTCTGCCTGGATTTGCTCCAGCTGTAATTTAGATCTGTTTCTGGGACTGATGAGGGTGCAGAAGCTGCTGGCCCTGAAATTGCGGTCGGCGGCGTAGCTAAGGAGTACGCCACCGACCTCCAAAGAAATCCGCACTTACCTGGTGTGAGGCCCCCTTCGAATACTTGTGGTGTTTCACTGCTTGGTGGCCCACGGATCCCAGGGGTGCCCCTTGTGCGTAAGCGTACCTGGGATCACATGGGGTGGTGCACCAATCAGGAAACGGAAATCTCCGATGCTCGACATCAATCAAGTTTTAAATTCGCACATTACACCATTTATCTGACTCATGGGATAACAGTGGTAGCCCATGATAATCAAGTGAACATGGTCCATTTCCTGCTTTTTTTTTCCAGTATCGCCAGCATTTTCTGTTTTTATTTATGGTCTATTTATCCCTGGTTAAGCTCCGTATCTCATCACCCACAATATGGAAATGCAGTGATTTAAAAAAATCTTCAATTAAATGCATTGAAACGACAGCCCTGCTTAATTTAACTTGAATCTTGCAGTTCTGAGGAAGTTGATCATTACATGCAGTCAAACGCATTCACTGAACTTCATTGCCCTGATGTAAAACATGCCATTTCAGCAAAGCATACGGATCCCTTTTCAAGCACTCAAGCTGCTGTTTTGATATGTTCACCCATATCCCCCCTCTACCAGCTGTAAAACTTTCCTGTGTAATTGCTGGGCAGTTGGTGGGCATTTAGCCCAACCCTGCGCCAGCAATGAGAATAATAGTCGCAGTGGATGACCTATCAAGTCGGATGACAGATCGCAAGTTCGGGATTTAGCGCAAGCGCAAGATTGCAAATTCTGCCCCACTATGTTTACCTATCCAGGGAACTGATAGGACTCGCTGTAGGGACCATTATGTGGAACTTTAATCAGCAGATAACTGGCTAAGAAAACAAAGTTTAGTTACAAATGTTACCTTTTCAGTATTTGTCGTCGGAAAGCAAATGATAGGTATTTACAGACTGTTAAATTTCACACTTTCAGTTTTGTATTCATTTAGACTTGCTTCCTCTGACCTGATAAACCAAACAACTATGTTAAAGGAAGGGGAAAGCATTAATTGTCCTGAATTTGTATGGGTATGAACTGTCCGTCTTGATTGGAAGCTGCACTGTAAACCTCCCAATTGATCCAAGCAGCAGGGTTTTGCAAGTATTTCCCTTTTATTTCTCCATCGGGGTATTAACAAACTTCATTACAGTAAAGTTACTTTAACATTGGTGCTAGATTCTCCTTATTCTCAGTAACTGGGTAACACTAAAATTCCCAGAGAAGCAAAGCTTGGAATGATTAAGATATACCTGGATCCAAACGATTAGAGAATGATAGAAAGACTCAGTTTTCTCTTTACGTGTAAAGCCACTAGACTGCTGATGGAGTCTGACCTGCTCATTCATTCACTGTTACTGACTTATCCCTTGAAGTCCCATTGAAATCCTAACTGGACATTTTTTTGTAATATTTGTGATGAAATCTTTTACAACACACACCTACAATGATCCCGAGCAGCAGTGCATTCTGTACGTGCAAAATAAAACTTCTTACTACATCTGTCCCTGCCCTCCAACCCCATGGCAGACAGAGGCAGGCACAGGTTTAATTGAAGATAGTCATAGATTTATACAGCACAGAAAGAGGCCCCTCGTGTCCGCGCCGGCCATCAAGCCCTGTCATTGATATAAAACCACAGAACAGAGTTTCAATGAAGGGTCACGCTCAAAAATTAATGTCTTTTTTTTGTGTTTTTTTTAAGATAATAAGCCGATAATATGCTGTTTAAACATATTTGTTAATGCAGGCTAGAAATTACTTTGTGATAATACCAGAAGAATGCTCAATATCCTCGTGTTAAATTCCTTTGCTATCTTAGGAGGGGTTAACCTATTTAAAATAAATTAGAATAGAAGACACAAGAAAGTCATTCAAATGCAGCTCCAGCTTTAAGTATTTGCATCTTGCAGTATTACTGTGCTGGCCCAATCTACATCTCCCTTTTTATTGAATGTGTTCCCTGATGCACACAGGTAAAGTAGTTGTGCCCATATCAAATGTTTATTTTCCCCCAAGTGTGCTACTGCTATGCATGGTGGGGTCAGTTGGCCTGTTTGCAGAAAAATGATTAATAAAATATTAAATGTTGAACTTTAATTAAAAACAACTTTAAAGGATTTGAAGTTTTGTTGGATGTAATAATTATTTGAGAAAATACTTGCAACATTAAAAGGCAATGGCACAGTGCCTTAAAACTGGATATCTGGCCTGCATTCAAAATCTTTAAAAAAAAAAAATCAGTATTTTAAATGTATATGCAAACACTGTTTTTCGATCCTTTGCACTGTTATACATTTGTCAATTCTATATGTTGTCCATTCTTGGTGTCAGATGTCAAAGTTACACTTAAGAGCATCTTGCAGTGGGTCAAACTCTTTGTTCCAGCCAATGCATCTGCTTAAAGACAGTGAGCAGACGAGACAGTCTGAGAAAAAGATACTGTAAGTTAAAGTAGTTTCATATTTTCAGTGATGCTTGGGAACAGTTTTGCTTTATGTCCCAGCAGCAGCATTTAGCCTAAAGTTGCATTATATAAAACATTGTGTTGTATGATATCAAGCTCCTATCATTATAAAAATGTTTTCACTAGCTCACCATGAGGAATATCACAGGAAATTTTCCATATTTTATAAAAGCTTTTGCAGGAACATAGCAAAAGTCTTCTAGGAATTGGGGTATAAACCATAAAATACAGCCCATTGACAATGATTTTATGCTAGGAAGGGGAAAGCAGAAACAAACAAAAAATAATAAGCCCTTGGGGTCTCATCGCATCTGCAGCTGCAAAATGGATAAATATTAAGGATTTGTATCTACTTGGGACTGCTTTGAAACTACTCAAACTCATTTCACAGAACCCTTGTTGCCATCCGCAAGCGTCCAAATCCATGAAGGTAGAAATGGATTGGCTTCACACTTGAGTCAGTGTTGAATAGATTTTTTTTAATATAACTATACTTGATCAATTTTTAAAAGGCAATCAAAATTTTGATCACATCAATTAGTACAGCAAATTTCAAAATCTAATTTTATTTCTACATATTGTGCTAAAATGAAAGAAATGGGGACTAGGGACTGAATAGTTTTTGTTTAAATTACCTTTTGTATGGCTTATGTATAAATCTAAAAATAAAAATATTCTATTTGAGACATTTGGCAAAATTTTAATGTCACAACTCCCATGTGCCAGAGGAAATTCTGTTTGGATATTCATAAGAATATAAGAATTAGGAGTAGGCCAATCAGCCCCTCGAGCCTGCTCCGCCATTCAATAATATCATGGCGAATCTTTGACCTCAACTCCACTTTCCCGCCCGATCCTCATGTCCCTTGATTTCTACTAGAGTCCAAAAATCTATCTATCTCAGCCTTGAATATACCCAACGACTCGGCATCCACAACCCTTTGGGTGGAGAATTCCAAAGAATCACAACCCTCCTGAGTGAAGAAATTCCTCCTCATCTCAGTCTTAAAAGGCCAACCCCTTATCCTGAGACTATGCCCCCTAGTTCTAGACTTTCCAGCCAGGGGAAACGATCTCTCAGCATCTACCCTGTCAATCCCCCTCAGAATCTTGTATGTTTCAATGAGATCACACCTCATTCTTCTAAACTCCAGAGTGTATAGGCCCAATCTACCCAAATCTATTCCATCCACCAGGATTTGCTGAGTTTATTTAATCCTCCTTTTCTTCAGAACCTTTATGCTGGAATAACATTAGTTGAGGGAATTTTATTGTGGCTTATGGTCATTCCCCACTTCTCACATTATGGCTGCAGAATCCTCAGTGGCAAATAACGAGATTTAGGACATACCTAGTGCTAGGTACTTGCTCTACTTTTATGTTGCTGCTGACATATCGTCAACTTAGTACTGAATCCACTCCAGTTTTGATATGAATTACCATAGATTAGAGATGTATTTATATTGGAACATTCTTGCATTGTGAAATTGATCCGCCGGAGTATAGAAAAACTACAAAATTAACTACTCTGGGTAGGCATTACTTAAAGAAAATTCATGCTAACATTGGAGGTATGCTATAAACCACCAGCATAATAAGGAAGATAATTTACTTTATGAAGAAATAGGAAGGATATGTGAGGAAACAGGAATGTTAGTCAGAGTTGGTAGATGTAATGCATGACTTTCTTGACCTAGTGTGTCCAGGAAGCCATGAGAACTAATGCTTATTTTGATCTGTTATTTGTAATTTTTTAAAAAAAACCTCAACCTTAAGTCATAGCATTGTTGGGGTACAGCGACCACAAAATAATTGATTTGAACAGGATATGGGAGTCAGAAATAGCTAACACCAAGAGCCAAGTGCATATTTTTTAAAGGGCTAAATTCCATGAAATAAGGAACAACTAAGACAAATAGATTTGGGGGATTGTTCAATACAATATATACATTCTTCAACAGTATTTCAGCAGAAGCCAAATGGAGTACAACAGAGAGGTAAAGAGAGACACACACAGCTGAGGCTAAGCATAACAGTAAATCATTCTTTCAGTACCACAATAGCAAGAGGTGATGAGAGTTGAAACCTGTAAAAGATGCAAACAGGCTTGAAACCGAGGATCAACCCAAAATAGTAAATATTCTGAATCACTGCTTGTCTTAAACACGAGCAACATGCCCTCTCTTAAACAAAGGGATCCCAAGTAAAATCAGTGACTTTGTTACAAATGAGATGTAAGGCCTAGGCAGGCTAATAAATCCCCATGGATACATGGGACCTGAAATTGCGGTCGGAGGCTTCCCGCGGGCGAATGCCTCCGAACTGCAAGTAAAATCTGTACTTGCCTGATGGTCCCGGACCTACGAAGACTCGCCTGCGTAAAGGCCCACGTATCCCAGGGCGCAGGCGGTTCGCAAGCGTCCCTGGGATCACGTGGGCCAGCCCAACCAATCAAAAAGGGGGATTCCATTTGCGTACGGAATCCCCATAAGCATAATCGGATATCCCTAAAAAAATACATTTTCACACAACCTAAATAAAAATAAATCATCATGTTTAAAATTAATTAAAATACAATTTAATTAAACATTTAAAACACATTTAATTTTTTGAAAAATAAATTTAAACAATTTTTAAAGGGGCCAAAAATAACCTAAACTAACTTTAAAGGTTTTTGGATGTTTAAATCATTTATAAAAAAAAAAAATTATTTTAATATTTATTTAAACCCTTACGCTGGTAAAAGAAGGCCCTATGCCTCCTTTTACCAGGCGTAAGGGTTTTGTGGGCATTCGTTGGGCAATAGTTGGGGAAATAGCGCCCTATAGGAACCCTGCGCCAGCGAATGTCCATTTCCTTCAGATTCGTACGATCTGTCAGGCTGAAATTTGACATCGCAAGTTCCGGGTTTCCGGGAGGACTGAGCGAGGTACATCAGAGCTTGGTGCTGGAACCAACTGTTTCTAGATTACATAAATAACCTGGATTCTAGAAACTCAAAAGTGGTAACATTTGTAGATGATATCAAACTAGGAGGGCTAGTGGAATTGGAAGAGACAACTCAGAAAATATAAAATGAGTTGGGCAAGATATGTGTGAGCAGAACAATGGCAGATGAAATTTAATGCAGTTAAATGTTAACTGCTGTACATACATAGAAAGAAAAACAAAAATAGACAACACATGTACATATGAATGGTGTTGGAATAGCAAGGATGAAGCTGAAAGAGACCAAAGAGTCTCCATACATTTGATACTCTGCATCAGTTAGAAATGTTTAGCATCATTCAATAAAGCCAGTGAGATTTTGTACTACGTAGCCAAAACCGTATAAATATAAATCAGAGGAGGTAATGATCAAACTTTATAGTGCTCAAGTCAGACTGCGCCTTGAATACTGCAATCATTTCTGGTCTCCCAAGAAACAAGAGAGCTATTCAAGTGCTGGGGCACTTGAGAGAAGAGCCATGATGGTGGCCCCCAGTGTTGGGGCTGAGTTACGAGAAAAGATTGAAGAAACTCTGGCTTTTCAGTCTGGATAGGAGGTGATCTTCTGGAGGTAGATAAGATCACTGGGTTTAGAAAAAGTTAACCCAGAATATTGCTTTAAATTAAACTGCAGGAGTAGAAATAGGGGGCACAGGTTCAAACTGGAGAAGGGTTCTTTTAGGACTGATACCAGGATTTTTTTTCTTTTATACGTTTCTTCCTGTGACTCACTCTAACCCTGTTTTTATGATCGTCCATATTCCTCTTTCTTGTTCCTTTTGAAAATAATTCAATGTTCTTATGAAGTTAGGGTGTCCAAAGCATTCAAATATGGTCTCTCCAATGATCTGTATCAGCTTAGAATTACTTATTTAAAATGCCCTTGAGATATATGCCCGTATATATGATCAGCCTTGTTAATAGATTGATTGGATAGTTACAAAAAAGGCTTCTAATGGAAATAACAGGAAATATGTGCAGTTAATCACGTGCATACAGTTCTTGGGCAATGGTTTGTTTTAGGTTGAAGTTAGATGTTGACTTTTAACAGAACTAATTGATGTTTGAATATAGTGTTTGAGATTCAAATGCTGACTGAGGGATTACTAATATTTTGATATCAATTTTGCTAACAATGGGGAAAAATGCAAATACACTCAGCCCTGATGTACAATTAGAAGCTGTTATCATGAAAAGGAGAACCATGTGTTTGTGGGAAGGGAAATGATTGTGGTTGTATTTCCTGTCAGAACCTAAGGAGTGAATAACAACAAAAAAAGTGACTTAAATGTGTAAGCTTCATGTTCCTGAAAGTGACTGCTGTAAAAACACCAACAATGTTCACAACAGATAGCCCTAGCAAGAAGATTAATAGGTAGGTTTGACATAGATTAGAAAATAACTGCAACAGCTTTGGGGCATGTTTTTTTTAAAGATGTTGGGTACCTTTTTATTCTGCATTCATTCTATTTTGTATTATGCAACAGTATTCAGATCAGTCGTAGTACTGGCAAGGTGTAATGTTGCGGCAGATATGTTAAGACCAGAATTTCCTTCTGTTTGAGCACATGAGCTTGTAGAGTTTGAATGTGTTTTATTTTTGCTGTGGTTAACATCTGTAGTGTGAACATTGTATACTTTTGCACTGGCATTCATTCACTTTACCCTAGTTTCTGTCTCTTTGGGCGTGAAAAACAGGAGGTCAGCACTAAGTACATATTACTTGGAACAAAAAAGGCCCTTTGACCTATTAAGCATGCTTGTTTTGCAGTCCATGCATAACTCTCTCATATATTTATCGGCTCTCTTCTCCCTGTACTTTCTCTCTCTCTCTCTCTCTCTCTCTCTCTCTCTCTCTCTCTCTCCCCTCTCTCCCCCTAATGTGTAATTGCTGCAAAAAGTTCAGAATCTTGCATAGGTTAATGTGAGGAACAAAATAGCTCATAGCCTGCAATTGTGTGCACTTATTATTCAGAATATGATTCTCCTCCGAACAGGTAATGACAAAACTGTTATCACCAGCTCAAATAATTTGTATGAATAATTCGCATCGATTAGGGAAAGGAATTCCAGATTCTCCTATAATCCATATGCTATAACAAATAACTGAAGTTTGTTCTGAGGTAGTAACAAGGTGGAGATGATAGACGAAAGAGCAAAATTCAAGTGGTTCGTCCGTGTTACTCGAGATTTACTACTGCTTGTAATGTATTCTAATCCTGTGTTGTCTCAGATGATGTATTCAAATGACAGTTTAAGCAAAAACAAAATGCATTTTGGCTTTCTTACAAAATATTTACCTACACATACGTAGTTTAGCTGAAGGGAATGCAGCTCAAATTCACAACGACATGCTAGATTAGAATTTTCATTTCTCCAACTATAAATTAAGGTATGTTGTATGTTTCATGTCTCCATGTATATCTTGATAAGTTTTTTTCAGAATGTAATGCTAGAGACATGGGATGTGAACATAATTCTACAAATACAGCATGCAGCTTTGTTGAATCATTTTTACAGTTAAAAGAAGTTTAAGTTGCACAGGAGTCATTTTATTTTGTTTCAAACCTCTTTTTATAGACCTTGCTGCCTGGTGGACTGGCAGGGTATGGCTTTCCTCTTCAATTTCAGTCCATGTATCTCCCCAGTCAGCACAGCTTAGATCAGGAACTAAGCAAAGCAGGACTCGATTCTATACCTGTTCCCAGTAACTGCGGTAACGTTCAATTGCACACTGCTGTGCAATGGTACTTTGGAACTAAAATTTCTTTGGAATTGCGCACACTTCTCAAGCCCACGCTCAATCAGTACTTAGTTTGACTAATGTCTCTTGCTGTTTGAATTGCACATCCTTGCCACCATATAAAACTAGCAAACACTGACCCAACAGCTTCGACAAAGCTGACACTGCGCCCCCCCCCCCCCCCCCCTAAAATATCGACATCACAAGGAGGAGACACACATGTGAAAACAAGTAGTTAAAATTTGTGACTCAGTTGGTAGGTATATAAAAATTCCACTAGCATCGGGGGAGAAATTAAACCTAAGTACACGAAAGGCAGATGGGGAAATCCAAATACTGAATACACAAAATTGGTGATGTGCTTGGTGGGGTTCCAGACGTAGGTTCCCCATGAACATTCGCAAATTTTTACATGAAAAATTATGCAGTATTTCTAATTTTAAGCACTTTTAAAATCTACTAATTGTAAAGTGTAATCTTTTTTTAAAAAAAGGAACTACAAAGTGACATTTGGTTATTCAACAGACCGACCACTTCTCTAAAGGTTATCTCACGTCATCCTTCAATATCAAACATCCCCCCCCAAATGCGCAAGGCACTTTACTCACTCTGGACCCAGTTCAGTGGACGAGGAGCAGCATGGAGTACAATGTCTATCACAGAAACAAATACCTCAAAGCTTTGCAGGACACAGTGGCGCTCTTCTCTGCTACCCCTCAATTTAACTTGGCACTCTTCTGCATTAATCCAGCTAAACTGGTACTTGCCCATTTCAATCTAGCAATCTTTTTCTATTTGCACCCTCCTCACCCAGCTGCGTTCATGCTGTTACTCTTTCTGTCCATCCCAATTCCTGCTGCTACTCTTCTGCCGCACTCATTCTCAGGTAATGCTGGTAATCTCTCTCCTTCCCTCTCCCCTTTCGTTTCACACAACGTGCTCAGTCCTATCTGAGTCCAGCTGCTAATGCATTGTCCCTGGTAGGAGTGGGACTGAGGGGAAAGGAGCTTAGTCAATAAAAGCTTGCATGCTGACTGAACCTCAAACACTGTCGATGTGAAATGCTGACAATGATATGTATATGTGACTTTTTATGACTTTGAATAGACCTAACTATAGAACAAAGGTGACCTTATTTAGAAAGTGCTCCACGATATAAGGAAACATATTGATGGGGGTGGAATAATCTTCTCTATCTAATCAATCTCTACACTAATATGGGCGGCAATAAATGTAAAGCTGCAGTAAGATCTTTCTTGAGTTTCAGTTTTGTTGACCCAGAAATAAAACAAAGAATTTTTATAAATAACAAATTAAAAGCAACCATTGGTACTGTGGCTCTTGCTGGTTCAGCCATAATTATGATGTCTTGATACACATTTCCCATGTAAAGTCGCAATATGCATATTCACCAGAGCCTTTTTTATTACTTTTATTGATGAGCATATTGGCTTTTAGCATTACAAAGACATTTTCACCCGTGTGCACTACCATTTTAAAAGTAAGATGCTTCCAATTCTGTAATGGTTGGAATTTAGGTCAAGTTTATGGAAAAGTTAGCAGCTCTTCCTCCTTCATAGTAAAAATCCAAATATGTCCATCTTTACCACATGAACATCCTTATTAGCTTCAGAACTACGACCAATCAAATTGCCACTAATGGTGTGGAGGACAAATTCTTGGAATGCATGTGAGATGGTTTCCTGGATCAGTATGTGGAGGAACCAACCAGGGAACAGGCTATTCTGGATCTGGTACTGTGTAATGAGAAAGAGCTAATCAATAATCTTGTGGTAAAGGGGCCTTTAGGGACAAGTGACCATAATATGATTGAATTTTATATTAAGTTTGAGAGTGATGTAATCCAATCTGAAACTAAGGTCTTCAATCTAAACAGAGGCAACTACAAGGGTATGAGGGACAAGTTGGCCATGGTGGATTGGGAGACTACACTAAAAGGTATGAAATAACAACAGAAAACGCTGGAAAAACTCAGCCGGCCAGGCAGCATCCGTGGAGAGAGAAACCGAGTTAACGTTTCAGGTTGAAGACCTTTCGTCAGAACTGGAAAAAAGCAGGAAATGAAATAGATTTAAAGCACGTATACAGCTGGGAAAAGGGAGAGGGGATGAAAGAACAAAAGGGAAGGTCAGTGGTGGGATAGAAAGCAGGAGAGATTGAGACATTGAGAGACATTAAGAGATAATCAAGGCAAGAGGAGGTGTTAATGTGACAGGTTGAGGCTAGATGAAGTGTGAAATGTGCTGGCAGAATGAAGGACAGCTGCTGGGAGGGGGAAAAAAAAGCCAAACAAAAGGGTGGATGAAAAAATAAAATAAAAAATATAAATATGATAGGGGCCGAGGTTATGATCTGAAATTGTTGAACTCGATGTTCAGTCCAGAGGGCTGTAGGGTGCCTAAACGAAAGATGAGGTGCTGTTCCTCAAGCTTACACTGAGCTTCCGTGGAACAATGCAAGAGGCTGAGGACAGTGAGGTCAGAGTGGGAGTGGAGCGGAGAATTAAAGTAACAGGCCACTTCATCTAGCCTCAACCTGTCACATTAACACCTCCTCTTGCCTTGATTATCTCTTGATGTCTCTCAATGTCTCTTAATCTCTCCTGCTTTCTATCCCACCACTGACCTTCCCTTTTGTTCTTTCATCCCCCTCCCACTTTTCCCAGCTTTATACTTGCTTTAAATCTATTTCATTTCCTGCTTTTTTCCAGTTCTGACAAAAGGTCTTCGACCTGAAACGTGAACTCTGTTTCTCTCTCCATGGATGCTGCCTGACCTGCTGAGTTTTTCCAGCGTTTTCTGTTGTTATTTCGGATTTCCAGCATCCGCAGTATTTTGCTATCCTAAAAAGTATGAAGGTGGACATACAATGGCTAACATTCAAGGAAATAATGCATAATTTGCAACAAACATATATTCCTCTAGGGCATAAAAACCCAAAAGGAAAAGTGATCCAACCATGGCTAACGAAAGAAATTAAAGCTAGTATTAAGTCAAAGGAGGAAGCTTATAAAGTTGCCAGAAAAAGCGGTCAGTCTGAGGATTGGGATCTTTTTAGAAATCAGCAAAGGGGGACCAAGAAATTGATAAAGAAAGGGAAAATGGAATATGAGCACAAACTAGCAAAATATAAAATGGATTGTAAAAGCTTCTATAGGTATGTGAAAAGGAAAAGACTAGCGAAGGTTAATGTAGGTCCTTTACAGTCAGAGACGGGAGAATTTATAATGGGGAATGAGGAAATGGCAGAGAAATTCAATAAATACTTTGTTTCTGTCTTCACAGAGGAAGACACAAAAAACCTCCCAGAAATACGACACAACCAAGGGTGTGGCGAGAATAAGGAACTTAAAGAAATTATTAGTAAAAAAACAGTACTAGCAAAATTAATGGGACTAAAAGTCGATAAATCCCAAGGACCAGATGACCTACATCCTAGGGTTTTGAAAGAGGTGGTCATTGGGATAGTGGACACATTGGTTGTCATCTTCCAAAATTCTATAGATTCTGCAACGATTCCTGCAGATTGGAGGATAGCAAATGTAAACCCGCTATTTAAGAAAGGAGGGAGAGAGAAAATGGGGAACTACAGACCTGTTGGCCTCATCAGTAGTTGGGAAAATGCTGGAATCTATTATAAAGGATGCAACAACTGGGCACTTAGAAACTAATAAGATTGGGCAGAGTCAACATGGATTTATGAAAGGGAAATCCTGTTTGACAAACCTACTGGAGTTCTTTGAGGATGTAACTAGTGGAGTAGACAAAGGGGAACCGGTAGATGTGTATCTGGATTTTCAGAAGACCTTCGATAAGGTCCCACACAAGAGGTTGGTGAACAAAATTAGGGCACATGGAATTTCGGGTACTATACTAGCATGAATTGAGAA
Organism: Squalus acanthias; assembly: GCA_030390025.1. Taxonomy (NCBI): domain Eukaryota; kingdom Metazoa; phylum Chordata; class Chondrichthyes; order Squaliformes; family Squalidae; genus Squalus; species Squalus acanthias. The sequence goes on from CM059429.1 coordinate 149,873,177, forward strand.
TTGGTTAACAGACAGAAAACAAAGAGTAGGGATAAACGGGTCTTTTTCAGGATGGCAGGCTGTGACTAGTGGGGTACCGTAAGGATCGGTGCTTGGGCCCCAGCTATTCACAATCGATATCAATGATTTGGAAGAGGGGACTAAATGTAACATTTCCAAATTTGCTGCTGATACAAAAATAGGTTGCAGTGTTAGTTGTGAAGAGGATGTGAAGAGGCTTCAAGGGGATCTCGACAGGCTCAGTGAGTGGGCGAGAACATGGCAGATGAATATAATGTGGATAAATGTGAAGTTATCCACTTTGGTAGAAAAAACAGAAAGGCAGAGTATTTCCTAAATGGTGAAAGGTTGGGGAATGCAGATGCTCAAAGGGACCTGGGTGTCCTTGTACCTGAGTCACTGAATGTGCAGGTGCAGCAAGCCATTAGGAAGGCAAATGGTATGCTGGCCTTCATTACAAGAAGATTTGAGTAAAGAAGTCTTACTGCAATTATATAGGGCCTTGGTGAGACCACACCTGGAGTACTGTGTACAATTTTGGTCTCCTTACCTAAGGAAGGATATACTTGCCATAGAGGGAGTGCAACGAAGGTTCACGAGATTGATTCCTGGGATGGCGGGGCTGTCGTATGAGAAGAGATTGAGTAAACTAGGCCTGTATTCTCTTGAATTCAGAAGAATGAGAGGGGATCTCATTGAAGCATACAAAATTCTTACAGGGCTTGATAGGGTGGATGCTGGGAGAATGTTTCCCTTGGCTGGGGAGCCTAGAACCAGGGGCCACAGTCTCAGGATAAAGGGTAGGCCATTCAGGACTGAGATGAGAAGAAATTTCTTCATACAGAGGGTGGTGAATCTTTGGAATTCTCTACCCCAGAGGGCTGTGGAGGCTCAGTCATTGGGTATATTCAAAACAGAAGTCAATAGATTTCTGGCTAGTAAAGGCATGAGGGGATATGGCGATGGGGCCGGTGAATGGAGTTGAGGCAGAAGATCAGCCATGATCTCATTGAATGGCGGAGCAGGCTCGACAGGCCGAATGGCCTACTCCTGCTCCTATTTCTTAGGTTCTTATGTTCAAAGAAAGCAGAATAATGTAACTGGATTTGCTTCAAATCGTGTCTCCAGTTCTGAACATTTTTGGGTCAACAAGCTTTGAGTAGAAAGGGCAATCGCTGGTGCCTCATCTTATTAATCCATAGCACAGTAAGCTGGTACAACCGCAATTCACTATTGGGTACTTTTTGATTTTTTTTGATCCTAATAAGAAATCTGCCTATGCGTTGTGCTCGGATTTATCTGTGGCGGGGATCAAGTGTATCCTCTGATTACACAACTGGTTTTGCGCATGTCGGCAACAGATGCACAAAGTTTCATGTGTACACAAGTTGTGCGTGCAGAGCTCTGGGTTTGTGCAAGTGTATTCTGGGTAGGTTTGTCAATTCTGGTTGGAAGCATTCCTGGAGGTTTGATCACGCTGTTCCACCTACGGGATGTCTGGTCACATGATGCCTGTGAATGTTACTGCATTTGCCGTATAAAAGTTGGGTGCCCTGTAGTTGAGTATTTTTGCTTGTGGTTTTGTGCCAGCAGCTGTTACGCAGGAAGTTCAGAGAACCAGGAGGCCACCTCCAAGCAGGCGTAGAAGGGAAACGGGGGAGGGGGGGGCATTCGCAGGGGGGAATCAAAGGTGGGAGGAATGTTGATTACAGCAGTAAGTAATAATAACTCCCTGAAACTGCATGGTGAACTAACAGTAAACCCTCAAGGTTCCCCTTATAACCAACTGTGATACAATAGCAGTCTATCTGTAATGGGTAATAATAGGTGTAACGCCCCAAATCCTACCTGTAACTAGAATTATAGAAAGTTACAGCACGGAAGGAGTCCATTTCGGCCCATCGTGTCCGCGCCGGCCAACAAAGAGCTATCCAGCCTAATCCCACTTCCCAGCTCTTGGTCCGTAGCCCTGCAGGTTAGAGCATCCCAAGTGCACATCCAAGTACTTTTTAAATGTGGCTAGGGTTCCTGCCTCTACCACCCTTTCAGGCAGTGAGTTCCAGACCCCCACAACCGTGAGTTCCAGACCCCCACAACCCTCTGGGTGAAGAAATTTCCCCTCAAATCCCCTCTAAACCTTCCACCAATTACTTTAAATCTGTGCCCCCTGGTTTTTGACCCCTCTGCTAAGGGAAATAGGTCCTTTCTATCCACTTTATCTATGCCCCTCATAATTTTATACACCTCAATAAGGTCTCCCCTCAGCCTCCTCTGTTCCAAGGAAAACAGACCCAGAGTACCCAGTCTTTCCTCATAGCTAAGATTCTCTACTGCTGGCAACATCCTTGTAAATCTCTTCTGTACCCTCTCTAGTGCAATCACATCTAGTAGTAGTAATCCTATAATTCGCTGATATTCACCCTGTAGCTACAGCCAGAACCTCCCTGCACTTCACAAGGTTCCCAGTCGATGCCACTTTAACAGCCCCCATCTCCTTCGACTAAGGTTCTGTGTGACAGTGACAACTCTGTACTGGGAGCCTTAGTTGGAGCCATTCTGTACTTGGACTTCACACATCAAAACCGGCCAGTGCAGATCGACCTGAACTAAAGTCAGATCGCACAAAAGGGCTGCGGGCTCAGTGTTTGGGGCACTTCTCACAGGGCACATCGTCCTCGGCTCAGCACCATCATTTCTAAGCCACTCCCTGGGCTTGGACTCAATAAAGGAGAATTTTCACAGAATGATGGAAATTACAGCACAAGTGGAGGCCATTTGGCCCTTGTGCCGGTGCTGACATTCTGTCCTGTAACCCCATTCCCCTCCCCCCCCCCCCGATACTTTATATTCTTCATTTTCAAATACTTATCCTATTACCTTTTAAATGATGGGCGTCGACCTTGTGAAGATATTTTGACTTGTGGGCGAGACCAGAACTAGGGGCCATAAATATAAGATAGTCACTAATAAATCCAATAGCTGATTCAGGAGAAACTTCTTTACCCAGAGAGTGGTTAGAATGTGGAACTCGCTACCATATAAGGAGTAGTTGAGGTGAATAGCATAGATGCATTTAAGGGGAAGCTAGATAAGCACATGAGGGAGAGGGGAATAGAAGGATATGTTGATGGGGTTAGAAGGAGGGTGGGAGGAGGCTCGAGTACAGCATAAACACTGGCATGGACCTGTTGGGCCAAATGGCCTGTTTCTGTGCTGTAAATACTTTGTAATGTTCTCATCTCTGCCTCAATAGCCAATTGTGGTGAAGTATCCCATGGACTAACAGCCCTCGGTGCAAAAACATTCCTTCTCCCTTAGTTATTCCAGTGAGAATCCTAGGTCTATGTCCTCTTTCTCCATTCCCCAGTCTGAGCCTTAGTAATTGATGGTTAAACAACGTTGTGTAATTAGAAACCTTTGGACAGGGTCTTGTGAATGGAATTTGGGGTTTAGAGATTACTATTAAAACTTAAATTGATTTATTTTGAAGTTTAGTATTACGGATTTTTGCTTGCTATTTTCATCTTTTTTTGGGGGGTGGGGTGGGGAGAGCATATTTAGAGCAATATGTACATTTTCAATTTTTAAAGGTGCTGGGATTAATGTTTTCGTTGAGGCTTGTCTTCAGCATTCTCTTAAGGACCTTTGGTTCAGTATTGCCCAACCATCCATTTTCAAAATTTGGCACAGTGAGGCAATTGTATAAGGTATTTGTAACGATGAATTCAATCTTGGGTCACTGTCATTTAAAAAAAAAAAGATGAAACTTTAACTGTGTATGTGATTCTAGAATGAGACAGTGACCAGTTTCTGTGAATAGGCATTCACATTGTGATAGATGAGGGGTGGTGCGATCAGCTGCTGCCTACCTAGTCTGTTCCCACTCTTCTTACTGTAAGGGATTGGCACATGTAATGAAAGTGAACAAAGTCTTCCGTAAGTTGCAACAACAAAAAAATTACCCTTGAAATACATGACTGAGTGCAAACTTGGAACTCGGCAGATATGTCATAACCTGCTTGTGTTGTGTTATCCTTTGAGCTCTGTCAGTTTTGTTGTTGTTTGTTGCACCGTGGTAAAATAAATGCACTGGCGTGCAGCCTTTGTTTATCCCTGCAGTTCTTTTCCACTTTTTGTTTCTTATTGGAACTGTGCCAAAAACAGCAATTTAGAGTGAATACCTGACAAATGAATAGGTTCTTAAATGAGTGTGCCAGTCCTTTTCTTATGACTCCTCACATTTTTTGCAGATTGTTTAAGTGGATAGTCCATTGTGGCCTCCCAAATAGTTAGAATTTAATTGGCGCAGTCGGCTGCTGCTTGCCACCAGTGATCTAACGTGCTGAGGCAAAGTGCTGCTCTGATTTTAGTGCCAGCTGTTCAGTCAGTTGAAATGTACCAAAACAGACCGAAGCAAAGTCAAAAATGACAAGGTGACTCTGAGCATATCATAGAAACATAGAATCTAGGAGCAGGAGTAGGCCATTCGGCCCGTCGAGCCTGCTCCACCATTCAATATCCTTCCTTGACCACTCTTCAGCCTTTGACAGGGTTGACTTCACCTCACCATCCTCCTCCCAATGACTCCTCCATTGTTCAGCTCAGTGGGACTGTCCTTGCTTAGTTTCACTCTTATCCTAGCGTAACCAGGGAATCACCAGCTTTGGCTTCTCTTCCCACGTCGACACTGCTACTTCCAAGTCCCTCAAGGATCTATCCTTGGTCCCTTTCTCTTCCTCATCTACTTGCTGCCCCTTGGCGACATCGTCCACTGACATGGGGTCAGCTTCCACGCTGATGATGCCCTGCTCTACCCCTCGGAACTCCTTCACTCACGGTGATGTCAGACTGTTTGTCCGATATCTAGCCTTCGATCAGCCGGAATTTCCTTCAACTAAATATAGGGGAGACCAAAGCCATTGTCTTCAGTTCCTACCCCAATCTCAGTACCCTCACCACTGATGATCTCTCCCTCCCTGGCCACTTTCAGGCTTAAACAGACTGCTTGTAACTTCAGTGTCCAACCCCAATCTGAGGTCCCAATCCCATATTCTCTCTATAACAAAGACCACTTCCTTCCACGCCCGTAACATTGTTTGCCTACATTCCTACCTCAGTCCATCTTCTGCTGAATCCCTGATCCATGCCTTTATCACCTCCAGACTCAACAATTCTAATGCTGTCCTGACCGACCTCCCATCCTACACTGCAGATGATGTTGCTAAGGAGCACCGTGTAGCTGAGAAAGAGGCCAAGGACAGATCCTTGAGAGACTCCAGAGATAACGGTATGGGGGTGGGAGGAGAAGCCATTGTTTGGGGTACTCTGGCTACGTTCACATAGATGAGTGAAACTAAGTGTGGGTAATCCAGGTGAACTGGACAATGGAGAAAATGTGTTGGAGCAGGATGGTGTGGTTGATGGGGTCGAAGGCTGCAGAGAGGATGAGGAAAGATAATGCGTCACAGTCACAGGATATAATTTGTGACATTAGTTTGAGCTATTTCAATGCTGGGGCAGAACCTTAATTGGAGATGTTCAACCGTCGAGTTGCACCCAAATCCGTGCCCATCTTTCTTGCAACAACACGCTAAAGAACTTTCAAGATGAAATGGAGATCAGAAATGGGGCAATAATTTGCAAGGACAGAGCGATGAAGGATTTTTTTTTTGAGTGATGACAATAGGTTTGAAAGCGAAGTGGACAGTACCTGAGGGGTCCATTTAAGATGTCAGTAAGCACAGGACTCAGGATGGGAAGTTGGGTGCCCAGCAGTTGTGTGGGAATGGGGTCAAGGGTTGAGAGATGAGTCTCACAGACTAGATGCGCTTGACGAGGGTAAGAGGGGAGAGAAACTGGACAAAGATGTGGATTCAGGGCTCAGGCGGGGGGACATGAGGGTAAGGGGGGAGGTTTAGCTTGGTGGCTAAGTGGAGGCAGCTGAACAGATGGTCTCAATCTTGGTGACAAAGAAGTCCATAAGATCCTTGCACTGGTTGGAGGTGAGGGTGGAGGGGGCAGGGGAGAATGGTTTGAGGAGTTGGTTGGTAGTGAAGAGAGGCTGGGGGTTATTTCTGGTCTCCAAGATGATCCGAGAGTACTGGGAAGTTTTAGCAGAGGAGAATGCGAATTGAATAAACCTATAAATCATCATCTGTGGTGTTGGTCTTGGGTAGTGAGGTGGCTGGCTGCAGAGTTGGGCTCTCATGCAGAAACGATTGTTGTACAGTCAGGTCAGGAGCAAGTGGGGAGGCTTAGGTTAGCCAGGAGAAGTGAGGCTGCAGATTCTGGTCAAGCTGAAAGCAGGAAGACTAAGCAACTGAGTCATGTTGTCGAGCTTCTGGGTCTGAAGGTCAGTATACTCTGCAGCAATAAAACAAAATGAGTCATCAGAGGAGGTGAGTCTGTGGATTATACTTTTAGATCGTGATGTGACTGAGGCAGTTAGAATAGGCCAGCCTCAATCAAAGTAAAGAGAAAATCTATGTAGATTTATTGTCATTTGTACAAAATTATTCATACAATTAAAGAGAAATTAAATTGGAGAGAAAGGAGAATTTAATGATTTCATGGCCTTGACAGAAATTTGGCTGAAGTTTTTTTTATTCGTTTATGGGATGTGGGCGTCACTGGCAAGGCCAGCATTTATTACCCATCCCTAGTTGCCCTCGAGAAGGTGGTGGTGAGCTGCCGCCTTGAACCGCTGCAGTCTCTGTGGTGAAGGTACTCCCACAGTGCTGTTAGGTCGGAAGTTCCAGGATTTTGACCCAGTGACGATGAAGGATCGGCAATATACTTCTAAGTCAGGATGGTGTGTGACTTGGAGGTGGTGGTGTTCCCATGCGCCTGCTGCCCTTGTCCTTCCAGGTGGAAGAGGTTGCGGGTTTGGGAGGTGCTGCAGAAGAAGCCTTGGCGAGTTGCTGCAGAAGAAGCCTTGGCGAGTTGCTGCAGTGCATCTTGTAGATGGTACACACTGCAGCCACGGTACGCTGGTGGTAGAGGGAGTGAATGTTTAAGGTGGTGGATGGGGTGCCAATCAAGCAGGCTGCTTTGTCCTAGATGGTGTTGAGCTTCTTGAGTGTTGTTGGAGCTGCACTCATCTAGGCAAGTGGAGAGTCTTCCATCACACTCCTTACTTGTGTACATGGCCGCCTTTGATCTCACAAAGGCCTTCCACACTGTCAACCGTGAGGGATTACGGAGTGTCCTCCTCAAATTTGGCTGCCCTCAAAAGTTTGTCACCATCCTCCGCCTGCTTCACGACGACATGCAAGCCGTGATCCTGACCAACGGTTCCACCACAGACCCAATTCACATATGGACTGGGGTCAAGCAAGGCTGTGTCATCGCACCAATGCACTTCTCGATCTTTCTTGCTGCAATGCTCCAGCTCGCCCTCAATAAGCTCCCCACTGGAGTGGAGCTAATTTACAGAACAAACGGGCAACTGTTCAACCTCCGTCGTCTCCAACCCAGATCCAAGGTCGTCCCATCCTCTGTCGTCAAATTACAGTATGTAGACGACGCTTGTGTCTGTGCTCACTCCGAGGTCGAACTCCAAACCATCGTCAACACCTTCACCGAAGCGTACGAGAGCATAGGCCTTACACTAAACATCCGTAAGACAAAGGTCCTCTACCAACCTGCTCCCTGATTATCAAAATCCACGACAAGGCCTTGGACAACGTGGACCACTTTCTATACCTCGGGAGCCTACTGTCAACAAGGGCAGACGTCGATGACGAAGTCCAACACCGCCTTCAGTGTGCCAGTGCAGCCTTCGGTCGCCTGAGGAAGAGAGTGTTTGAAGACCAGGACCTCAAACCCGGCACTAAGCTCATGGTCTACAGAGCAGTAGTGATACCCGCCCTGCTGTATGCCTCAGACATGGACCATGTACAGCAGGCATCTCAAAGCACTGGAGAGGTGCCACCAACACTGCTTCCGCAAGATCCTGCAAATCCATTGGCGGGATAGGCGCACCAACGTCAGTGTTCTCACTCAGGCCAACATCCCCAGCATCGAAGCTTTGACCACGCTCGATCAGCTCCGATGGACGGGTCACATTGTCCGCATGCTCGATACGAGACTCCCAAAACAAGTGCTCTACTCGGAGCTCCGACACGGTGAGAGCCCCAGGTGGGCAGAGGAAACGCTTCAAGGACACCCTCAAAGTCTCCTTGAAAAAGTGCAACATCCCCACTGACACCTGGGAATCCCTGGCCCAAGACCACACAAAGTGGAGGAGAAGCATCCGTGAAGGCGCCGAACACCTCGAGTCTCTTTGCCGGGAGCAAGCGGAAGCCAAGCGCAAGGAGCACACGTCAACCCAAGCACCCCACCCACCCGCCCCTTCAACCACCGTCTGCCCCACCTGTGACAGAGACTGTAGGTCCCGCATTGGACTCATCAGTCACCTGCGAACTCATTTTTAAAGTGGAAGCAAGTCATCCTCGGTTCCGAGGGACTGCCTAAGAAGAGCCTTGTAGATGGTGGAAAGGCTTTGGGGAGTCGAGGTGAGACACTCGCCGCTGAATACCCAGCCTCTGACCTGCTCTTGTAGCCACGGTATTTATGTGGCTGGTCCAGTTAAGTTTCTGGTCAATGATGACCCCCAGGATGTTGATGGTGGGGGATTCGGCGATGGTAATGCCATTGAATGTCAAGGGGTGGTGGTTAGACTCTCGCTTGTTAGAGATAGTCCTTGCCTGGCACAAATGTTACCTGCCACTTATCAGCCCAGCCTGAATGTCGTCCAAGTCTTATTGCATGCGGGCATGGACTGCTTCATTATCTGAGGAGTTGTGAATGGCGCTGAACCATTGTGCAGTCATCAGCAAATATTCCCATTTCCGACCTTATGTTGAGGGAAGGTCATTGATGAAGCAGCTGAAGATGGTTGGGCCAAGGACACTGCCCTGAGGAACTCCTGCAGCGATGTCCTGGGGCTGTGATGATTGACCTTCAACCACCACAACCATCTTCCTTTGTGCTATGCATGAGTCCAGCCAGTGGAGAGTTTTCCCACCAATTTCCATTGACTTCAGTTTTACTAGGGCTCCTTGATGCCACACTCAGTCAAATGCTGCCTTGATGTCACACTCGCCTCACCTCCTGGAATTCAGCTCCTTTGTCCATGTTTGAACCAAGGCTGTAATGAGGTCGGGAGCCGAGTGGTCTTGGCGGAACCCAAACTGGGCATCAGTGAGCAAGTTATTGGTGAGTAAGTGCAGCTTGATAGCACTGTCGACGACACCTTCCATCACTTTGCTGATGATTGAGAGTAGACTGATGGGGTGGTACTTGTCTGGATTGGATTTGTCCTGCTTTTTGTGGACAGGACATACCTGGGTAGTTTTTCACATTGTCGGATAGATGCCAGTGTTGTAGCTGTACTGGAACAGCTTGGCGAGAGGCGCGGCTAGTTCTGGAGCACAAGTCTTCAGCACGATAGCCAGGATGTTGTCGGGGCCCATAGCCTTTGCTGTTTCTTGTGCGCTGAGCCGTTTCTTGATATCACGTGGTGTGAATCGAATTGGCTGAAGACTGGCTTCTGTGATGGTGGGGACCTCAGGAGGAGGCCGATATGGATCATCCACTCGGCATGGTTGTAAACGCTTCAGCCTTGTCTTTTGCACTCACGTGCTGGGCTCCACCATCATTGAGGATGGGGATATTCATGGAGCCTCCTCCTCCCGTTAATTGTTTAATGGTCCACCACCATTCACGACTGGATGTGGCAGGACTGCAGAGCTTTGACCTGATCCGTTGATTGTGGGATCGCTTAGCCCTGTCTATAGCATGCTGCTTTTGCTTTGTAGCATGCATGTAGTCCTGTGTTGCAGCTTCCCCAGGTTGGCACCTCATTTTTAGGTATGCCTGGTGCTGCTCCTGGCATGCTCTTCTACACTCCTTATTGATCCAGGGTTGGTCCCCTGGCTTGATGGTAATGGTAGCATGAGGGATATGCCAGGCCATGAGGTTACAGATTGTGGTGGAATACAATTCTGCTGCTGCTGTTGGCCCACAGTGCCTCATGGATGCCCAGTTTTGAGCTGCTAGATCTGTTCTGAATCTATCCCATTTAGCACGGTGGTGGTGCCACACAACACAATGGAGGGTGTCCTCAGTGTGAAGACGGGACTTCGTCTCCACAATGACTGTGCAGTGGTCACTGCTACCAATGCTGTCATGGACAGATGCATCTGCGACAGGTAGATTGGTGAGGACAAGGTCAAGTAGGTTTTTCCCTCGTGTTGGTTCTCTCTCCACCTGTCGCAGGCCCAGACTGGCAGTTATGTCTTCAGGACTCAGCCAGCTCGGTCAGTAGTGGTGCTACCGAGCCACTCAGGTGATGACACCTTACCCCTAAATGAAGCCTCCCCACCGGGCTATACCTTCCACCACTTGCGGTGTGGCTCTCATTACCAAATCACACCTTGGTCTGTCCCCCTACTCCTCTGCACTTTCTCCTCCTTTGAGCATCTCACCTTATTCCACCCAGCTCACCTCTCATTTTAAAATTCTCGTTCTCTACCGCCCACCCAAGTCCCATAAAATTTTATTACCGAGATATCTTCACTGCTTTCCTCCCTCAGCCTCTGCACAGAGCGACTTCTGATCCTTGATGATTTCAACCTCCATCTCAATTCATCATTCTCTCTCTCTCTCTCCTCTGAGTTCACTACCCTTCTATCCTCCCTTAATCTCTCCCTCCATGTAAATGCCCCAACCCATATTCACGGCCACACCCTCGACCTTGCTATCTCTTGTGGCTCTGCTACTCCCATCGTGTCAATCGCAGATAAGCCCATCTCTGACCACTTTTTTGTATCACCCTCCACCCACGTTCTCCTTCCGCCCCACCGCCAACCCTACTTTCTTCCTTCTGTGTCCCCCGCCCATGGGAAAAAAACTCTCTCCCCAACTCGCTTGCAACTGCACTTAGAAAATCCCAATTGTCCAACCTTTGGCCTTCCATTCACCACAACATTTCTGCAGGTACTGATCATCTCAACCACACCCTCACCACCACCTTTGATGTCTTAGAATCATAGAATGGTTACAGCACAGAAGTCGGCCCGTCGAGCCTGTGCTAGCTCTCTGCAAGAGCACTTCAGCTAGTCCCACTCTCCCGCCCTTTCCCCATAGCCCTGCAAATGTTTTTCCTTCAGTTACTTATCCAATTCCCTTTTGAAAGCCACGATTGAATCTGCCTCCACCACCCTCTCAGGCAGTGCATTCCAGATCATAACCACTCGCTGCGTAAGAGAGTTTTTCCGCCTGTCTCCTTTGGTTCTTCTGCCAATCACCTTAAATCTGTGTCCTCTGGTTCGCGACCCTTCCGCCAATGGGAACAGTTTCTCTCTCTCTCTACTCTGTCTAGACCCCTCATCATTTTGAACACCTCTATCAAATCTCCTCTCAATCTTCTCTGCTCTAAGGAGAACAACCCCAGCTTCTCCAGTCTATCCACATAACTGAAGTCCCTCATCCCGGGAACCATTCTTGTACATCTTTTCTGCACCCTCTCTAAGGCCTTCACATCCTTCCTAAAGTGTGGTGCCCAGAATTGGACACACTACTCCAGTTGAGGCCGAACCAGTGTTTTATACAGGTTCATCATAACGTCCTTGCTTTTGTACTCTCTGACTCTATTTATGAAGCCCAGGATCCCCTATGCATTTTTAACCGCTTTCTCAACCTGCCCTACCACCTTCAACGATTTGTTCATCTGCCATGTGTCCGCCCATTCCACCAGTCTGTCTGTCTTGAAGTCTAGCACTATCCTACTCACTGTTCACTATACTTCCAAGTTTTGTGTCATCTGAAAATTTTGAAATTGTGCCCTGTACATCCAAGTCATTAATAATATATATCAAGAAAAGCAGTGGTCCTAGTACTGACCCCTGGGGAACCCACTGTATTCCTTCCTCCAGTCCGAAACACAACCGTTCACTACTACTATTCTGTTTCCTGTCACTTAGCCAATTTCGTATCCATGCTGCCACTGTCCCTTTTATTCCATGGGCTTCAACTTTTCTGGAAAGCTTATTACGTGACACTTTATCAAACGCCTTTTGGAAGTCTATGTATACAACATCAACCACATTGCCCTCATCAACCATCTGTTGCCTCATCAAAAAACTCAATCAAGTTAGTTAAACATGATTTGCCTTTAACAAATCTGTGCTGGCTTTCCTTAATTAGTTCACACTTGTCCAAGTGACTGTTAATTTTGTCCCGGATTATCGTTTCTAAAAACTTCCCCACTACCGAGGTTAAACTGACTGGCCTGTAGTTGCTGGGTTTAATCCTTACACCCTTTTTTGAACAAGGGTGTAACATTTGCAATTCTCCAGTCCTCGGGCACCGCCACCATATCGAAGGAGGATTGGAAGATTATGGCCAGTACCTCCGCCTTAGTCCCTATTAAAGCCATTACTCTCTCTCACCCTGGCCGTTCCCCCTAGTACAGTCCTCATTTTCGCTCCCTTAAGTCCAAGGGAGGCAGACTTGAGCGGATATGGTGGACAACTGGTTTAGCCATTCACCACCAGATCTGGCTGGACCACAAAAAGCATTATCGGGTCTGGCTCTCATCTGCCAAAACTGCTCAATATTCAAGGATTATTCTGGAATGAAAAGATAACACCCGGCTTCTTTTCTCTACTGCAAACTGTCTTCTTAAACCCCTCGCCCTGGTCTCCTCCACCCTCACCTCCAACAAGTGAGATAAGCTCATGGACTTCTTTGTCTCTAAGAATGAGACCATCCGATCAGCTGCTTCTGCCACTTCCCTTCCTTCCCCTAGCCCACTGGGCCAAACTTCCTCTAAGGTTACCCCCTGCCCTAGCCCTGAACTCTCCTCTTTCTCCAGTTTCTCTCCGATCTCCCCTCCGAGCTCTCTGCGCTCATCTTGTCCACGAGACCCACTTCATGCTCCCTTGACCCTATTTCCACTAAACTGCTGACCACCCAGCTTCCTTTTCTGGCTCCCATGTTAGCAGATATTGTTAACGGTTCTCTCTCCTCAGGCACTGACCCCCTCTCCTTTAAATCTGCCGTCATCACCCCCTCCAAAAAAAAACAACCCTTGACCCCTCTGTCCTTGCAAACTGCTGCCCCATCTCCAACCCCCCTTTCCTCTCAAGTCCTTGAACGTGTTGTCACCTCCCAAATCCATGCCCATCTTTCCCGGAACTCCATGTTTGAATCCCTCCATTCAGGTTTCCGCCCCTACCGCAGTACCAAAATGGCTCGGCTCTTAAAGTCACAAATGAAATCCTTTGTGACTGTGACAAAGGTAAACTATCCCTCCTCGCCCTTCTCAACCTGTCTGCAGCCTTTGACACGGTTGACCACTCCATCCTCCTCCAACGCCTCTCCACCGTTGTCCAGCTGGATGGGATTGCACTCACCTGGTTCCATTCTTATCGATCTAATTGTAGCCAGAAAATCACTTTCAACGGCTTCTCTCCCCACTCCCATATCATTACCTCTGGTGTCCCTCAAGGATCTATCCTTGGCCCCCTGCTATTTCTGATCTACATGATGCCCTCGGCAACATCATCCGAAAACACAGCTTCAGTTTCCACATGTACACTGACGACACCCAGCTCTACCTCACTACCACTTCTCTCGACCCCTCCACGGTCTCTAAATTGTCAGACTGCTTGTCCGACATCAGTACTGGATGAGCAGAAATTTCTTCCAATTAAATTTTGGGAAGACCGAAGCCATTGTCTTTGGTCCCCGCCACAAACTGTTCCCTAGCCACTGACTCCATCCTTCTACCTAGCATCTGTCCTGAGGCTGAACCAGATTGTTTGCAACCTTGGTGTCATATTTGACCCTGAAATGAGCTTCCGACCACACATCCGCGCCATAACTAATAACTCCTATTTCCACCTGCGTAACATCACCTGTCTCGCCCCTGCCTCCGCTCATCTGGTGAAACTCTCATCCATGCCTTTATTACTTGTAGACTTGACTATTCCAAATCACTCCTAGCTGGCCTCCCACATTCTACCCTATGTAAACTTGAGGTCATCCAAAACTTGGCTGTCGGTGTCCTAACTTGCACCAGGTCCCGTTCACCCATCACGACTGTGCTCGCTGACCTATATTAGCTCCTGGTTAAGCAACGCCTCTTTAAAATAATTCTCATCCTTGTTTTCAAATCCCTCCATGGCCTCACCCCTCCCTATCTCTGTAATCTCCTCCAGCCCCACAACCCTCCGAGATATCTGTGCTCCTCTAATTCTGGCCTCTTGAGCAACCCTGATTTTAATCACTCAACCATTGGTGGCCCTGCCTTCAGCTGCCTAGGCCCTAAGCTTTGGAATTCCCTCCCTAAACCTCTACGCCTCGCTACCTCTCTCTTTCCTCTTAAGACGCTCCTTAAAAGCTACCTTTTTGACCAAGCTTTTGGTCATAGAATCATAGAAATTGACAGCACAGAAGGAGGCCTTTCGACCCATTGTGTCTGTGCTGGCCGAAAAAGAGCTATCCAGCCTAATCCCACTTTCCAGCTCTTGGTCCGAAGCCTTGTAAGTTACGGCACTCCAAGTGCATATCCAAGTACTTTTTAAATGTGATGAGGGTTTCTGCCTCTACCACCCTTTCAGGCAGTGAGTTCCAGGCCCCCACCATCCTCTGGGTGTAAAAGTTCTCCTCAACTCCCCTCTAATCCTTCTACCAATTAGTTTAAAGCTATGCTCCTGGGTTATTGACCTCTCTGCTAAGGGAAATAGGTGCTTCCTACCCACTCTCTCGAGGCCCCTCATAATTTTATACACCTCAATGAAGACTCCCCTCAGCCTCCTATGTTCCAAAGAAAACAATCCCAGCCTATCCAATCTTTCCTCACAGCTAAAATTCTCAGTCCTGGCAACATCCTCATAAATCATCTCTCTACCCTCTCTAGTGCAATCACATCTTTACTGTAATGTGGTGACCAGAACTGTACACCGTACTCTAGCTGTGGCCTAACTAGTGTTTTATACAGTTCAAGCATAGCCTCCCTTTTCTTATATTCTATGCCTCGCTAATAAAGGAAACTATCCCGTATGCCTTCTTAACCACTTTTATCTACCTGTCCTACCTTCAAGAATCTGTGGACATGCACTCCAAGGTCCCTCTGTTCCTCTACACTTCTCAGTATTCTACCATTTATAGTGTATTCCCTTGCCTTGTTAGCCCTCCCCAAATGCATTACCACACACTTCTCCAGATTGAATTCCATTTGCCACTTTTCTACCCACCTGACCAGTCCATTGATATCTTCCTGCAGTCAACAGCTTTCTTCCTCACTATCAAGCACACAGCCAATTTTTGTGTCATCTGCAAATGTCTTAATCGTGCCCCCTACACTGAAGTCTAAGTCATTTGCCCTAATATTTCTTTGTGGCTTGATGTCAAATTTTGTTTTATAATACTCCTGTGAAGCACCTTGGGATGTTTTACAACGATAAAGGCGCTATATAAATACAAGTTGTTTTGTTAATTTGCTTACAACTGAATGGGGGAAAAATTCAGTTGGTTGCGCCTCCCGTTAGCGCCTTAAGAGGGCGCTAATGGGGCGCAAAGCAACTAGCGCCCGGGCGCGGCGATGTTTGCGCCACTCGCGAAATTAACTAGACATTTTGCGGTGGCGCTAAACAGTACCACCACTATCTCCTGCGCCTGGCAGATTGTGACATCAGTCGAGTGCGCAACGCCCCGGTAGCGCCCCGGAGCGGATATTGAGTGGCATCCCCTGCCTTACCGCCTGCTGCTAGCAACGACAGGTTGAGGGGAGCGTTTTGCAGTCAGGAAGGGACTGGGGGAGCGCTATTTAAAGGCGACCGCTTCCTGCCTTTTTTTGTTGGCGACATTTTTGAACCACGCATTCTGAGAGAGAGAGAGAGAGAGACTTCTGGAGAGATTCAACGCTGTGTGAAGGAGTTTTGGGTACTGAGCAGCACTTTTCAGGTTCATTTTGATTTGTCCTTCCTTGCATCTATTTAGAAGAGACTGTGGGGGCTGCACTCTGAGCTCTTTCCCTGGTTCTCTCCATTGTTATTTCCAGCAGATTTGATGTACAGGTCTCTCCAGGCCGAGATTCAAGGCTGCAATGAGCAGGGTGTGGATGGAAAGCAAGATCAACCCTCCCCTTTAAGAACTGGCTGGGGCCATTGTGTCTGTGTTCCATTGCTGACTGACCTCACATGAGCTTCGCCAGCGCTCTGAGTTAGTGCCTCGCTCCTCGGCCTTTGCGCCTTAAGACAGATGTGTAACGCCTGATTTAGGGCTCCAATTACCTCCAGGGGCGATAAAAGTCAAGTTTGCAGTCGGAGGCGATAATTAGCGCCAGGCGCTAATCTTTGTGCCCGGCCGATAATTGCGCCCCAAACGGGGCGATACTGAATTTCTCCCCCTATATCTTTAAGTTTGGCAGTGTTATACAATGCAGATTGGTTCAAAATAGTTTTAAACAAGAGTATCTAGAAATATTCTAAGAATATTCTAACAAATATACATTCCTTTAAGGCACAAAAACCCCACAGGAAAAGTGGTCCAACCGTGGCTAACAAGAGAAGTTAAAGATAGTATTAGATCAAAGGAAGAGGCTTATAATGCTGCCAAAAAGAGTAGTAAGCCTGAGGATTGGGAGGATTTTAAAATTCAGCAAAGGAGGACCAAGAAATTGATAAAGGGAAAATAGAATGAGAGGAAACTAGTGAGAGACATAAAAACAGACTGTAAAAGCTTCTATAGGTATGTAAAAAGGAAAAGCTTAGGTAAATGTGGCTCCCTTGCAGGCTGAGACAGGAGAAATTATAATGGGGAATAAGGAAATGGCAGAGAAATTAAACAAATACTTTTGGGCTGGATTTTGTCAGCCCCGAGGAGGCGGGTGTGGAGGCCGGTAAAGTTGCAGGATTTGGGGGCGGCTGGCAAACCCGCCCCAACCTGCCTCCGTGCCCTTTTGCCAGGAGGCGGGAAGCCGTCCTACCCCGGGTCCCGTCTCCTCGAGGCGGGAAAGGGATTAAATTCTATTAACTGCCTGTTAACAGGCAGAGAAAAGGATTATCCCTATTTTTAGCTCCAAAGTGCAGGCTTCCCGACCTCGGAGAATCCCGCCAGGGTGCAGGAGACGAGAAGGGGGTCGGAGGGGTCTGAAAGTGAGATGTAGAGGTGAGTGATGAATGCAAGTGTGGAGTGGTAAGTATGTAAGGTGAGTGTTAAGTGTTATAAAATGTTCACTTACCTTTGTTTCTGCCTTCAGCCGCTGTGGATCTGGAGTCCCGACATCGTCATTGTAGATTTCACAGACTAGCTGTTGGATCCTCCGAACCAAAAGCCAGGTCATTTCTGCAAAGGTTTGATGAGTCCTGAACACAAGGACTCCTCAAACTACACAGAATGTCAGTGTTTGACAGCTGCACAGAGCTGTCAAACGCTGACCTCTCTTTCAAGAAATCTTGACAGATAGCACGTCAGACGTTGACGTGCTCTGTGACTTCCCCCTAATTGGCCTGCTGAGCCCACTGGGCGGTCACCAGGTCAATCGGGAAAATCCCGCTGGTTGGTCAGAAGCTGATGGAGGCGGGATTGAAAGCCGGCAAGCAGCAGTCCCGCCTCCAAAAGTTTCCTATTGACAAAATGCAGCCCTTTGTGTCTGTCTTCACGGAAGAAGAGGCAAAAAACTTCCTGGAAATAGTGGAGAACCGAGGGTTTAGCAAGAATGAGGAACTGAAAGAAATTAGTAAAAAGGAAGCACTGGAGAAATTAATGAGACTGAAAGCCGATAAATCTCCTGGACCTGATGGCCTACATCCTAGGGTTTTGAAAGAGCTGGCTATAGAGATAGTGGATGCATTGGTTGTCACTTTCCAAAATTCCATAGATTCTGGAATGGTTCCTGCGGATTGGAAGGTAGAAATGTAACCCCACTATTTAAGAACGGAGGGAGAGAGAAAACTAGGAACTACAGACCAGTTAGCCTGAAATCAGTAGTAGGGAAAATGCTAGAATCTATTATTAAGGACATGGTAACAGGGCACTTAGAAAATAATAATAGGATTAGGCAGAGTCAACACTGATTTATGAAAGGGAAATCGTGTTTGACAAATCTTTTCGAGGTTGTAACTAGCAGAATAGATAAGGGGGAAACCAGTGAATGTGGTATATTTGGATTTTCAGAAGGCATTCGATAAGGTGCCACACAAGAGGTTATTGAACAAAATTAGGGCTCATGGGATTGGGGGTAATATACTAGCATGGATTGAGGATTGGTTAACGGACAGAAAACAGAGTAGGAATAAACTGGTCATTTTCGGTTTGGCAGGCTGTAACTAGTGGGGTACCGCAAGGATCAGTGCTTGGGCCTCAGCTATTCACAATCTACATCAATGATTTGGATGAGGGGACCAAATGTAAAATATCCAAGTTTGTTGATGATACAAAGCTGGGTGGGAATGTAAGTTGTGAGGAGGATGCAAGAGGCTTCAAGCGGGTATAGACAGGCTAAGTGATTGGGCAAGAACATGGCAAATGGAATATAATGTGGAGAAATGTGAAGTTATCCACTTTGGTAGGAAAAATAGAAAAGCAGAGTATTTTTTAAATGGTGAGAGATTGGGAAATGTTGGTGTTCAGAGGGACCTGGGTGTCCTTGTACACGAATCACTGAAAGTTAACATGTAGGTGCAGCAAGCAATTAGGAAAGCAAATGGTATGTTGGCCTTTATTACAAGAGGATTTGAGTATAAGAGTAAAGACATCTTACTGCAATTATATAGGGCCCTGGTGAGACCACACCTGGAGTATTGTGTACAATTTTGGTCTCCTTACCTAAGGAAGGATATACGTGCCATAGAGGGAGTGCAACGAAGGTTCACCAGACTGGTTCCTGGGATTGGGGGGGAATTGTCCTATGAGGACAGATTGAGTAGACTAGGCCTATATTCTCGAGTTTAGAAGAATGAGAGGTGATCTCATTGAAACATGCAACATTGTTACGGGGCTTGACGGTAGATGCAGGGAGGATGTTTCCCCTGGCTGGGGTGTCTAGAACCAGGGGTCACAGTCTCAGAATAAGGGGTCGGCCATTTCGGACTGAGATGAGGAGAAATTTCTTCACTCAAATGGTTGTGAATCTTTGGAATTCTCTACCCCAGAGGGCTGTGGAGGCTCAGTCGTTGAGTATATTCAAGATAGATTTTTGAATATTAAGGGAATCAAGGGATATGGGGATAGTTCAGGAAAGTGGAGATGAGGTAGAAGATCAGCCATGATCTTATTGAATGGCGGGGCAGGCTCGAAGGGCCAAATGGCCTACTCCTGCTCCTATTTCTTATGTTATATATAGCTACTGATTCATATTTGACTACAATGCATACCTCAAAGTACAAATTGTTTTTCAATAATGTCAAAATCAGTCTTTCTGCGAGATGTCATTGAACATCAGTGGAATGGTACACATGATTTGCCAGTGCAGCAACTGACATGAAATGAATAATACCGCCCAACCATTGTAGCTTTCTATATGATTACTGCACACTTTACTGGACAACTGAATAGAACCCCTTCATTAAATTTTGCATATTTATGATCAGTTTGATTACTGCCTTATGAACATTGAGATATCGGTGTCCTATTTTCAAAAAAATGTTTTATCAACGCTTTGATTTACAAGTTTGAATCACGAGAATGGGGAGAAGTTTTTGATGACATTTCAGTTAGGTAGCTTGTCATGGGAACATGGAAACATTCAGGTAGAAGTCATGGTGATATTTAATTTCACGCATAAGGAAGGTTGGTACTTTAATTCCAAAGAATAAAGTTTAATTTTGAAGTTTAAATGAGGCATTTTGATTCAGCATTACACTGAACAGCAAGGGGATAATAAAAGGTTCCTGAGCAGAACAGTAAAGATTTCCAATTAGGAAAGGCAAAATGCAGGTGAGAATCATTAAATCATTGACCGTGAAGTAAATAATAGAAAAGCAAACTGTATTTGACACTGAGTAGGAAGAACTTTACTTCTCACTCAGGCCTTTTCTGTACTTAACAGTAAGTCGAAAGATGTAACATACTGTTCTCATCAACTGCAATCTATCCTCTTCCTGAATTCCAAATAACTTATTTTTGTAGTATTATAAATAAAATCAACTTGCATCTTTTAGTAGAGGATGCATGTTACAAGGCCGCTTTCACTTTCATAGTACAGGGTACTTGGGTAGGGTTAGCTGTGGTAGAAATTTAAGTGAAATACTGCAGTGGGTCTGAATCAAATGGCAATGCTTTACAAAGGTGAAAATTGAATATGATGGCACAGCACATGCTTTATGGGAATCAGGTTTATGCTTGTTTTCTCCACATACCTCTGATCTACTGGTACTAGATGTTGAGCAGAGATCAGAAATGCCCACACAAGAAGAGTCTCCTTAGCTTGCCCCTGCACACTTGCTAGTTTCAGAACGACGTTTAGTGGTTTAACACAGTCAGCTGCCAAAAGAGGAAGTGGTGAAATAAAGAAGCAGAAAATGTATTTCTAAATGAAAATGCAAACCGAATTCCCCGCCCTTTCCCAAGTTTACATAGCACATAGGTTTTAGGCATTTTAATTTTCAATTAGCTAACCTTTTAGAGTAAACCGGTTTTCCGCCGCACTTCTGGTGAAGTTAACGGCGATGGAGAGGGGGTAGCTCGAGGAATTTCCTGGCTTGTATTTACTATGCTTAGATTTGCTGCCTAAGTACCAAAATGTTGCATAAGAAGCCCAACAGACAGTGAAAATGCCAGTATCTGGGTGATGACCAATTTATTGCCCTATCCATTGGCAGGTATCTCCTGAATTGTAGCAGTTCCTCTTTGTCTAAAAGCTTTTTAAACCTAGTTGACCTTCAATTATGGAGATAAATATTATGCTCTGCTACTGTGTATTGTATTTGGCTCAATTAATGCAGACTACAATGCATCTTCTGTACAACTAAGTTTGCATAGCCCATTTGAATACATTTTGAAAAATCACTGTGTATGATCAATTAGTTAACAGCAATGACTTTTTTTTGGTGCAAGAACGAACAGCAGCAACAGAGATGAAGATTATGCCTTCCACCAACAGATAATATGGCCTTTGAATTACAAAAAAGCTCACAAATTTGAAGTCAAAGTTTTAGAATTTCAAGCAGCAGTGTTCAGTGTAACTAGGTTTAGATCAATTGAGAAGTGGCCAATTTGGTTGTTAAATGGTCTAAGTTGCTTGGCCACAGAGTGACTCATCTGCTGATCTAGATATATCTCTCTGTAGGCAATGCCTGTTTGATCTTGCACCAGACAACCTAGTTCTTGTATCGTAGAGCAGGAGGCTGGTCCTTGACTGCTCATTTTTTTGTTTAGTACTGAAAATTCATTAATTCTTCCGATTAGGTTTATGCCTTAAACAAAATAATCTCTGAATCCAAAAATGTCATTCTTCAAATTTTCTGTGAAATCTAAATCATACCACAAACACACTGGAGAGGCTCAAGTTTGGAATATGAAAAATAAACTAATTTTTCTGCTCATTATGGTAAACTAGTTTAATTCAGACCAAGTGGGTGTATTTGAGCAAGACAAATGCATATTAACAACCGCCTCTTATACTGCCATATGTAGATGTTTCCACATTTAAAGTGGATGAGCTTGCTGCTTTCAGACTATGAAGACGGGTTGGCCCATAATTACCGCTAAGGTTGGTTTGACAATATATTTTCAGAAATGGGTTGCAACAGAACAACAATTTTTCACGCTGAACACTGAATATTGCAGCAAGATGTGCTCTGATGATAAGGTCATAAGGTGTAACAGGACCTCTGTTTACGACCAGCATATATCTCTCCTAAACTCTGCCATGCCTGTGTAACCTAAATTACCTCTGTGTCCAAACTCGTGCATTTTGGCTGCCAATCTAGAACCGAGACCAATACTTCTATAGCCCCTCTCGGACCTCTTCTGTATCCCTCCCTTCTAATCATCCAGTCATGCCAACTTTTATTTCCCTGCTCTCGAATACTATACTGTCCTCATCTCTACCCTAACCCATCACACTCTTCTGCCTTCCTCTTCTCCCACCATTCTGGGTTTGAATCCCTCTTGGCTATCCCCCTGTGTCTCTCTTGCCATTCTCTAAAGACTCATCGAGTCACCCAGCACTTTCTCCTAACGGGCAGCAATCCAAACTGTCCCATCCTCCTCTTCTGATCTTCCCACCCAGCATGCCCACTGGAGCTAACCTCACCACCCTACCCACCACTTCTACAATGGACTCTACCAGTGTACCAGCAAACATTGCCCTCCAGAATGTCCATTCACTCATGAATAAGGCTCTTCCCTGCTGCATCCATATTGTGGATGATTGCATTGGCATCATGGCTTTGACGGCTGGCGATACCTTGTCCCTTGCTAAAGCCTTCATGCTGGGCTACACTTTGCACCATTTGCCCTGCCCAAACCACTGCAATGCAGGTGTGGCCCTCATCACCAAATCACAATTTGGTCTCTTCCCCCTACTCCTCCTTCAAGCACACTTTTGTTCCACTCCTCCTTACCTTTCCTTTAATATCCTTGTTGTTCATCACTCCCACCAAGCCCACCCTGAGTTTCTCACCAATATACCCTCCTCCTCGTTTTCCTCAGTCTCTGCACTGAGCTAGTCCTCATCCTTGGTGATTTTATTCTTCACCTCGGCTTCCTTTAACATTTCCCACCTTGAGTTCATGGCCACCCCCTTGACCCTGTCATCTGGCATGGTCTCTTTATCCCATGGTCTCTATTACAGACAAGGCTGTCTCTGACCACTTCCTTGTATCCACTACTGCCTTCCAACCCTTCTGTGTCTGTCCATGAGGGGGGAGGAACTCTCACTAGGTCACTTACAACTGCTGGAAAAGAAGTGGACCCATCCTTAATCATTATGGTCTATCTCTTGTGATCTGGACAAGATATCAAAAAGACTTCAGAGGCAGCGTTTCTGACTCCATACTACAGTGGTTAGTGCTTCTCTGAACCGTTCCCGGTCATTCTTCTGAAGTTACAGTATGTGCTGTCCTGCACACCGTTGATCCTCCTCCATTCATCCTCAGTGTGTTGAAATCAAGACTCGTTGCACTCTTTCCGTGGACTTCAAAACTGTTGGACTGACTCCCTCAGTCTTCCTTTACTCTTATAATCTTTAGGCTTTTAAAACCCAGGTTTGGCATCACTTCATGATTTACTTTTTGTTTCAATTTTTTTTCAACCTTGGTATCCTGCACTATAGAACTTCGGTCTTAATCTATGTGTTGCAATTAAAAAATAAAGTTCCAATTACATGTGAATGAGATGCACTATAATTTTTTTTTTTAATGCTCACAGGTACATAAATCCTTCACGAGCATATGTTCAACCATCACAGAACAGACCAGAGGAAAATGACGAAACAGATAGCGAGAGTTCTCTTTTAAAATCTCAGATCAAATCGTTTGACTTTGTATCCACTCCAGTGCCAAGGAATTTCTGCTCCAGTGATGGAGAATTCTCACATTATTCCGGACCGTTCTCACAGCCCCCATCGCATTCTGAGGAGCATTTAACTAAAGATGTCGACACTTTCCATGCTGCTACATTTCACCATATGAATAAGCATTATAGCTCCCCTGCAGGACAAGTTGCCAAGTGTGGGGAAAGTTCTACTTTCGAATCTGCTGACAACTGGTTGTCAAATACCGGCATGACTGATTTATCGCCGAATAGGAGCTTTAGATCCTACTCACCAGTCTCATCACATGACACACTTGGACTATTACACCTTGAACCTGGGTTTCCTTTGCAGTCTTCTCCACTTCAACCACCGAATCATTTTCTGCCACAGAAGCCTTGTCGACCTAACGTTTCAATATATGTTCCTGAACCTGGCCATTTTCCTCCGACACCGCCTGGTAGAGTCGACCGCAACCCTTATTGGACACCAGGTTAACTAATGCTTTTTCCTTTCTCTTCAATGTGTTGAGGTTGAGGGATTAGAATTACGTGATTAAAATGTGTATTATGCACCAATGAAAAGGGCTTTATCTTTATTATTACAAAAATTATTTTATTAGTCACAAGATGACAACCGCAGTAGCTGTGCAGAGTGGAAGTGAGCTGTAGAAGCTGGAGTGACAGAGCAATGTACAGCAAATAATTCAAAGCCTCATCAACATTTATTTAGCACCTTTCATATCCTCAGAACATCCCAAAGCACTCAATTATTTTTGAAGTGTAGTCACTGTTGTTTCGTAGGCAAACACAGCAGCCAAATTGCATAGCAAGTTCCCACAAACAGCAATAAGATAAATGACCAGATAATCTGTTTTGTTGTTAGTTGATCAGGGTACCAGGAGAACTCTTTTTTGGGATCTTTTACACACACCTCTGTAGGCAGACAGGACCTTGGCTTAATTTAACGCCCCATCTGAAAGACGGCACCTGTACCATGTGACGCTCCCTGATTACTCCACTGAAGCATCAGCCTATAATATGTGCTTCAACTGAGTTTTGAACCAATAACCTCAGACTCCAAGGCAAGAGTGCTGTCACTGAGCCAAATTGTTCACCCTAAGTCTGTCTGTCTGTCCACACGTTTCCGTGTCTTTCCATTGAATGTATACTCCCATTCCTTGTTTTTCCTCCCAAAATGCGTAACCTTGCATTTATCCACATTAAATTGCATCTGCTACCTGTCTGCCCATTCCGCTAACGTGTGTCCCTGAATTCATTTGCAGTGCTCCTCGCTGTTTGCTTGAACCCCCCCTACTTTTGCCTCGTCAGAAAATGTCAAGATTGTGTTCTCTAAATCCAAGGGGGGGCGGGGGGGGTGTATACAGAGAAGTGAACCCATCACTGAAACCTGAAATACACCACTTCTAACCCAAGCAGCACTCATTTATTCTAACTTTGTTTTTTGTTTGTCAACCAATGTTCTATCCATGCTGCTACAATTCTTCTTGTGCCAAACGCCTGAATTTTCTAATGAGCCTCTGAGATGCCTGATCGAATACCTGTTTACACCATCTACTGCATTACCGTGTTTTCAAAAACTCTTAGTCAAACACTACTTGCCAACAAATCCATGCCAGCTGGTATTAAAAAGTATTTACAGCCCATTTGGCCCAACAGGTCCATGTACCCAGAGTTTACACTCCACACAAGCCTCCTCCCACCCTTCTTCTAACTCCA
Organism: Squalus acanthias; assembly: GCA_030390025.1. NCBI lineage: Eukaryota > Metazoa > Chordata > Chondrichthyes > Squaliformes > Squalidae > Squalus > Squalus acanthias. The sequence goes on from CM059429.1 coordinate 149,898,404, forward strand.
TCAACATATCCTTCTATTCTTTTCTTCCTCCTGTGCTTATCTAGCTTCCCCTTAAATGCATCTATGCTAATCGCCTCAACCAGTCCTTGTGGTAGCGAGTTCCACATTCTAACCACTCTCTGGGTAAAGGAGTTTCTCCTGAATTCCCTATTGGATTTATTAGTAACTATCTTATATTTATGGACCCTAGTTCTGGTCTTGCTGGCAAGTGGAAACATCTTCTCTATGTCTACCCTATCATTTTAAAGACCTCCATCAGGTCACTCCTCCGCCTTCTCTTTTTTTTCTAGAGAAAAGAGTCCCAGCCTGTTCAATCTTTCCTGATAGGTATAACCTCTCAGTTCTGATATCATTCTAGTAAATCTTCATTTGCACCTTTTCCAGTGCTTCTATGTCCTTTTTATAATATGGAGACCAGAACTGTTCACAGTACAAAGAAGTTTCACTCGGTTAATCCCGGGGATGAGGGGGTGGTCATATGAGGAGAGGTTGGGTAGATTGGGACTCTACTCATTGGAGTTCAGAAGAATGAGAGGTGATCTTATTGAAACATATAAGATTGTGAAGGGGTTGGATCGGGTGGATGCGGGGAGGATGTTTCCGATGATGGGTGAAACTAGAACTAGGGGGCATAGTCTTAGAATAAGGGGCTGCTCTTTCAAAACTGAGATGAGAAGGAACTACTTCACTCAGAGGGTGGTAGGTCCATGGAATATGCTGCCCCAAAAAGCTGTAGAAGCTACATCATTACATAAATTTAAAACAGAAATAGACAGTTTCCTAGAAGTAAAGGGAATTAAGGGTTACGGGGAGCGGGCAGGAATTTGGACATGAGTCTAGGTTTGGATCGGTCATGGCCCTGTGGGTAGCGTAGCGGGCCCAGGGGCCGTGTAGCCTGATCCTGCTCCTATTTCGTGTGTCCAATTCTGTTAGGTTAAGGAGATGGTTCTGTGATGGTAGATTGGCGGTTAGGATCAGATCAGCCATGATCTTATTGAATGGCGGAGCAGGCTCGAGGGGCCAATTGGCATACTCCTGCTCCTATTTCTTATGTTCTTATGTACTCCAAATGTGGTCTAACCAAGATTCTATACAAGTTTAACATAACTTCTCTGCTCTTCAATTCTATCCCTCTAGAAATGAACCTCAGTGCTTTGTTTTTTTTTATGGCCTTATTAACCTGCATCGCTACTTTTAGTGATTTGTGTATCTGTACCCTCAGATCTTTGTTCCTCTACCCCATTTAGACACTTATTTTCCGAGGAGTGTGTGGCCTCCTTATTCTTCCTACCAAAATGTACTCCCTCACACTTATCTATATTGAAGTTCATTTGCCAATTACATGCCCATTCTGTAAGTTTATTAACGTCTTCCTGTATTTTGTCACAGTCCTCAGTATTAACTACACCCCCCAATTTGGTGTCATCCGCAAATTTTGAAATTGTACTTCTGATTCCGGAGTCCAAATCGTTTATGTAAATGGTGACCAATAGTGGTCCCAGCTAACGCCACTACCCACCATTTGCCAATCTGAGTAACTACCTCTAGCCCCTACTCTGTTTTCTGTTTTGTAGCCAGTTTGCTTTCCATTCTGCCCCTTTTTCCCTGACTCCATATGTTTTGACCGTGGTCATGAGTCCATATGCTTTATCTTATCAAAGGCTTTGTGGAAATCCAAATATATTGTGTCAACTGCATTACTCTTATCTACCCTTTCTGTTACTTCCTCAAAGAATTCAATAAGGTTGGTCAAGCATGACCTTCCCTTTTGGAATCCATGCTGACTACTCTTTCTTATACTTTCAGTTGCTAGATATTTTTCTATTACATCTTTTAATAAAGATTCCATTATCTTTCCTACCACTGAAGTTAAACTGATTGATCGATAGTTCCCTGGACTTGTTCTATCTCCCTCCACCAGTCCTCTGGCACTATTCGCTTTTCATATTTTATATATATATTTTTTTTTATTATGAAATAGTGCCTCTGCCATCTCTTTCCTAACTTCTTTTAATATTCGCAGATGCAATCCATCCGGACCAGGGGTTTTATCCTCTCGAAGTTTGATAAGTTCATCATTTATCTCTTTTCTCCCCCCTTTTATCTTTCATGGGTTTTATATCACAGAATCCCTACAGTGCCATTTCGGCCCATCGAGCCTGCACCGACACATATCCCACCCTATCCCCGTAACCCCACGTATTTAATCCCCCTAACACTAAGGGTCAATTTATCATAGCCAAATCAACCTAACCTGCACATCTTTGGACTGTGGGAGGAGACCGGAGCACCCGGAGGAAACCCACGCAGACACGGGGAGAATGTGCAAACTCCACACAGACAGTCACCCAAGGCCGGATTCGAACCTGGGTCCCTGGCGCTGTGAGGCAACAGTGCTAATCACTATGCCAGCGTGTTGCCCCCATATCCTTTTTGATCTCTTCTAATGTCATGTCCATCATGTTAGCCCCTCTGGTAAATACTGAGGCACGGTAATTATTTAATTCTGCCATTTTGCCATCATTAGCTGTGAGTTTATCATGTGTATCCCTTAGTGGCCCTATTCCTATCCTGATATTTCTTTTGTTATTTGTGCCTGTAGAATACTTTACTATTTCTTTTTATATTCCTTGATAATTTAATTTTGTAGTTTTTCTGTCATTGATTAACCCATGTATTTATAAATCCTTACGAATTTTAGTGGGCCGCATAAGTGCATTGAAGCCTTGGAGGCCACATAAGTTTAAATCCTTTTTCCTATTAATCAGCATATCTCTTGAGTTGTTGATACCAGCATCTTCTATATCCACTGATGAGACAACAGTGCTAAGAACAACCCTGTCAAAGCCTTCGGGTTTACAACGTTTAAGCAAAACATCAAACCAGTAAATAAGAAACGCAAACCTAAATAGTTTGGTGTGCCGGGGCTTTGCGGATCATAGTGCGTAGCCTCATACTTGCCCATATTAAACTCCGTCTGTCATAGTTTTGCCCAGTCACTTAATCTATATAGGAACAGGAGTAGGTCATTCAGTCCCTCGAGCCTGTTCCGCCATTCAGTTAGATAATGGCTAATCTGTAACTCCGCTCCCTCTATCTGCCTTGGTTCCATAACCCTTAATACCCTTGCCTAACAAAAATCTATCAATCTCAGTTTTGAAATTTTCAATTGACTTTGACTTGACAGCTTTTTGGGAGGAGAGAGTTCCAGATTCCCACGAGTGTGAAGAAATGTTTGCTGACATCACTCCTGAACGGCCTAGCTCTAATTCTAAGGTTATGCCCCCTTGTTCTGGACTCGCCCAGCAGAGGAAATAGTTTCTCTGTATCTACCCTATCAGATCATTTAGTTATAAACACTTCAATTAGATCACGATTTAGTCTTCTATATTCAAAGGAATACAAGCCTAGTCTATGCAACCTGTCCTCATAATTGAACCCTTTTAGCTCCGGTGGTATTCTGATGAATCTGCGCTGCACCCCTTCCAACACCAATATATCCTTCTTGAGATGCGGTACCGAGAACTGCATGCTGTACTCCAGATGGGGTCTAACCAGGGCTTTGTATAGCTGGAGCGCAACTTCCACCCCTTTGTATTTCCAGCTCCCTTGAGATAAAGGCCAATATTCCATTAGCCTTTTAAATTATATTTAGTACCTGTCCACTATCCCTTTGTAACTTCCTGCTCCCATCTGTACTACTTACTGTCCCTCCTAATTTAGTATAATCTGCAAACTTGGATATACAACTCTCTGTTCATTCATCCAAGTCATTAATAAATATGGTGAAAAGTTGAGGCCCCAGAACAGATCCTTGAGTAACACCACTTGTCACATTCTGCCAATCTGAATACATACCCTTTATCCCCACTCTGTCTCTTACCTCCCAACCAATTTGAAACCCATGTCAAAAGGCTACTTCCATTTCTATATATTTTCGCCAATAATCTTGTGTAGAACCTTACTGAATGCCATCTGGAAGTCCATATAGATAACATCCATAGACACTCCATTGTCCACCTTATTAGTGACCTCATCAAATATTTCAACTAAATTAGTCCGACTTGTACAGCATAGAAGGAGGCTATTCGGCCCATTGAGTCTGCGCCGACTCTTTCGAAGAACAATCCAGTTAGTCCCACTTCCCTCTTTCCCCATATCCCTGCAATTTTCTCTCATTCAAGTATTTATATAATTCACTTTTGAAAGCTACTTTTGAATCTGTTTCCACCACCCCCACCCTATCAGGCCGTGCATTTCAAAACCTAACCGCTCGTTGCATCAAAAGGTTTTTCCTCATGTCACTTCTGGTTCTTTAACCAATCTCCTTAAATCTGTGCCCTCTCGTTATCGACCCTTCAGCCATTGGAAATAGTTTCTCTTTATTTACTTTATCTCAACCCTTCATGATTTTAAATATCTCTATCAAATCTCCTCTTGGCCTTCTCTGCTCTAAGGGTACCCTCTCATTTTACTCAATTTACCCATTTAATAAATCAGCTATTACCTTGTTATCTATTACTGTATCACCTGTCTTTAATGGGTCCACATCCCTTAGCCATTTGATCAATATATTTATAAAAAACTTTTACTATTCATCCCTTGATGAATCAGCCCAGCAGGAAATCAGTAGCCCAGAGCACTAAGCAAAATAGGTTTAGCTGCATGATTATTTCCTGAATACAAGGTGTCTGTCACTATTTCTCTTCCAAAAATTATCTTTAAGTTCAGTCCTGAGCTAGTGCAACTCTTCACTGCCACTATTACTTTAATGTGTACTTAAAAAAAAAAAAAAAAAATTGTATGTTAGAGCAGCAGTGAGAATATAGTAATGAAAAAAAAAAGGAAAATGATTTGACCTTCATTTGGGCATGTTCTACATTTATAAGACTGCAGTTATCCAAAGATATTCCCATGTAGACGAATAGTCACATTGCAACCAAACAGCACTGTGGGAGTACCTTCACCACACGGACTGCAGCAGTTCAAGAAGGTGGCTCACCACCACCTTCTCGAGGGCAATTAGGAATGGGCAATAAATGCTGGCCTTGCCAGCGACGCCCACATCCCATAAAAACGAATTAAAAAAATAAATAACCATCTCTCCACCCTTTACTCATACTAATAAGTGACATTTTTAGTATATAACTATTATGAAATGTAATTTAGAAAGTATCATCTGATCATGACTTTTTCAAAACAACATTTGTCATGATGCATCTTTGAGAGAGCGGGAGATTGAGATATTAGCTTTTGGGACAGACTAAAGGGGCTGCATTCTTTTAGGAACATGGGAACCTAGGAACAATAGTAGGCCATTTAGCCCCTCGAGCCAGTTCCACCATTTAATGAGATCAAGGCTGATCTTCGACCTAACTCCATATACCTGCCTTTGCCCCATATGTCTTAATTTTAAATCTAATTGATAGATTTTTGTTAACAATTGATCTAGCATCAATTGACATTTGCGGAAGAGAGTTCCAAACTTCTACCACCCTTTGTGTGTAGAAGTGTTTTTAAAAAAAAAAAAAAAAGATGTTCGATGATGGACTGAATTAGCTTCCATCTCTCGGACCTGGTTTCAGATGGAATGAAAGTCTGCTGTCTGCTGTAACAGTTCTATTAACAGCCCTGAATTTGACACTAAATTCGGTCTTAAAGGCAGGCGCTCTTAAGTTGGGGTGTACATGGTTCAAGTATAGTAGAGAGAGCTTTACTCTGTCTGGCTGAGGTATAGGTGAATGTGTGAAGCTTAAAATGTAGTTGTCACTTTTGATACTGTACACATTTCAAGATAAAATTCTCATTTAGATTTCTACCAAAGCTTCTGTCACAATGTGACAGGACTTGGGACGCAAGGGTGGAAGGCAAAATGTCTTCAGATTGGAGGGCTGGGGAGTGGTGCCTCGGTAGCAGTGCCAGAGTCATTATTAGTACTGTAGATGCATATGTTGGAAGTGCGGACAGAAACAAAGCTATCTTAATCTTCTGAACTGCATTATATAGTAGATGGCTTATTACAACTATTTTGCAATATACTACAGTTTACTTTGTGTAACCTCTAGCATTTCATTACAGGTTTCACTCCTGGAAATGTTTCTTCTCAGAGGTAGGAATTTGAAGTCTTTCCTCACTTTCTATTTCTCTTTTAGGGGAAAAGCCATTAGTGTCTTTTAAATTTGGTCTGGTGACAACATTACTATTTAGATCAGGCTTTTTTGTGTGACCTTTGGAAAGATCGGTTTATCAGTGGTTGAATTTTTAAATTGCTACGTACAGGAAGTAGACATAAGCAATGAGAATCAGAAGAATATGTGGGTTGTCATAATCAGTAATCGTAGTTCAATAAATTTGAGTGAGAGAATTATTTTGTAGGTGAAATGGAGTGCATCAGAACTAATACTGAGCAACTTTAATTGTTAAAATGATGCATTTGGAAGAAAAACAACTGGTTAATTCATTTTTTTTGCGATGAGCATTTAATAGGCAGCAGTGGATATTTCACAATACTATGTTGCATGGCATTTTTGTTCAAAAAAGCTTCCTTTTGGTGCGTTCTTTTGTATCATTGCTGATCAAGGAGGTAGATGAGGCAAAAGGCCTGCTCCCACCTCTGCTAACACAACTCTCTCAATATTGCCTAGGCAATGTGTGAGAGTGGCTCAGGATCATTATCCCCTTTTGAAGAGCTTGGCTTCTGCTAAGCATGCCCCCATGATGGTATAACTAAGATCAGAACCTTGCTTTATTGGGAATCCTGGGAACATGCTTCACTATCCTTGGTACAGTGCATTGGAGCTCTGATACGTTGTCCTCTGTGAAGTGGGAAAGTAAGCTGAGAGAAGGACACAAAGGGATATGAGTTTGATATGTGATTGGACAAGAAAGTGGGAGATGGAGTATAATGAGGGGAAATGTGAAATTGTCCACTTTGGTAGGAAGAATAGAAAAGCAGAATATTTTTTAAAAGGTGAGAGTCTAGTAAATGTTGGAATTTAGAGGGATTTGGGTGTTCTTGTACGCGAATCACAAAGTTAGCATGCAGGTACAACAAGCAATTCATAGAATCATAAAATGGTTACAGCACGGAAGAAGGCCATTCGGCCCATCGAGCCTGTGCCGGCTCCTTGCAAGAGCACTTCAGCTGGTCCCACTCCCTCGCCCTTTCCTCGTAGCCCTGCAAATTGTTTTCTTTCAGATACTTATCCAACTCCCTTTTGAAAGCTGTGATTGAGTCTGCCTCCACCACCCTTTCAGGCAGTGCATTCCAGATCCTAACCACTCGCTGCGTAAAAAAGTTTTTCCTCATGTCGCCTTTGGTTCTTTTGCCAATCACCTTAAATCTGTGTCCTCTGGTTCTCAACCCTTCTGCCAATGGGAACAGTTTCTCTCTATCTACTCTGTCCAGACCCCTCATGATTTGATAGAGGTGTTCAAAATCTCCTCTTAATCTTCACGGCTCTAAGGAGAACAAAACCCAGCTTCTCTAGTCTATCCACGTAACTGAAGTCCCTCATCCTGGAATCATTCTCATAAATCTTTTCTGCACCTTCTCTAAGGCCTTCACATCCTTCCTAAAGTGTGGTGCCCAGAATTGGACACAATACTCCAGTTGAGGCCGAACCAGTGTTTTATACAGGTTCATCATCATTTCCACACTATTGTACTCTCTACCTCTATTCATGAAGCCCAGGATCCCATAAGCTTTTTTTTAACCGCTTTCTCAACCTGCCCTACCACCTTCAACGATTTGTGCACACATACCCCTAGGTGTCTCAGTTCATGCACCCCTTTAGGATTGTACCCTTTAGTTTATATTTCCTCTCTTCATTCTTTCTACTAAAATGTATCATTTCATCTGCCACGTGTCCGCCTATTCCACTAGCCTGTTTGTGTCCTCTTGAAGTCTATCACTATCCTCCTCACTGTTCACTATACTTCCAAGTTTTGTGTCATTTGCAAATTTTGAAATTGTGCCCTGTACACCCAAGTCCAAGTCATTAATGTATATCAAGAAAAGCAGTGGTCCTAGAACTGACTCCTGGGGAACCCCACTGTATACCATCCTCCAGTCCGAAAAACAACCATTCACCACTACTCTCTTTTCTGTCACTTAGCCAGTTTCGTATCCATGCTGACACTGTCCCTTTTATTCCATGGGCTTCAACTTTGCTGGCAAGCCTATTATGTGGCACTTTGTCAAATGCCTTTTAGAAGTCCATGTACACCACGTCAACTGCATTGCCCTCATCAACCCTCTCTGTTACCTCATCAAAAAACTCGATCAAGTTGGCTAAACACGATTAGGAAAGCAACTGGTATTGGTAGCTTTTATTGCAAAGTGGTTGGAGTATAAGAGTAAGGAAGTCCTTGTTGCAATTATATAGGGCTTTGATGTGACCACACCTGGAGTACTGTGTACAGTTTTGGTCTCCTTACCGAAGGAAGGATGTACTTGCCTTGGAGGGGATGCAACAAGGGTTCACTCAATTGGTTCCTGGGATGAGAGGGCTGTCCTATGAGATTGAGTTGAATGGGCCTATATTCTCTGGAGTTTAGAAGAATGAGAGGTGATCTCATTGCAACATATAAAATTCTTAGAGGGCTTGACAGGGTAGATGCCGAGACGCTGTTTCCCCTGGCTGGAGAGTCTAGAATTAGGGGTCATAGTCTCAGGATAAGGGGTCAGCCATTTAGGACTGAGATGAGGAGAAATTTCTTCACTGAGGGTTGAGAGTCTTTGGAATTCTCTACCCCAGAGGGCTGTGGATGCTCAGTCGTTGAGTATAAGGAGATCGATAGATTTTTGGGTGCTAAGGGAATCGAGGGATATGGGGATAGGGTGGGAAAGTGGAGTTGATCTAGAAGATCAGCCATAATCTTATTGAATGGCGGAGCAGGCTTGAGGGGCCGTATGGCCTACTCCTGCTCCTGTTCCTTATGTAAGATTGACTTCACAAATACGCTGTACACTACAGGAGGATATTGTTATACAGTAGCCTGAATGGAAAAACCTTTGAAGCAGTCTCAACATTTTAATCAGAAGTATAACAAAAGTTTGGGAAAATTTACAATAAATTTCAGTAAATAGCAAACTGATTAGCATTTTTTTATATCTAGAATAAAATGAGGGCTTCAAAATTGTTGAATTACAAGAAAATCTTTGTTTAACAGAATTGACTCCCTTTAATGATGAACTGTATGGAAGTAATGTTGGCTTAACACAATTGTGTGACCTAAACTGAGAATTTGAGTTAAAACAAATGGCTAAGTTATATTCTGGTCAAAAGGGAAAGCACATTTCAGATATTTCCCCAATGGTGATTTGGGGTGCTTAATACACTATATATCTAAGCCATCGATGCAATATTCCTTTTATCTAAAATGCTGCAGGATCCTTTTGAGGTATCTACATTTTTTTTTTGCCACTGTGAGTGGTCCCTGGGAGGAGTTGCCATCTTCTTGCTGTGTCAGAGTTAGAGCATAGAAACCTGTTATGTCATTGACTTGGACTCTCGGACCTCACTCCACTCCAAATTATGTGAGCTGAGGCTTAGCAAAGGAACCCAATATTTCTTCTGCCCAGCCTTGAGAATGCTAAAATGGTGGTGTCTCCAGTCAGGATGACTACTATCTGTGAGTTGAAATTTTTTCTTCTTTTAATTTTAAAATAAAGATTGAGGCTTGTATTTTTCAACCAAATACTGGGAAACTAAACACATTGTGTTTATAATGTTGACTATTTAATGACCACTCCTTTATAGACATCATACCTTGCTGCTTAACAACAATTTGCATTAATATAGCGCCTTTAACATAGTAAAACGTCCCAAGGTGCGTTATCAAACAACATTTGACACCGAGCTACATAAGGAGATATTAGGACAGGAGAGAGGTTTTAAGGGGTATTTTAAAGGAGGCGAGAGAGATGGAGGCGGAGAGGTTTTGGGAGGGAATTCCAGAGCTTGGGGCCTACGCAACTGAAAGCACAGCTGCCAATGGCGGAGTCAGGCCTGGGGCAGTGGCAGGAGAGTAGGAAGGCCGAGGAGTGCTGAAGGGTTGGGGGAGGGTTTTGGAAGGGGAGAAATGAAAGGAGGTATGACTACAGGAGAGTGTGTTCTAGGACAGGGTAAAAAGAAAAGAAAAAAGGGGGAAATAGGAATGATGGGCTCAGGTCTGGAGCGGCAGCCAAAACGCGCGCATGAATGGGCACAAGGAAACTCAAGTTACATAGCAAGATTAGGATAGATATGTCCTGGTAATAAACAGGGAATAGAGAGGAGACAATAGGAGGGAGTCCATAGTTAAAGTCGCGGTCCTGTGGTGGGATAAAGCTGACTTAGATAGGATGGCGTCAACTTGGACCATTGACGAACCGATGTCCAGGTTTGGAGACAGATGTGGAAGGCGAGTGAGTCTAAAAGCTCTTTGAAGGGTAGAGTGTCGGAAGACGCACTGCTGGAGGTATTTCCGTGGGAATGAAGATCCAGATGTGCAGATTTGATCGCGGGGCAATGGAAGCCATGTAGATCCTCTGCCAGTTGTCTGATTTGTGTGCAAATTAGTTATTTTGAATGTGTAGGACCACTTCATTTCATGCAAAATTTTAGAATATGAATTCTTTGATAAATATCATGGGGCCAGATTTCCATTTGATTGTCAGCATTGCTAATGATGTTTAGTAGCCAGATCAATTTGCTTGATGTGGGAAGCTACAAATGTGATTTTCATAACCAGAATAAATTATTTAATCAGGCCATTCTAATTTCATATCCCATATGTTTTCAGGGCTGTTGCTCCGACAGATCCAGTAAATACAAATGTGCCATTCAGCCTCCCACTTCCTCGTGAACAGAGTATGTATCAATAGTGTCTTTATCTGAAGAATGGATGGCCTTTATTATATTTTGTGAACTTTGTGTTTCTAACTTGGAAATGATATTTAGATCAAACTGTATCAGATGCACAAAGAGCTAAGATGACCATTGGAGCTATGTCAACGAAATAATCACAATTTTCTCTTGTAATGCAAAGATAAATATTTTTTACATGGAAGGTTAACTTGCCTTTATTTTCAACTGTTCCTTGTTGGTCTTGTTTTTGATCCATATTGAAGTTCCATGTTGGTATTCTAGGTTTGAAGTATCTGATTTCCTAAACACCAATCAGTGTTGAGTTAATAAAATGAAATGTTTTAATTTTTACCAGGAAAAGTCTTTGTGACTTATGCTACAGATAATGACAGGCATGTTGAAGAGGTCATCAAGTTTGTTGCTTTGTTGATCAGAAATGGATTTGAAACCCAGGTTGGTTGTGTCACTTGTCTCCCTCTTGCATTTCTGCACTCAGTACTTGCCCTTGATCTCTGGAGATTGTGGGTGGAGGGCACTGGGAATCAAGCCTATAGGAACAAGACAAAATGATTCTACATCTCGTGCTGTTAAGCAGGAATTATGTAGCCAGTTGGATTACTTAATCAGAAACTTCGGTGACCTACCAAAAGTCTCCGAGTTGGGAGAATCAGTGCTTCTGTTCCATTTTTACACATCTGTGATCTCTACAGAGTTAACCATTAAATGTTTTTTTACGAGAGCATTTCAGGTTATTTTTGTTACATGTGTTTACCAGGGCAGATCCTTGCTATCATGTTGCAACTTTTCTTTTGATTAAATGAGGAACTTTGCTCCCTAATGTTTGGAAAATTTACTAGACAAATATTTTGGTGCCCTGGAAATTAAAAAAAAAGTTTATGTACAGTTAGTGTGAGTGGTCAGAAATTCATGGTTGATCTCTCATTGTGTCAATAGGTATTTATTTGGTGCTAGTATTGTATCTTTTTATTGGTATGTTTATGCTATATAAATATGTATCCAGCTTTCAGATTAGAATTGATAGACTTTTAAACAGTTTTGATATCTGCTAAGCAGATTTATTGACTAGATAGAATTTGGTTTCATACTGAATAAAATGAAATGTCTAACAAATTGTGTATTAAGAGAAAAGAGTTTTGCTTTTGCAGAAAAAGAATCAATCAAGTCCTGTAAATGTTGAATTTTAAACTTCATTTTAATTTTTTTGTTTAACATTTAGTTTTGAAAAATCTTTACTAGTTTGAATCAGTGTTGGTTAGCAGTAGAATTACAACAATTTCTTTGAGTTTCCATTGCAGATTAGTTTACTCTACTTCAAAAAAATTTACCCGTGGTATTTAAGACACAAACATGGTTACAGCACAGAAGGAGGCCATTCGGCCCATTGAGCCCGTGCCTGCTCTGCAAGAGCACTTCAGCTAGTCCCACTCCCTCGCCCTTTCCTCGTAGCCCTGCAAATTTTTTTCCTTCAAGGTACTTATCCAATTCCCTTTTGTAAGCCATGATTGAATCTGCCTCCACCACCCTCTCAGTGATCCTAACCATTCACTGCGTAAGAATGTTTTTCCTCCTGTCGCCTTTGGTTCTTCTGCCAATCGCCTTAAATCTGTGTCCTCTGGTTCTCGACCCTTCCGCCAATGGGAACAGTTTCTCTATCTACTCTGTCTGGACCCCTCATCATTTTGAACACCTCTGTCAAATCTCCTCTCAACCTTCTCTGCTCTAAGGAGAACAACCCCAGCTTCTCCAGCCTATTCACGTAACTGAAGTCCCTCATCCCTGGAACTATTCTTGTAAATCTTTTCTGCACCTTCTCTAAGGCCGTCACATCCTTCTTAAAGTGCGGTGCCCAGAATTGGACACGATACTCTAGTTGAGGCCGAACCAGTGTTTTATAAAGGTTCATCATAATTTCCTTGCTTTTGTACTCTATGCCTCTATTTATGAAGCCCAAAATCCTGTATGCTTTTTTTAACCACTTTCTCAGCCTGCCCTGCCACCTTCAACGATTTGTTCATATACACCCCCAGGTCTCTGTGTTCATGCACCCACTTTAGAATTGTACTCTTTAGTTTATATTGCCTTTCCTCGTTCTTCCTACCAAAATGTATCACTTCGCACTTTTCTACGCTAAATTTCATCTGCCGCGCATCCGCCCATGCCACCAGCCTGTCTGTCCTCTTGAAGTCTATCACTATCCTCCTCACTGTTCACTATATCCAAGTTTTGTCATTTGCAAATTTTGAAATTGTGCCCTGTATACCCACGTCCAAGTCATTAACGTATATCAAGAAAAGCAGTGGTCCTAGTACTGACCCCTGGGGAACCCCACTGTATACCTTCCTCCAGTCTGATAAACAACCGTTCACCACTACTGTTTCCTGTCACTTAGCCAATTTCATATATGCTGCCACTGTCCCCTTTATTCCATGGGCTTCAAATTTGCTGGCAAGCCTATTATGTGGCACTTTATCAAACTCCTTTTGGAAGTCCATCAACTGCAGTGCCCTCATCAAATAACTCAATCAAGTTAGTTAAACACATTATCGTCGCAAAGCTTCCCCACTACCGAGGTTAAACTGACTGGCCTGTAGTTGCTGGGTTTATCCTTGCATCCTTTTTTGAACAAGGGTGTAACATTTGCAATTCTCCAGTCCTCTGGCACCAGCCCCGTATCCAAGGAGGATTGGAAGATTATGGCCAGTACCTCCACAATTTCCACCTTTACTTCCCTCATCATCCTAGGATGCATCCCATCCAGTCCTGGTGACTTATCTACTTTTAAGTACAGCCAGCCTTTCTAGTACCTCCTCAGTATCTCAACTACCTCCTCTTTCACTGACTTTGGCAGCATCTTCTTCCTTGGTAAAGACGGATGCAAAAACTCATTTCGTACCTCAACCACACCCTCTGCCTCCATGCGTCGGTCTCTATTTTAGTCCCTAATCTGCCCCACCTCTCCTCTTACTACCCGTTTACTATTTATATGCCTATAGAAGGCTTTGGATTCCCTTTGTTAGCTGCCGATCTATTCTCATACTCTCTCTTTGCCCCTCTTATTTCCTTTTTCACTTCCCCTCTGAACTTTCTATATTCAGCCTGGTTCTCACTTGTATTCTCAACCTGACATCTGTGATATGCCCCCTTTTTCTGCTTCATCTTACTCTATCTCTTTCGTCATCCCGGGAGCTCTGGCTTTGGTTGCCCTACCTTTCCCCCTCGTGCGAATGTACCTTGACTGTACCTGAACCATCTCCTCTTTTTAAAGGCAGCCCATTGTTTGATTACAGTTTTTCTGCCAATCTTTGATTCCAATTTACCCGGGCCAGATCTGTTCTTAACCCACTGAAATTTGCCTTCCTCCAATTAAGTATTTTTACTCTAGATTGCTCCCTGTCCTTTTCCATAGCTAGTTTAAAACTTATGACACTGTGATCACTGTTCCCTAAATGTTCCCCTACTGACACTTGCTCTATTTGACCCACCTCATTCCCCAGAACCAGATCCAGCAATGCTTCCTTCCTCATTGGGCCAGAAATGTACTGATCAAGAAAGTCCTCCTGAACACACTTCAGAAATTCTTCCCCCTCTCTGCCCTTTACACTATTACTATCCCAGTCTATATTAGGATAGTTAAAGTCCCCCATTATCACTACGCTATAGTTCTTGCACCTCTCTGTAATTTCCCTGCAAATGTGCTCCTCTATATCCTTCCCACTAGTTGGTGGCCTATTGAATACACCTAGTAGTGTAATGGCACCTCTATTGTTTCGCAACTCTAACCAAATAGATTCTGTCCTCAATCCCTCCAGGACATCCTCTCTCTCCAGCACTAATATTCTCCTTAATCACGCCACCTTTCTTTCCTTCCCTGTCTTTCCTGGACACCTTGTATCTAGGAATATTTAGCACCCAATCCTGCCCTTTTTTGAGCCAGGTCTCCGTTATCGCCACAACATCATATTCCCATGTGTCTATTTGCGCCTACAGCGCACCAACCTTATTTACCACACTTTGTGCATTCACAGATGGGACCTATACAGGCCGGACGGGTTGCACCTCAACAGGGCTGCGACCAATGTCCTCGCGTGGGGGGGTTTAAACTAATTTGGCAGGGGGATGGGCACCAGGATGTAGCATTAGAAAGGAGAAACAAGGGGCACAAAGGATTGAGAGACAGATAGCACTAGAGTAAGAAATAGCATTCACACACATGCACTGTAAACCTATCTTAGACCTCCTTGTATTCTTAGTCTGACCCTACCTAATACCATACTATTTCTTACTCTAGTGCTATCTGTCTCTCCTCACTGTACCTGAAGAAGGAGCAGAGCTCCGAAAGCTCGTAATTTCAAATAAAACTGTTGGACTATAACCTGGTGTTGTGCGACTTCTCATTCCTGCCAAATTAGTTTAAACCCTCCCACGCGAAGACATTGGTCGCAGCCCTGTTGAGGTGCAACCCGTCCGGCCTGTATAGGTCCCATCTCCCCCAGTTAATCTCCCAAGAGACTGCTCCTGACAAAAATGAAAATAAAAATTGTCTCGGTCTTCCTGGACTTGGGTACATTTCAATATTGTTCCCTCAATTCCAAGACACCAGAATTGTGCTATGGCTCAAACTCGGATAAGATTCTGTTGAATACGTCACGTCACCTGGCTGAATCTGAACTGAGTCTAGACTACTATCTTCATGATGGTACGTTGCCTCCCAGGTGCCAGGGTCAAGGATGTCACTGAGCGGCTGCAGAACATTCTGAGGGGGGAGGGTGAACAGCCAGAGGTCGTGGTCCACATCGGTATCAATGACATAGGTAGAAGAGGGATGAGGTCCTGCAGGCAGATTTTAGGGAGCTAGGAAAGAACTGGTCCCAATGTCTCAGGAATCTATGGCCCTCCAGCCACGCATTCATCTGCTCTATCCTCCTATTTCTATACTCGCTCGTGCCACCGGGAATAATCCGGAGATTACTACCTTTTTGAGGTCCTTTTTAATCTCTTTCTTAGCTCCCTAAAATCTACCTGCAGGACCTCCTCCCTCTTTCTACCTATGTCATTGATACCGATGTGTACCACGACCTCTGGCTGTTCACCCTCCCCCCTCAATGTTCTGCAGCCGCTCCGTGACATCTTGACCCTGGCACCTGGGAGGCAACGTACCATCATGAAGATAGTAGTCTAGACTCAGAGTTCAGATTCAGCCAGGTGACATGACGTAGTATTCAACAGAGTCTTATCTGAGTTTGAGCCATAGCACAAATCTGGTGTCATAGGAATTGAAGGAACAATATTGAAATGTGCCCAAGTCCAGGAAGACCGAGACAATTTTTATTTTCATTTGTCAGGAGCAGTCTCTTGGGAGATTAACTAGCGTGTGTGCATTTTAAAAATAAATTTTTTTGAACAACCAAAGCCATACTTCCAAATAATTGTTTTAAGACCATCTGTTCCTTTTTAGATTGATATGTTTGAGCAGAATTTCAGAAGTATAAACAAGATTGACTGGATGGAAAGATACATCAATGATGTAAGTTGGCCTCTTTGTTCAAACATTGAATGCGTAATTTTAAAAAGATATGTGATGCACTTGTACAGTAGTTTATAGTCACCTTGAAAATAAAGTTTAAGTTTGTGTATTGAGTGAATGATATAACTTTTTCTAAAACAATGTTTCATCACTTAATAATGGCTTCATTTTTCTATGCATATATAGAAAGGATACCTGATCATTATCGTTATCAGCCCTAAATACTATGAAGCTGTTACATCTCAGAACTTTGATATAAAAAATGATGAACATTCTTTGAATACAATCTTCATCTACAAACAGGTAAGATGTAGTCAGTGAATTGTAATGACAGCGCTTCATTTGCTTTTCGTTTTTTTTTGATCATGAATTTATCCCTTTGATCCAACAGAAAAGACTTAGTATAATTTCCAAAAACCTTTTTCTCAGTTATAGATAACTCATCCTGGGCAAATGGTGGTACTACTCTTTCCTACCTAAAGTGCGCACAATTCTGCAGGCTCATGCCACACTCTTTATTCTTCCTTATCCATGTTTCAGTTATTCTTGTGTTGTTTAATGATCTCTCTTTACCATCACTTCCAACTGACCCATTTACTCACATTCATATAAACAGATTTAGGTTAACCTTTTATTATCCCAAGTCTACCATAGGAACATATAGGAACAGAAGTATGCCATTCAGCCTCACAAGCCTGTTCCGGCATTCAGTAAGATCATGACTGATCTGTACCCCCACTCCATTTACCCGCCTTTGTTCAATATCTCTTCATACCCATATCTATCAAAAATCTATCGGATTGCAATCTTGAACATTTTAATTGACCCAGCATCCACAGCCTTTTTGGGGAAGCAAGGTCCAGATTTCCAAGACCCTTTTGTATGGAAAAAATGCTTTCTGACTTCATTCCTAAATGACCTAGCTCTAATGTTAAGATTATGTCCTCTTGCTCTGGATTCCCCACCAGAGGAAATCATTTCCCAGAATAGAAACATAGAAACATAGAAAATAGGTACAGGAGTAGACCATTCGGTCCTTCGAGCCTGCACCGCCATTCAATGCGTTCATGGCTGAACATGCTACCTCAGTACCCCATTCCTGCTTTCTCGCCATACCCCTTGATACCCCTAGTTGTGAGTGTTATATCTAACTCCCTTTTGAATATATTTAGCGAACTGGCCTCAACAACCTTCTGTGGAAGAGAATTCCATAGATTCACCACTCTCTGGGTGAAGAAGTTCCTCCTCAGCTCAGTCTTAAATGGCTTCCCCTTAATCCTTAGACTGTGACCCCTGGTTCTAGTTTTCCCTAACATTGGGAACATTCTGCCCGCATCTAATTTGTCTAAACCAGTCAGGATTTTAAATGTCTCTATAAGATCCCCCCTCATTCTTCTGAACTCCAGAGGATACAAGTTCAGTTGACCCAATCTTTCTTGATATGTCAGTCCGGCCATTCCAGGAATCAATCTAGTGAACCTTCGCTGCACTCCCTCAATAGCAAGAATGTCCTTCCTTAAGTTAGGAGACCAAAACTGCGCACAATACTCCAGGTGTGGCCTCACCAAGGCCCTGTACAACTGCAGCATCACCTCCCTACTCCTGTACTCAAATCCCCTTACTATGAAGGCCATCATTCCGTTTGCTTTCTTGACTGCCTGCTGCACTTGCATTCCCACCTTCAATGACTGATGTACCATGATGCCCAGGTCTCGTTGCACCTCCCCTTTCCCTAATCTGCCACCATTCAGGTAATAGTCCGCCTCTCTATTTTTACCACCAAAGTGGATAACCTCACATTTATCCACATTGTACTTCATCTGCCATACATTTGCCCATTCACCCAACCTGTCCAAGTCACTCTGCAGCCTCCTAGCATCCTCCTCATTGTTCACACTGCCTCCCAATTTAGTGTCATCCGCAAATTTGGAGATATTACATTTAATCCCTTCGTCCAAATCATTAATATATAATGTAAACAGCTGGGGTCCCAGCACCGAACCCTGCGGTACCCCGCTGGTCACTGCCTGCCATTCTGAAAAGTACCCATTTACTCCTACTCTTTGTTTCCTGTGTGCCAACCAGTTCTCAATCCACGTCAACACATTACCCCCAATCCCATGTGCTTTAACTTTGCTCACCAATCTCTTGTGTGGAATCTTGTCGAAGGCCTTCTGAAAGTCCAAATACACCACATCTACTGGTTCCCCCCTGTCCACCCTATTGGAAACATCCTCAAAAAATTCCAGAAGATTTGTCAAGCATGATTTCCCTTTCACAAATCCATGCTGACTTGGACCTATCATGTCGCCACTTTCCAAATGGTCTGTTATGACATCTTTAATAATTGCTTCCATCATTTTACCCACGACCGATGTCAGGCTGACCGGTCTATAATTCCCTGCTTTCTCCCTCCCTCCTTTTTTAAAAAGAGGGGTTACATTGGCCACCCTCCACTCCATCGGAACTGATCCAGAGTCTAAGGAATGTTGGAAAATGATCGTCAATGCATCCACTATTTCCAAGGCCACCTCCTTAAGTACTCTGGGATGCAGACCATCAGGCCCCGGGGATTTTTCAGCCTTCAGTCCCATCAATTTTCCCAATACCTTTTCCCGACTAATAAGGATTTCCCTCAGCTCCTCCCTCTTACCAGATCCTCTGACCCCTTTTATTTCCGGCAGGTTGTGTGTGTCCTCCACAGTAAACACCGAACCAAAGTACTTGTTCAATTGATCTGCCATTTCCTTGTTCCCCATTACGACTTCCCCTGTTTCCGACTGCAGGGGACCTACATTTGTTTTTACTAACCTCTTTCTTTTTACATATTTATAGAAGCTTTTGCTGTCCATTTTAATGTTCTCTGCAAGCTTCCTTTCATATTTTATTTTCCCTGCCCTAATCAAACCCTTCGTCCTCCTCTGCTGAGTTTTGAAGTTCTCCCAGTCCCCGGGTTTGCTGCTACTTCTGGCCAATTTGTATGCAACTTCCTTGGTTTTAATACTATCCCTGATTTCCCTTGTTAGCCATGGTTGAGCCACCTTCCCTTTTTTATTTTTACGCCAGACCGGGATGTACAATTGTTGTAGTTTATCCATGCGATCTCCAAATGTCTGCCATTGCCCTTCCACTGATAGCCCCTTAAATATCGCTTGCCAATTTAACCTCGCCAATTCACGCCTCATACCCTCAAAGTTGCCCTTATTTAAGTTCTGGACCATGGTCTCTGACTTAACTGTTTCCTTCTCCATCCTAATGTAGAACTCCACCATACTATGGTCACTCTTCCCCAGGGGGCCTCGTACCACAAGATTGCTGATTAGTCCCTCCTCATTACACAACACCCAGTCCAGGATGGCCTCCCCTCGAGTTGGTTCCTCAACATATTGGTTTAGGAAACCATCCCTTAAACACTCCAGGAAATCCTCCTCCACCGTATTGCTTCCAGTTTGAGTAGCCCAATCTATATGCATATTAAAGTCACCCATGATAACTGCCGTGCCTTTTTTGCACGCACCTCTGATTTCCTGTTTCATACCCTCCCCCACCTCACTACTGCTGTTTGGAGGTCTGTACACAACTCCCACTAACGTTTTCTGCCCTTTGGTGTTCTGCAGCTCAACCCATATTGATTCCACATCCTCCAAGCTGATGTCCTTCCTAGCTATTGCATTAATCTCCTCTTTAACCAGCAATGCTACCCCACCCCCTTTTCCTTTTATTCTATCCTTTCTGAATGTTGAATACCCCTGGATGTTCAGTTCCCAGCCTTGATTGTTCTGGAGCCACGTCTCTGTAATCCCAATCACATCGTATCCGTTAACATCTATTTGCACAGTCAATTCATCCACCTTATTACGGATACTCCTTGCATTAAGACACAGAGCCTTTAGGCTTGTTTTATTAACATCCTTTGTCCTTTAGAATTTACCCTATCAATCTCTATCATTTTAAACACCTTTATTAAAGGACCCCTCAACCTTCTAAACTCGAAGGAATATAAGTTTAGGGTAGATTTACGAGACTACAAGCTTATGTAACCTTTCTTCCTAATTTAACCCTTTAAGTCCTGGTATCATTCTGGTGAATCTGCACTGTACCCCTTCCAAGGCCAATATATCCTTCCTGAGGTTTGGTGCCCAAAACTGAATGCAGTACTCCAGATGAGATCTGACAATTAAAGCATCTACAACTAAAGCATCACTTGATTGCAATAGTTGAAAAATAATTGAATTGATTGCTTTTCCCCTTCTCCCCATACTCTTCCTCTCCTGAAGGCAGTGTTCACATTCTAGATATAGTTTCAAGTAGTTTGCTCAGCTTGCCATTGTTCATTGTAAGCCAGGACAGTCTGTATCGGAGACCTATTTGGTTCCTTAAGGGCATCCAATCATGTCCTCAAACAACTTTTACTCATGAGAACTTGTAGCAGAAGTCACCAGATATTAATCAAGAGCAGAAGCCCTGGTCAAAATGTTTTCCCCTTCTTACTCCGCTCTCATTCCTCATCAACAATCACTGTTGCCAGTTATGGTGTCCTCACCATGGCCCAGTTGAGGTTAGCTAACGCCTTAAAAAAATAAGGATGGTTGTCAAATTAATGTAGCTTTCTAAGACGTCAAATGAAAAACTTGCACTCCTTCATGATTCCAGTTTTATATCATTTTGTTCAAATTTAGGCGTTCTTGACTATTAGTTTCTTTCACATCTTCAGGGGTGGAGGGGAAGGAGAACAAAAAGTGAGATTCCATCACGGGTTAGAAGTATGTTTTTGATGGGGTGGGGGGAGGTAGGTGAATTTTCACAACAATCACATTTTAGAATGCTGCACATTAGTTGCTAATTAAGTAAGTGACAAGTTCTAAATTCTGAAGACAGCATTATGTAATGGATTTGCAGGCACTCAAATCTTCTATTTATACATTATCTTTTAATGCTAAATGCTGAGAGAAATTTTCATGTTCTTAAAAAATACTTTGATCTGTTTGATGAGCTTCTACTCGTTATTTTATTGCAGCTCCAAAATGAATTTATTCAGAATGGTAGCAAGAATTTCAGATTTGTTCCGATTATTTTCCCAGGAGCCTACATGGTAAGCAAAACTAAAAGAAAATTGGGCGCAGAGGGAAAACTTTGGGACGTGGGATATGTTGGGATCGTAAGAGAGAAGCGTACCTTGATGCAGTGTAATCGAAGGGGGAAAAGAACAATCAAAAGGCACATGCAATACAACATTTCTGAATTAAGGAGGGAAGTAAAGGAATTGCCAAGTTGCGATTTGATGGATTGAAATATAAAAGTTCACAAATTTTCAATGCCAGAGAGGTTGATTGACAGTAATTAACACGTATTACGGTGTTAAAAGAGTTCATAGACTGAAATGGACAAGACTTAAATTTCAGTGGCGAGTTTAGTTTGTATCTACCGCGCAAATACAGCAACTTCATGCCGTTCAATGCATTTCAACGCTGGGCCAGACAGTGAGATGTCGTTTTCACGAAGTTAATGGCCTACTCCTGCTCCTATTTCTTATCTCTGACAGCAGCTTTTGAATTTCCAAGTTTAATCACGCATCTGCCCTCGCCTGAAGTTGCTGTGGCGCTTGCGCATAATTAACTGAGTTATTGGGAAGACCATTGATGAAGCACCTGAAGGTGGTTGGTTCAGCAATGCTGCCCTGAGGAACACTAATTGGCTTCCAACAACCCCATCCATCTATCTCTGTCAGGTGTGACTCCAGCTACTGGAGCGTTTTCCCATTGACCTTAGTTTGGCTGGGGCTCCTTGACTCCATACTCGATCAAATGCCTTTATGTCGAGGACAGCTATTCTCCCTTTTTCCTCCAGCATTCATCTCTCATTCGTGTCTGGATCAAGGCTCTGACAAGATTAGGAGCCACAGAATGGTGGAGAATGGGTGCTGCTTGATAGCAGTATTGATGACATTTTCAATCACTTTGCTGATTAGGAGAAGGCTGATCGGGTGGTAATTGGCTGGAAGCTGTTGTACAGCTATTATTGGTGACTCGATTCTAAGAATGTTAAACGTAGCAGATTAAAGAATATATAACCAACAGGATATAGAAAATTAAGACTTATTTTTCAAAATTTAATTCACACTGCAGTAATTTTGAAGAAACATTTTAAATGAGTACAGCTTAATACGCCCAACTGCTAGTGTATTTGTGCTTTATCATCCACTGAAGATCATCATATCAGTATTTTCACTGCTGTTTTACAAACTTAGCAATTTAGAACTTTATCATTTTGATTTTCTAATATATGATGCTTCTATTTGTTTGCTGTGCTGTTTCCACTGATACGTGGAGTTACAGGGAAGTGGTTGGAGATGGCATTGCCTGTGATCGAGAACATGGGAGTAGTTTGGCTGAGTAAGACCGCAAGGTTGAGGGAGCAGCTTTGAATATGGGTAGAAGAGTTTATATGAAGGGAGGGCAGTGAAATCGGAGGAGAGGGCAAGGTGACTTGGGATAGAGATTGAAATTACCGAGGATCAGGAGTCGCTCAGTGCAGAACATGAGGGAGGAAAAGAAGGAGGACATCTCGGTGAGACAATCATGGTGGGGCTTGGAGGGATAGAGAATAAAATTTTAAAGGAGGTGACCAGAGTGGAATAAGGTGAGGTGCTCAAAGGAGCAGCAGGTGCCAGAGGAGTAGTAGGGCCATAATGCCACCATGGCGGTTTGGCCAGGGCAGGTGGTGGCCAGTCGTCTGGTGGAAAGGCTTCAGTAAGTGATCGGATGTCGTCAACTGTGAGCAAAATTTTATTCAAAGCCAGGATGTTCATCCAATCATTCAAAATAAGGTCGTTGATGGCAAGGGCCCTCTTCGCGAGTAAATTGACATTCTGGAGGGAAATGCGGAAGGGGCAGTGATTGTTGATCCGCTGGCAGAGTCCAAGGAAGCAGTGGTGGGTGGAGTGAGCGGGATATTAAGGAGGTTAGCCCCTAGCGGGTGCACTGGAGATTAATCAGTTAGAGTTGCTTCTCGTAAGGAGACCGTCACGAGTGCCTTGATGGGCCTTTCAGAGAATGCTGAGAAGCACAGAGGGTAGCTGTGGGTTTATTCAAGGAGGATTAAAGCCTGGTACGGCAGCAGGAGAGTGGGAAGGCAGAAAAGTAGTGATAGGTTGGGGTAGAGATTGCGGAGCAAAGTACCCAAGAGGGGAGAAATGGGAAGATGGTGTGACTGGGTGACAGGAAGGGGAGAGGACAGGAGAGAAGGGGCCAAGAGGGGAAAAAGAGATACAAGTAATTGGCGTACGTCTGGAGCAGAAGCCAAAATGCATATGTGAATGGATACAGAGAAGTCCAGTTACATAGGCATGGCGGAGATTAGAAGAGACATGTCCTGGTTGTAAATGGAGATGATATGAGAGAGATCAAAGTTCAAATTTGAGGTTCAATGTTGGATGAACTTGACTTGAGGACAGGGTAGAGTCAGCTTGGAGCATTGATAAACCAATGTACTGGTTTAGGGACAGTTGTGGAGAGAGAATGAATCTAAGAGCTGTTCAAGGGGCAGAGTATCAGTGGGCGCACTACTGGAGATTTTCAGTGGGAACACAGGGCCGAGGAGAGACGACCATGTGCTAGCAGAGGTTGATTCTGTAGTCCAATCTGAAAAGTGATTATTCCAAGTTAGAAATGCACAAGCTTACACTTCGTATTTGTGTATTTCCATTGAAATTTATACACACCATCCTAAATCAGTTGGGCAAACCCAGATAGAATCTAGTTGAACTAATTGTGACCAGTCCATAATACGCTGCAGTTCTTCTCACTATAATTCGGAGAAGGGATGAAGTACAGAGATGTAACTGAGAGCTGAATAAACCATAGTGAATGATCATCTAGTTGTAATAAAGGACATGGCCATTTTATTAACAGCTGGCACTTTGGTTAACAGATTACAAATCCTAATGGGGCTTTTTTAATTTAAAAATTGATTTGATAATTCTCGCTGTTTTTATTTGTTCAGAGACACGTTCCCTCATGGCTTCAAAATACACACGTCTACAGTTGGCCGCTGCAAAGCCAAGATATTCTACGACGACTGATGCGCCTGGAAAAGTACAACCCTCCTCCAGTTGGTGAACTCCCTACCATCATTCAGAAATCTATATAGTCCAGCTTGATCTTGCTGTAATAATATCACAAAACACACTCTCGCTAGTTAAGTGCCATACATTATCTATGTTGGTACTTGGTTTTTGTAAGTACTGCGGCCAAGGATAACCAGTTTTCAGAGGGGTCTGGTAACCCTGATTTTGATGGGCAACTCACTTTCTTCAAAATGTTTCAAATGTCTGGAATAGTCAAAAAAAAAGTTAACATAATTGAAAAAAGATGAAATTGTGGCCACAAGAAATGAATTTTGCTTCACTTGTCTTGTATCGGGCCCGTTTGGTGTAATTGTGATTTGCCTGCTATATGAGGTGGATGATAAAACCAGTAGCGTTCCTCAAACATTAACCTGACACCTTGTTTAGGAGGTCAGTTTTCATGCTGACGCTCATCGCTTCTCCTCTTTCCAGCCATGTTTGCTGCTGCAGTCTGTGCTGTTAGTGCAAACTATAATCCGACACTAATGATAAGGGATTAAGTAACCAAGGTAATCGCACTTCGTTAAAGTGCCAACAGTTGGTTGAACAGCTGAGTCTGCCCAGAATAGCCGGAGTGTTTAATACGGTACAACCAGTGCCTTTGTCATTGATATCTATGGGAATGGAAAATGGCAAACGTTAGTTGCCAGGTATAAACGGCTGGCAGCAGTAACAGGTGGTAAATGTGGTGGGAGCTGGAATTTCTTGTGGTCACAACGTTTTCTCAACTGTGTTGTGATTTTGTCACCTTTGGTCAAACATGATGACAGAACAGGATATTACTGTGTGAAAACCATAAATTACTTTTTTTTAAAACTCTCGCTGTTTTAGTCACACAAAAGGCAAGTATCCTTCTGCAAAAAGCTACAAAAACCAAAAGAAAAAATTGAGGTATTAAATAAAACCATTATTATGGTAAAACTTTACATTGAAAATGATTTATTTTAAATGGTTTTTAAATGTGGATGAAACAGTAATTTCCAGAACAATGTGATCTGGCTATATTTTGCCTGTCTAATTACAGGTCGTGCTTTATTTACAGTTTGTGTTTTTATGTATTCACATTCTATCCATCCTTTACTCCCTTTGTTACAGCATAAGTACACAAGTATAAATAATATACACCTATACAGGGATATAATACAAGATACAAATTCCATTTCTATTGCAGATATACCCATTTTTAAATTTAGAAAAGTCGGTACTGACTCCTTAATCACTAACACAGTGGGGCTGTCCCACTGTCTGAACAGACAATTGATGCACTTTGTGAGCCACAGACCAGGATGATCGCACAGCCAAACTGGATGTGGGATGAGTTGGCTGATCTCTGCCTGAGTGGCAGTGGGGACACAGCAACTCCTCTCATGGGCTTGGGGGGGGGGTGGGGGGTGGCTGGTTGTTTTAGAACCCTTTTTTCTGTTTGTACCTACCAAACAGTGATTGGCAAAAGTATTATTTTATTGTGGTCATGGAGTATCAGTGTTCTCATTGCTGAATGGAGTCCAAAAATCAGGAAGAGTCATCAAGCTCCCTTGAAAGACCACCTGGCAACCAGCTTAGAATAGCATTATCTGATCAGGAAGCATGTTTTCTACATACTGTTGCCCACAATTGACGCTTGGCCTGCAAGGAAAAGAATTGAGCGGATTCGTACTATTGCTAATAAAAGTTCTTCGGTAAACATCCGTCGACATCATTTTGTAGTTGTGGTTTCGTATCAAGTGGTCTTGTTTTCTTTAACCCAGGATTTGATGGAATCAGTTTGCACACTATAAAATAGCCATGGGATATGTTACTGTAATTAATGCAGCTTTGTTTATGCAGTGGAATTTAATGTCAGGAGTTCAACTCTTGATAACTTGGTACTATTTGTGCTCTGAAATCAGACAATTTGCAGTCATGTGTTATGCAAAACTGTTGTAATTTTTTTTTATGTACTGGGTTTATTAAATCTAACTCTTACCAAGCAGAATATATTAGTGATGTTTCTGACTCAGCATAATTTTAAAAAAATCATTGTTTGGCATGTGGGCATCACTGGCAAGATGGTGGTGGGCCTTTTTCTTGAACCTCTGCAGTCCAGGTTGTGAAGGTACTCCCACCATGCTATTGGGTAGGGAGTTCCAAAATTTTGACTTGGTGACAATGAAAGTATATATGTCCAAGTCATGATGGTGTGTGATGTGGAGGGAGAACTTGGACATAATAGTGTGTCCATTGCATCTCCTGCCCTTCTAGGTGGTGGAGGTAGCGGGTTTGGCAGGTGCTGCCAAAGAAGCCTTGGCATTTGGCTACGTTGCATCCTGTAGAGAGTGCACGTTGCAATCATGGTACTCTTGACGGTGGAGGGAGTGGATGGTTAAGCTAGTGTCTGGGGTGCCAATCAAGTGGACTGCTTTGTCCTGGATGGTGTCAAGCTTCTTGAGTGTTGTTGCAGCTGCACCCATCCAGGCAAATGGAGAGTATTGCATCACACTCCTTACTTGTGCCTTGCAGGTGGAGGAGAGGCATTGGGGAGTCAGAAGGTGAGCCACATGCTACAGAACACCCAGCAACTGACCTGCTCTAGTAGCCATGGCACTTATGTGGCTGGTCCATTTGAATTTCTGATCAGTGTTGATGGGGTACTCAGCAATGATAATGCCATTATCAAGAGGATGTGTTAGGCTCTCTCATGGGAGATGACTATTGCCTGTCACTTGTGTGGTGTAAATGTTACTTACCATTTATCAGCCCAAGCTTGGATGTTGTCCCAGTCTTGCTGCATGGGGGCATGGACTGCTTCATTATCTGAGGAATTTAATGGAGCTGAACACTGCAATCATCAGTGAACAGCCCCACTGAAGGGCAGGTCATTGATGAAGCAGCTGAAGATGGTTAGGCCTAGGACGCTGCCCTGAGGAACTCTTTCAGCTATGTCCTGGGGCTGAGATTATTGACCTCCAACAAACACAACTATCTTTGTGCTAGGTACAAATCCAGCCTCTGGAGAGGTTTTTCCCCTTGATCCCCATTAACTTCACTTTTACTCTGGCTTGTTGCTACCACATTCGGTAGAATGCTGCTTTGATGTCAAGGGCAGTCACTCTCGCCTCACCTGGAGTTTGGTTCTGAAGCCAGGTGGTCCTGGTGAAACCCAAACTGAACATCTGTGAGCAGGTTATTGGTGAGTAAGTGCTGCTTGATAGCGCTCTTGACCACTGCATCATCACTTGGCTGATGATTGGGAGTAGGCTGATGGGGTGGTAATTGGCTGGGTTGGATTTTTCCAGCTTTTTGTGGACAGGATATATCTGGGCAATTTTTCACATTGTCGGGTTGATGCTAGTTGTGGCTGTACTGGAACAGCTTAGCTCAGGGCGGGTAGTGGTGTTCCACAAGGATCAGTGCTGGGCCCACTGCTGGTCACAATTTACATTAACAATTTAGACTTGGGAATCAAAAACACAATTTCTAAATTACTGGATGACACCAAATTGGGGGGATAGTCAATACTGAGGAGGACTGCAACAAGTTACAGGAGAACATTAATAATCTGGCAGAATGGGCATATAATTGGCAAATGAAGTTTAACAGATAAATGTGAGGTATTATTTTGGTAGGAAGAATGAGGTCACCACTTGGAGGGTGAGTCTAGGTAGGATAGAGGAACAAAGGGATCTCGGAGTACAAATACACAAATCACTAAAAGTTGCAAGGCCATAAAAAAAGCAAACCAAGTAGTAGGGTTTATTTCTAGAGATATAGAATTGAAAAGTAGGGAAGTTATGCTAAACCTGTATCGAACCTTGATTAGACTACACTTAAGAGTACTGTGTACAGTTCTGGTCATATTATAAAAAGGATATAGAGGCATTGGAAAGGGTGCAGAGAAGATTTACAAGGATGATACCAGAAATGCAAGGGTATACATATCAGGAAAGGATGAACAGGCTGGGTCTCTTTTCTCTTGGGGGGGAAAAAGGCTGAGGGGTGACCTAATAGAGGTCTTTAAAATTATGAAAGGTTTTGATAGGGTGGATACAGAGAGAATGTTTCCACTTGTGGGGAAGAGCATAACTAGCAGCCATCAATATAAGATAGACACTCTGAAATCCAAAAGGGAATTCAGAAGAAACTTCTTTACCCAAAGAGTGGTGAGAATGTGGAACTTGCTAAGACATGGAGTGGTTGAAGCGAATAGTATAGATGCATTTAAGGGGAGGCAAGACAAGCATATGAGGGAAAGGGAATTGAGGGTTATGCTGATAGATTTAGATGAGGAAAGATGGGAGTTGGCTCGTGTGGAGCATAAACGCCGGCATGGACTAGTTGGGCCGAATGGCCTGTTTGTGCTGTATATCCTATGTAATGTAAAGGACATGGCTACATCTGTGGCACAGGTCTTCAGTACTAGAGCGGAATGTTGTCAGGGCCTGTAGCCTTTGCTGTGTCCCGTGCATTCATCCATTTCTTGATGTCGCGTGGAGTGAATCAAATTGGCTGAAGACTGGCATCTGCGATGCTGTGGCTGTCTGGAGGAGGCCGAGATGCATCATCCGCTTGGCACTTCTGGATGAACATGGTTGCAAACATAAATAAGAGCAGGAATAGGCCATACGGCCCCTCAAGCCTGCTCTGCCATTCAATAAGATCATGGCTGATCATTGACCTCAACTCTACTTTCCTGCCTGATCTCCATATCCCTTGATTCCAAAAATCTATCCATCTCAGCCTTGAATATACTCAAAGACTCAGCATTCACAGCCCTCTAGGGCAGAGAATTCCAAAGATTCACAACCCTTTGAGTGAAGAAATTCCTCCTCATCTCAGTCTTAAATGGCCTACCCCTTATCCTGAGACTATGCCCCCTAGTTCTAGACACCCCAGCCAGGGGAAACAACCTCTCAGCATCTACCCTGTCAATCCCCTTCAGAATCTTGTATGTTTCAATGAGCTCACCTCTCATTCTTCTCAACTCCAGAGAGTACAGGCCCAGTCTACACAATCTCTCATCATAGAACAGCCCTCTCTTCCCAGGAATCAATCTAGTGAACCTTCGTTGCACCGTCTCCAAGGCAAGTATATCCTCCTTTCAGATAAGGAGACCAAAACTGTGCACAGTACTCCAGGTGTGGTCTCACCAAGGCCCTGTACAATTGTAGCAAGACTTCCTTACTCTTATACTCCAACCCCCTTGCAATAAAGGCCAACATGCCATTTGCCTTCCTTATTGCTTGTTATACCTGCATGCTAGCTTTCTGTGTTTCTTGCACGAGGACACCCAAATCTTTCTGAACACCAACATTTGAAAGTTGCTCACCATTTAAAAATATTCTGTTTTTCTATTCTTCCTACCAAAGTGAATAACCTCACATTTCCCTACATTATTCTCCATCTGTCCCCTTACTGCCCACTCACTTAGTCTATCTATATCCCTTTGCAGACTCTTTGGGCTGGATTTTGAAACTGGGGTCGG
Source organism: Squalus acanthias (assembly GCA_030390025.1). Lineage (NCBI taxonomy): Eukaryota > Metazoa > Chordata > Chondrichthyes > Squaliformes > Squalidae > Squalus > Squalus acanthias. The sequence goes on from CM059429.1 coordinate 149,928,388, forward strand.
GTTGGGGTCTTGAATCACACATTCTGGCTTGTAAACCCGCCTCCATCGAGATGTGGCCAACCCACTGTATTTTCCCTTGATTGACCTAGTTGAGCCCGCCCAGTGGGCTCAGCAGACCAATTAAGGGCCACCCGGCAACAGGTGATGTCACAGATTGACATTTCATCTGTCGAGCTTTTGACAGATGAAATATCAGCGTTTGACAGCTCTGTGAAGCTGTCAAACACTGACAATATGATTTCTAACTTCAGTCCTTCCTCTCAGGCTGAGTTAGAAATCATTCCACCACAGAAAACAGAAGGCTGCAGTTTTTGACAAGTCCACGACTTTTCTGCTTTCTGTGCCGGTGAGATTTCTGACTCCCGAGAACTGAAGGGCTGACACCTGCAGGAGGAAGTTAAGGTAAGTAAAACTTTTTCCAACACTTAGCACTTACCTTACACACTTACCTCTGCACACATGCACCCATCACTCACCTGCCCACCGGACATATCGACCCACGGTCCGCCCCGATAACTTGGCGTGGTTGCCACCTGTCAGGAAGCCCACATTTCACCGTTTAAAATAGGGATTATCCAAAAAACTGCCTGTTAACTACCTGTTAACAGGCAGTTAATTGCCACTAATTCCTTCCCGCCTCGGGGAGTCGGGTCTCAGCACAGGTCGGGTACCCACCGCCAGCGAAACTGGCATGGAGGCGGGATGGGGTCGGGACCCCCGAATCTGCAACTTTAACCCCCCACACGTCTCCAAACCCGACTCCACGGGTCATTGAAAATCCAGCCCTTTGTGTTCTCCTCAGCTTACTGTCCCACCTAGCTTTGTATCAACTACAAACTTGGATACATTACACTCGGTCCCTTCATCTAGGTCATTAATACAGATTGTAAATAGCTGAGACCCCAACACTGATCCTTGCGGCACCTCACTAGTTACAGCCTGCCAACCTGAAAAAGATCCGTTTACTCCTACTCTGTTTTCTGTCCGTTAACCAATCCTCTATCCATGCTACTATATTACCCCCAACCCCTTGAGCCCTAATCTTGTGTAATAACCTTTTATGTGGCACCTTATCGAATGCCTTTTGGAAATCCAAATATACTACATCCACTGGTTCCCCTTTATCTACCCTGCTAGTTACATCCTCAAAAAACTCTAATAAATTTGTCAAACATGATTTCCCTTTCATAAATCCATGTTGACTCTGCCTAATCATGTTATGATTTTCTAAGTGCCCTGATACCACTTCCTTAACAATGGATTCCAGCATTTTCCCGACGACTGATGTCAGGCTAACTGGCCTGCAGTTCCCTGTTTTTTCTCCCTCCTTTCTTGAATAGCGGTGTTACATTTGCGACCTTCCAATCCGCTGGGACCATTCTAGAATCTAGGGAATTTTGGAAGATCAAAACCAATGCATCCACTAACTCTTCAGCCACCTCTTTTAGAACCCTAGGATGTAGGCCGTCCGATCCAGGGGATTTGTCGGCTTTTAGTCCCAATATTTTCTCTAGTACTTTTTCTCGACTTATATTAATTACGTTAAGTTCCTCACCCTCATTAGACCCTTGGTTCCCCACCATTTTTGGTATGCTTTTTGTGTCTTCTACTATGAGGACAGATACAAAATACTTGTTTAATGTTTCTGCCATTTCCTTATTCCCCATTATAATTTCTCCTGTCTTAGCTTCTAAGGGACCAACGCTTACTTTTGCTACTCTCTTCCTTTTTACATACTTGTAGAAGCTCTTACAATCTGCTTTTATATTTCTTGCTAGTTTTCTCTTTTTTTTCCCTTTTTATCAATTTTTTGGTCAACCTTTGCTGGTTTCTGAAACTCTCCCAATCCTCAGGCTTACTATTATTCTTTGCAACATTATAAGCTTCTTCTTTCAATCTAATGCTATCCTTAACTTCTTTAGTTAGCCACGGTTGGATCACTTTTCCCGTGGAGTTTTTGTTTCTCAATGGAATGTATTTTTGTTGAGAATTAGAAATATTTCTTTAAATGCTCGCCACTGCTTATCTACCGCCATACCTTTTAATCTATTTTTCCAATCTACCTTAGCCAACTCGCTCCTCATACCTATGTAATTGGCTTTATTTAAGTTTAAGACTCTAGTTTCAGACTTAGGCAAGTCACTCTCAAAATGAATGTGAAATTCTATCATATTATGATCACTCTGCCCCAAGGATCCTTTACTATGAGATTGCTAATTAACCCAGTCTCATTACAGAATACAAAATCTAAAATAGCCTGTTCCCTGGTTGGTTCCATGACGTATTGTTCTCGGAAACTGTCCCGAATGCATTCCATGAACTCGTCCTCCAGTCTACCTTTGCCAATTTGATTTGTCCAGTCAATATGAAGATTAAAGTCCCCCAAGATTATTGCATTACCTTTGTTGCAAGCTCCTACTATTTCTTGATTAATATTCTGTCCAACGGTATAACTACAGTTTGGGGGCCTATATACTACTCCCACCAGTGTTTTCTGCCCCTTGTTATTCCTTATCGCCACCCATACTGATTCTACTTCCTGATCTTCTGAGCTGAGATCCTTTCTCGCTACTGTCCTTATGCCATCCTTTATTATCAGGGCTACTCCCCCTCCTGTTCCATTCTGCCTCTTTTCGAAACGTCAAGTACCCTGGAACACTTAGTTCCCAACCCTGGCCACCTTGCAACCACGTCTCTGTAATGGCGATCAGATCAAACCCATTTATCTCTATTTGTGCCACTAGTTCGTCTATCTTGTTGTGAATGCTTCGTGCACTCAGATAAAAGCCTTTAATTTAAATTTTTTTACCATTATTCCCTGCTTTGATCTTATTCTGTCACATTGCTACCATTAAACTCTCGGTCCCTTCCTATCACACTGCTTATTTTTACCCAAATCGCTACACTGCTCTATTGCCTTGAGCTTTCTCTTTAGATTTCCCCCCCTTTTTTTAGTTTGAAGCCCTATCTACAGCACTAGTTATTCGATTCACCAGGACGCTGGTCCTAGCCTGGTTTAAGTGGAGCCCGTCCAGACGGAACAGCTCCCTCTTTCCCCAGTACTGGTGCCAGTGCCCCATGGATTGAAACCCCTTTGTCCCACACCACTCTTTGACCCATGCCTTTAACTCTCTGATCTGCTTGACCCTATGCCAATTTGCGCGTGGCTCAGGTAGTAATCGAGAGATTATTACCCTTGTGGTTCTGCTTATTAATTTAGACCGTAGCTCCTCAAACTCCCTCAGCAGAACCTCATTCTTAGTTCTATCTATGTCGTTGGTTCCTACATGGACCACGACAACTGGATCCTCCCCCTCCCACTCCAAGTTCTTCTCCAGCTGCGAGGAGATATCCTTAACCCTGGCACTGGGCAGGCAACATAGCTTTCGGGACTCTCTTTCGCGGATGCAGAGAACAGTATCTATCCCCCTGACTATACTGTCCCCTACTACTACCACATTCCTTCCTTCTCCCCCCCCCCCCCCCCCCCCCAATTGGATGGCCCCCTGTACCACGGTGCCATGGTCAGTTTGCCCATCCTCCCTGCAGTCCTTTTCCTCATCCATACAGGTAGAAAGTACCTTGTACCTGTTGGACAAGGTCCAGGGCTGAGGCTCCTCCATCACTACATCCTGGGTCCCCATACCTTCCTGACTCGCAGTCACACCCTCCTATCCCTGACCACTGATGAACTCTAAAGTACTACTTTACCTAAAAGGTGTGACTGCCTCCTGGGACAAAGTGTCCAGTTAACTCTTCCCCCTCCCTGATGCATCGCAATGTCTGCAGCTCGTACTCCAGCTCAACAATTCTGAGCTGAAGTTCATCGAGTTGCAGACACTTACTGCAGATGTGGTTGCCCGGGATCGCGATGCTCTCCACAGACTCCCACATGCTGCAGTTACGACACACCACCTGCCCTGCCATCTCTAACCTTGTTTTATTTATTAATTAATTAGTTGAAGATTTTATTCAATCGATATTTTAGGTTTATTGTTTGATTATTTTATTTAGTTTAAGTTATTAATTTAATAAGTACTAGCAAGTTAATTTAATCCCCTTCCCTGACTTAGAGAGCAAAAAAAAGCTGCAATACTCACCAACCAATCACCTACCTGCTCTCCTATGACGTCACTCTTTGATGTTTTTGAATCGGCCGCTGCTTTAATTCAGCTCCGCTCTCGGGCTGCTCTTTATCCTCTCGCCGCTGCCGCAGCCTTGCCTTTTATACTCCTGCTAGGCCCTGCCATTGTTGACGATGGGGATGTTTATAGAGCCTCCTCTCCTTTCCACCTCCCTGCCCCCCCGTTGCTTAATTGTCCATCATTCACGACAGGATGTGACAGGTTTGCAGATCTGATCTGTTGGTTGTGGCATTGCTTCGCTCTGAAGCCTATTCCTTCTGCTGTTTAGCTTGCGTGTAGGCCGGTGTTGTAGCTTCACCAGATTGGCACCTCATTTTCAGGTCCCAAGGTGCTTCACAGGAGTATTATCAAACAAGATAATAAAAAGAGCGGGAGCAGAGCGGAGCGGCTGTTTAAAAGAGCGGGAGCAGAGCGGAGCGGCTGTTTAAAAAGACCGAACCTGGAGCAGCGCCGACCAACCTGGGAGGGTAAGAAGTAGAAAGATTTAAAGTGTGACGTCACAGGAAAGCAGGGAAGCGATTGATTGGTCAGTATTTCTCTCTTTTTCTTGAGCATTGGTTTAAATTAAGAGCCGGGATTAAAAACTAAACGTTCAAAACTTAAACACTTAATTAAAGATGGCAGGGCAGGCAATGTGTTACTGCTGAAACATGTGGGAGCTGGTGGACACCATTGAGGTCCATGGCGACCACATTTGCAGTAAGTGTTGGATGCTCGAGGAACTTCGGCTCCGTATTGAGGAGCTGGAGTCCGAGCTTCAAACACTGAGACACATCAGGGAGGGGGAGAGTTACCTGGACGCTGTGTTCCAGGAGGCAGTCATACCCCTTAGATTAATTAATTCAAATTTGGTCCGTGGTCAGGGACAGGTGGGTGTGACTACGAGCGAGGCAGGTAGGGGGACCCAGGAGGTAGTGGTGGAGGAGCCTCAGCCCTTGCTCTTGTCCAACAGTTACGAGGTTTTACTCTCTGTGTGGGCGAAAGCATGGACTGCAGTGAGGATGAGCAAACTGACCACCGCACCATGGTACAGGGAGCCATTCAAGTGGGGGGAGCAAAAAGAAATGTGGTAATGGTAGGGGACAGTATAGTTAGGGGGATAGACGCTGTTCTCTGCAGCCAAGAGTGTGAGTCCCGAAGGCTGTGTTGCTTGCCCGGTGCCAGGGTAAAGGACATCTCCTCTGGGCTGGAGAGGAACTTAGAGTGGGAGGGGAAAGATCCAGTTGTCGTGGTCCATGTAGGTATCAACGACATAGATAGGACAAAGAAAGAGGTTCTGCTGAGGGAGTATGAACAGCTAGGGGCTAAATTAAAAAGCGGAACCACAAAGTTGTTAATCTCTGGATTACTACCTGAGCCACGTGCAAATTGGCATAGGGTAAATAAGATCAGAGAGATGAAGGAGTGGCTCAAAGATTGGTGTGGGAGAAATGGGTTTCAATTCTTGGGGCACTGGCACCAGTACTGGGGTAAGAGGGAGTTGTTCTGTCGGGACGGGCTTCATTTGAACCAGGCTGGGACCAGTGTCCTGGCGAATCGAATAACTAGGGCTGTAGATAGGGCTTTAAACTAAATAGTGGGGGGGAGGGATACGCTGAGCGGAAATTTAAAAAGTCAAAGAAAAATGAGAAGGCAAAACTGCAGGGTAGCGATAGGGGTAATGATAACCAGAGTGTGACAGGAAGGGACAGAGTGTATACACATAAGAGTGCATCAGAAAGAGGGGTCAGAGTAGGGAAAAATGGTAAAAAGACAAGATTAAAAGCTCTATCTGAATGCACGTAGCATTCGTAACAAGATAGATGGGTTGACAGCACAAATAGAAATAAATAGGTATGATCTGATAGCCATTACAGAGATGTGGTTGCAAGGTGACCAAGGCTGGGAACTGAATATTCAGTGTATTTGCCATTTCGTAAGGATAGGCAGAAAGGAAAGGGAGGTTTGTAGCTCTGTTAGTAAGGAATAAGATCAGTGCAGTAGTGAGAAATGATATTGGCTCAGAAGATCAAGACCTAGAATCAGTTTGAGTGGAGATAAGAAATAAGGGCAAGAAGTCACTGGTGGGAGTGGTCTACAGGCCCCCAAAAAGTAGCTACACTGTAGGACAGAGTATAAATTGAGAAATAATAGAGGCTTGTAAGAAAGGTACGGCTATAATCATGGGAGATTTTAATCTTCATATTGATTGGACAAAGCAAATTGGCAACGGTAGACTTGAGGAAGAGTTCTTAGAGTGTATAAGGGATGGTTTCTTGGAACAATACGTTGTGGAACCAACCAGGGAGCAGACTATTTTAGATCTGGTAATGTGTAACGAGGCTGGATTAATTAATGGTCTCGAAGTGAAGGATCCTCTTGGGAAGAGTGATCATAGCATGGTAGAATTTCAAATTCAGTTTGAGGGTGAGAAAGCTTGGTCTCAAACTAGTGTCCTGAACTTAAATAAAAATGATTACAAAGGTATGAAGGCAGACTTGGTTAAAGTGGACTGGGAAAATAAATTACAGGGTAAGATTGTAGAAAAGCAGTGGCAAACATTAAGGAGATATTTCATAACTCTCAGCAAAGATATATTTCAGTGAGAAAGAAAGACTCAAAGAGAAGGATGAACCATCCGTGGCTAACTAAGGAAGTAAAGGATGGTATCAAATTGAAAACAAAGGCATATAATGTTGCGAAGAATAGTGGAAGGCCACAGGATATGGAAATTTTTAAAAACCAGCAAAGGATGACTAAAAAAATGATAAAGAGAGAGAAGATAGCTTATGAGAGTAAGAAAGCAAGAAATATAAAAACAGACAGTAAGAGCTTCTACAGGTATATAAAAAGGAAGAGAATAGCTAAAGTAAACGTTGGTCCCCCAGAGGATGAGTCTGGGAAATTAATAATGGGAAGCAAGGAAATGGCGGAGACTTTGAACAAATATTTTGTATCGGTCTTCACGGTAGAAGACACTAAAAGCATCCCAATAATGGATAATCAAGGGGCTAGTGGGGTGGGGGTGGGGGGGGGGGAACTTAAAACAATCACTATCACTAGAGAGAAAGTACTAGGCAAACTAATGGGACTAAAGGTGGACAAGTCCCCTGGACCCGATGGCCTGCATCCTAGGGTCTTAAAAGAGGTGGCTGCAGAGATAGTGGATGCATTGGTTGTAATCTACCAAAATTCCCTGGACTCTGGAGAGGTCCCAGCGGACTGGAAAACCGCAAATGTAACGCCACTATTTAAGAAAGGAGGGAGACAGAAAGCAGGCAACTATAGACCAGTTAGCCTAACATCTGTCATTGGGAAAATGTTGGAGTCCATCATTAAGGAAGTGGTAGTAGGACATTTAAAAAATCATAATATAGTCAAGCAGAGTCAGCATGGTTTTATGAACGGTAAATCATGTTTGACAAATTTGCTGGAGTTCTTTGAAAATGTAACGAGCAGGGTGGATAAAGGGGAACCAGTAGATGTCGTGTATTTGGATTTCCAGAAGGCATTTGATAAGGTGCCACATAAAAGGTTACTGCACAAGATAAGAGCTCACGGGGTTGGGGGTAATATATTAGCATGGATAAAGGATTGGCCAACTAACAGAAAACAGAGAGTCGGGATAAATGGGTCATTTTCAGGTTGGCAAACTGCAACTAGTGGGGTGCCGCAGGGATCAGTGCTAGGGCCTCAACTATTTACAATCTATATTAATGACTTGGATGAAGGGACCGAGTGTAATGTAGCCAAATTTGCTGATGATACAAAGATAGGTGGGAAAGCAAATTGTGTGGAGGACGCAAAGAATCTCCAAAGGGATATAGATAGGCTAAGTGAGTGGGCAAAAATCTGGCAGATGGAGTATAATGTGGGAAAATGCGAGGTTATCCACTTAAGTCGGAAAAATAAAAAAGCAAATTATTATTTAAATGGGGAGAGATTACAAATGCTGAGGTACAGAAGGATCTGGGGGTCCTTGTACATGAATCACAAAAAGTTAGCATGCAGGTACAGCAAGTAATTAGGAAGGCAAATGGAATGTTGGCCTTTATTGCAAAGGGAATGGAGTATAAAAGTAGGGAAGTCCTGTTACAACTGTACAGGGCGTTGGTGAGACCACACCTAGAGTACTTTGTACAGTTTTGTTCTCCTTATTTAAGGAAGGATATACTTGCATTGGAGGCAGTTCAGAGAAGATTCACGAGGTTGATTCCGGAGATGACGGGGTTGTCTTATGAAGAAAGGTTGAGCAGGTTGTGCCTATACTCATTGGAGTTTAGAAGAATGAGAGGGGATCTTATTGAAACATGTAAGAATCTGAAGGGGCTTGACAGGGTAGATGCAGAAAGGATGTTTCCCCTGGTGGGGAATCTAGAACTAGGGGGCATAATTTCAGAATAAGGGGGCACCCATTTAAAACGGAAATGAGGAGGAATTTCTTCTCTCAGTGGGTCGTGAATCTTTGGAATTCTCTTCCCCAGAGAGCTGTGGAGGCTGGGTCATTGAATATATTTAAGGTGGAGATAGACAGATTTTTGAATGGTAAGGGAGTCTAGGGTTATAGGGAGCGGGCAGGGAAGTGGAGTTGAGGCCAAGATCAGATCAGCCATGATCTTATTGAATGGCGGAGCAGGCTCGAGGGGCCGAATGACCTCCTACTGCTCCTACGTCTTATGTTCTTATGTTCGTATGTTCTTAAAATTTGGCATCGAGCCACGAGAGATATTAGGGCAGATGACCAAAAGCTTAGTGAAAGAGGTAGGTTTTTAAGGAGCGTCTTAAAGGAGGAAAGGGAGGGTAGAGAGGCAGACAGGTTTAGGGGGGGGAGTTCCAGAGCTTAGGTCCTTGGCAGCTGAAGGCACAGCCACCAATAGTGGAGCGGTTAATATCGGGGATGCGCAAGAGGCCAGAATTGGAGGAGCGCAGATATCTCGGAGGGTTGTAGGGCTGGAGGAGGCTACAGAGATAGGGAGGGGGCAATGCCATGGAGGGATTTGAAAACAAGGATGAGAATTTTAGAATCGAGGCGTTGGCTCCCAGTTGAGCAATGCAGGTCAGCGAGCACAGGAGTGATGGGCGAACGGGACTTGGTGCGAGGTGGGATTTACCCCCTTCAAGCCCAGGCAGTATCCTCTCACTGAGGCGTCTCCTTTCTGAGTCCAGTGAACACAACATTTTGAAGTTGAGGTGGGCTGGGGGGTGGATTATTTTTTCAATTGACAAGACTGACCATTCATATTTTTCTAGAACTTGCTGTTTGTAAGCCCCAACCCTTCTGCTCCCTTCAGCCCAGTGGGGACAGTAGCATCGCTGTCAAATGATAGCCCCAAAAAGCCAGGAAAACCTTTATTTGCAGCAGTGGAATACTTCATAATGTGAATTTTAACTTTTTTTTGGTATAAAATAAAATATCTAAACAATACAAAACATAAGTTTTAGAACTCTTTTTCCGAGGTAACTATATTCAAGTGACTTTATATAACAGCAGGCATTATATGCATAGGTTTATTTACTTATGTAATTATAATATGTGAGGGAACAAATTTATTTATAATCTACCTATTTATTTTCTAGATGCTAAAGGAAAACATTATTTTCCAGGAACTAATCAGAAAACATTTTACTATCTCTCTCAAACTTCTTTCCACATTCCTTCATATCTGATTTGCACCCCTACTCCCCCCACCACCCCCCATGCAACAGTGCAACCCTCAATTCATTGTGAGCAGCTCCAAGTGCTAATCGATAAAAGATATTACATAATATGTTGATGGTTCTGTGAAAATTGGTATCGTTTTTGCTTCATTACAGATTTTTTTTTACATACAATGGGGATTTTCAAAGAGCCAGCACCGGCACAGTGGGCTGATTGACCTCCTGTACGGTATGATTCTATGATTTTAAGGTTTTGCTCTTTTCCTAATATCTCCTTCTTCAGCTCAGTGTCCATTTTTGTCAAATCACACTTCTGTGAAGTGCCTTGCGATGTTTTTCTACATTAAAGCTGCTATGTAAATGCCAAATCTTGTTGCAACAGTTTTTGAAGTGGCCCCCGGCTATACCTTTCAGGAGCGCTGGTTAGGCTGCTCTGCGTTCAGTTCTACTATGCAGTGCATTATCTGCCCAGTGGAAGGCCAAAATTGCATTGTCATTCTCAATAAGTCATAGGACTCAAAATTAAATATCTTTGAGACGCCTGCTTGTTTCTATCAAAAAATGGGGCTGTAGTGAGACAAAAATCAGCCCACACACAACTTTCTGAGTTAGTTGTGCACTTGCAGTGCAGACTAGAAGATTTGGATAAACTTCTGTGACACCTAGTCATATCATGATATAGATTGCTCAATGGTATCAACCTGTTGGCCTTTATCTCAAGGGGTTGGCATTCAAAAGTGAGGAAGTGATGCTTCAGTTTTACAGAGCCTTGGTGTGGAGTACTTCATTCAGTTTTGGGCACCGAACCTCAGGAAAGATGTATTGACCTTGGAAAGGAAGGGGTAGGGCGCAGATTCACCAGAATGATGTTAGGGCTTAAAGGGTTAAATTATGAAGATGGGTTGCATAAACTTATATCCTTGTAAACTTACCCTTGTATTCCCTTGAGTTTCGAAGGCTGAGGGGTGATCTAATAGAGGTGTTTAAAATGATAAATGATTCAATAGGGTAGATACAGAGAAACTATTTCCTCTAGTGGAGGAATCCAGAACAGGCTGGATTAATAAAATTAGAGCTAGACCATTTAGGAATAAAATCAGCAAGTACTTTTTCACAAAAACGATAATGGAAATCTGGAACTTGCTTCCCCTGAAGGCTGTGGATGTTGGATCAATTTGAATTTTCAAGTCTGAGCTCGCTAGATTTTTGTTGCTTACGGATCCCACTCTGAGGCTACAAGGATAGTATATGTGAGAGATGGAAAATTCTGATATTGTACAGGTTGCTCTTCTGTAGTTAGCATTAAACCACATGTAACCGAAATTGTAAGCCGAGTTAGAAAGAATGATATTACAATTTGGTTACTCAGAGGAAATGATCACTCATTAGTTCATTGCTATAGGTGACTTGAAAATGCCTAGTGCTGGCATACTGCCAAAAATAAAGTTCCACATCATCAACATTCCTCAACTTGACAGCCAAAAAATTTTTAGTTGACGAAGGCCCTCATATCACCTGTGGTCCATGTTCTATTGGGATTGGGGTTGGGGGTAGTGGAATATCTGGTGGCGTACACCCTCATTAAATACTAATACAAAGGCAAAATACTGCGGATAGTGGAAATCTGAAATATAAACAGAAAATGCTAGAAATACGCAGCAGGTCAGGCAGCATCTGTGGCGAGAGAAACAGAGTTAACGTTTCAGGTTGATGACCTTTCATCAGAACTGGAAAAAGTTAGAGATGTAACAGGTTTTAAGCAAGTGCAGAGGCAGGGAGAGCAGGGTGGTGGTGATGGGGAGGAAAGAACAAAAGGCCAAGGTCTGTGATGAGGTGAAAGGCAGGAGTGATTAAATGACAAAAGGGATGATAATGGGACAAGTAAAGAAACAAAAGATGGGTAAATGGCAACAGCAGAACCATTACCAGAACCTGCTGTCTAGAAAAAATGGGAGCAGTGGTTATGATTTGAAATTGTTGAACTCAATGTTGAGTCCAGAAGGTTAAACACTGCCTGACTTTCCTTTGCTTCATCCTCTGCTCCTCCTCCATCATCATAATAATAATAATAATGCCAAACCCATGGGCCACCCATAGGGAATACTGCACCTGCTCCTGAGAAGCCCTCCCTGTGGATGGGGTGAAAATATACTGTTGGTTTAACCTTGTCAGAAGCAAGTCCGCGTGTGTTTAGGCAGAATGGGGAAATAATCGCTGCAAAAAAGTGTTTCCCAGCTGCAGACATCAGTAATGAGATTCTCCACACTGTACTGGCTTAGAAGCTCTTCGCTTCCACCTGTCTTTGTGATTCTGGCAGCAGCTGCGTCTCAGTTTAAGTTGCCGAGTACATTGTGAGTGTGAAAGTAATAAAGTTGGAGCTGCAGCGTCAATGGCCCGAATTGTAATATATTTAAACGAGGGCACTTGGGACTCAGCGGGTGGATCAAGGAAAGGGACAAAACGCATGAGGGAACTTGGGGTGCAACTTTATGGCGGAGAACCAGTGGAAGTAGCTTCTGTTCCATTTTCATGCCACAAGAAGTTAATTGTTCCGATTATGCACCAGAGATACGCTGAAAACAGCAAGGAAATTTACCCTCCCACTGTATTTATTTAAGCACACTAAGAGTAACTGAAAAGTCTGGTTTGTAGAATATGATACAAGATCTAACTGATGTTTGGATCTTATGTTTTAACACATGCTGATGACAACATATGTAACAGATAGTTTGTGTACAACTGAAATTCTCAAATGATACTTCTCTTTTAAAAAGATTAAGTTGTTGTTTGAAAGGTTGTACACAATTGCTGATGTAGGACTTTGTGCAACCGCATTATGGGTGACCCAATATTTTAATCTGATAACATTTGCTTTCAGGAAATGTCAGTTACTTGCTTTATCATTAGTGGAAAAAAATACTGCACACCTAAACCAGTTTCACCTCAATTTCAGTTGTGTGTTCCACTGCTGAGCGGATACAGACATTATGAAAAAAGGCAATGCAAGCTTAAGGACTTAGTAATTATTATCCCTTCTCCACCGTCTCCTGAACCTTTGCTGATGTCTGGCACGGAGTGATAGCCCTCTTGTACCTCACCTGAGTCCCATTCATCATGTGTGAGCCTAGACAATGCTAGCGAGCTATTCATTCATGGTCATGCCATCTGGCATCTAGACATATCCTTCCAGAGGAGGGGGCACCTGATAGTGATCAGGATTGGGAATCCTGTGTGATATCTCCCTCTGGCTCCCCACAACCCAGGCATGCTCAGGCCAATGCCCCACATCACATATACTCACTGAACTTTAAGCGCCTTGGGACGTTTTACGATGTTAAGTGCGCTATATAAATGTAAGTTGTTGTTGATGAACTGTCAAATTTCCTAGACACTCTTATTCACCACACAACTTTTGCCCAATGTTATTTCTGCCATGCAAACTATTTTCAATCAAGTTACTCCCAAGTACTGCATTACGCTTCTCCAATAGATCAGTGAGTAAATGCATTGCACGGTGTTTTGCTGAGCAAGGAAAGTCCCAGGTTTCATTCTATGGTGAGTTGTCTCGCAGTAGAGCAGTGGAGGAGTGACTACAATTTTCCTCAGTGTTCTGACACTAGAGAGGGAAAAACTGACTTGGGTTTCCACCTACGATTGCTATCTTGTAAGAATTGCACTGGAGGACAATGAAGCCCATAAAATTAAACCTCACTATAAGTCACTGTCTTGAAAAGCTGAGAGAAGTGGGAGAAAATATATTTGTCTCTACGCCACTGATCTTGTTTTGACAGAGACATAAAACAGCATTGATGAATATAGAATTTAGAAGAATGAGAGGGGATCTCATTGAAACGTATAAAAGTCTGACAGGGCTAGACAGACTGGATGCAGGGAGGATGTTTCCCCTGGCTGGGGGGTCTAGAACGAGGGGTCACAGTCTCAGGATATGGGGTAGGACATTTAGGACTGAGATGAGGAGAAATTTCTTCACTCAGAGGGTGGTGAACCTGTGGAATTCTCTACCACAGAAGGCTGTGCAGACCAAGTCACTGAATATATTTAAGAAGGAGATAGATAGATTTCTCGACACAAAAGGCATCAAGGGTTATGGGGAGAGAGCGGGAATATGGTATTGAGATAGAGGATCAGCCATGATCATATTGAATGGCGGCGCAGGCTTGAAGGGCCGAATGGCCTACTCCTGCTCCTATTTTTCTACAGGCTTTTTTATGATCGATTCTATCTATAATAATCGCCAGAGGGAAGATTTTGCATAAGTACTGCTTGATCCCCAAACATAATCAAACACAATTTCAGAATATTTATCCCTCAGAACAATCTCCATTGTCGCACCCTGATTTGTGTTCCTCCAAAGGAATCACCACCTTTCCCCACTGCTACCCTCAGCAGCACATGAACCTTAATTTCTGTACCTAGTCCCTTAGTTTCTAAGCCATTATCTGAACATATATTTATCCAATCCTTTTTGAATGAGTTAATTGACAGAAAACCGATTACTTTTACTGGGAGTCTCTACCACATACCCACTACAAGTTCAGGTCCCCCTCCAGAGACATGAGCACAAAATCTAGACTGACACTCCAGTGCAGTACTGAGGGAGTGCTGCACTGTCTGAGGCGCCGTCTTTCGGATGAGATTTTAATTCAAGGCCCCTGCTGTCCTCTCAGGTGGACAAAAAAGATTGTAGAGTGCTATTTTGAAGAAAAGCAGGGGAATTTCTTTCCGGCCAATATCGATCCCTCAGCCAACAGCACTAAAACAGATTATCTGGTCATTATCACATTGCTGCTTGTGGGACCTTGCTGTGTGCAAATTGGCTGCCTCATTTCCTACATTACAACAGTTACTACACTTCAAAAAAAAGTAATTAATTGGCTGTAAAGCGCATTGAGATTTCCTGACTTAGTGAAAGGCGCTGTATAAATGCAAGTCTTTCTTTCTTACCAGGATTACACCTGCATTTTGAAGAAACCTGGCACCTGTCACAAATTGCAGTGCCCGCTTGTGCTGCAGGTTACTCTCCATGGGGAAAGTCATGATAGTGTTTGCCCTGGCAAAAAAGGCACCAGTCACCTGCTGTATGCATAGTAAGCTGGTGATTGCCCTAATTTGCCAGATATTGCCTGAGATGGCTTGGAATGATCCAGTTGCATAAAAGTTGAACACTGTGGTCACAGCCATTCTGTCATTTATCTTGTATGAAGGCCAGTCAAAGGAAATAGCATCACCACGAGATTGTTTCCTGGGTGAAATGTAGCTGCTATTGGCAGATCTTCTCAGACATGTCTAGCTTTCCCTATAGACACAGCTAGTTGAGTAAGGGTGAGTGTGGGCAGTCCCCTTCGGGTCTGAAGAGACTTGCCCTCAGATCCTATTCTTCCTCCTCCAAAACAAGCAGAAAGGGAGGAATGCCTGGAGGAATTCCAAACTTTCACATTTTTGTGAACTGCAGTCACTGTTGTTTTGTAGGCTAACATGGCAGCTAACTTGCTCACAGAAAGGTCCACAGACAGCAATGAGACAAATGACCAGTTAATTTTTTTGACGGTGTTAGGTGAGGGGAAACTCCCTACTTTTCTTCAAAAAAGTGCTTGGGACTTTTTTTACATCCACCTGAACAGACCGACACGGCTTCAGTTTAATATCTCATCCAAAAACCAGCACCTCAGACGATGCGGCTCTCCCTCATTGCTGCACCGAAATCCTGTCCACTGGAAAGTCAATTACCATTTTTCACAATCTTTCTGTCATAGGATGTCACATTTAAGACAAGACAGAGGATTTTGTCAAAAGTATTTGAATAAATAACTTGAAGATGCTACACAGTCTGCAGAAACTGGCATTCAAGATTGTAGACTGAGGCTTTTGAGGTTGGATTTACTGGGTTTATTATAGAGAGAGCGCTGACAGTGAGCACTGATTTGGGATGAAAGGAGAAAAATTATGGCAGAAGCTTGGGCAACCAGTGCATTATCTTGGTTGTTCAACTACACCTATTTATAGAAAGAAAAGGGACAGTGATTGAATGCAGTTTTTTTGTTTTGTTTCAGAGATTGTAAAATGTGGACCTGATTGGGGATGGTTTGTTCCATTGCATTAATTTCTCGAACAATTTCCTGACACAATTGAATCAACCCCGAGGAGGACAGGACAGGATCTAAAGATATGTTGTGCAGAACCAAGTTGAAAAATAAAAGAGGCCGGTATATAAGAGTAAGATGTGCCTCCAATATTGGTCAATTATAACTACAGTATTTAATATAGATTATCGTTACTCTCCCGGATGATCCTGCAGTAGTGGACAGTTTTGGCAGAGGAAAGCAAGGCCCAATATAGTACTTGATGTGGTCCAGCCTGATCCAGTGATGGACGGCTAAACAAATTGTGCACTAGATATAAGGTTAACATCTCATCCAAAGCACAGCACTGTCTAACACTGTAGAAGTCCCTTAGTACTGCACTGAAGTGTCGGCCTAAATAATATGCTCAAATCTCTGATTGTGGCATGGGGTTTAAACCCAGAACCTTCTGACTCAGAGGCGAGAATGCTATTACTGAGCCAAGGCTGAAACCTTTTGTCAAGGTTTGTACCATAGTCAAGGCCAATTGGGTAACTGTTGAAAATTATGAAATATGTTTCTTGTGATCATTGTTGGAATTTAAAGGCCCTCTGTGTTCACACAAAATTATTTTGTCAGCATGTTAGTGGCAAAGACTTATTATCCTGATGTGGTGATCAAGTCAGGCACTTGTATACCCTTATTGGATGAATGTAGTCTTAAAAAATACAAATCTGAAGAGATTAGCATGTTATAATGTGGGGAAGGTAGCACTCTACCATCAAATTTGAGGAAGCCCCTTGGAAATCTGAGCAGCAGAGAAGTCTTTCTTCTACGTAATTGTTTGGGACCCAACCTCTGAGTTGGAATTAGAGAACATAGGGGGCTATGGTGTGTCCAAGGATAAAATAGAACACCTGCCTTTTCCTTTTGTTTTAGCTGTATTTTATTTTGTTTCTGTTTAGTTTCTTGGAGGGAAGGAGGTGAGACAGATGTAAGTTAGAATTTAATGGAACATTTGTACCAAGATGTGTTACACTGATGTCATGCACGCTGGGAAGGAAATTAGCCTACATTTATACTGAATGTTTCTTCTTGCAAAAAACATTCAAAACAGAAATTAGTGTTCTATTTGTGGGTATATTTATTCATAAATAACAATGTACTTATGAACCAACATTGCTGAAAATAGAAGATGAGTAAGTTTTATAGTTTTTTCTATGATGTCTTACCTGCAGCTAACTGTAACATAACTACTGAGGCCAAGAGAATATGGACACTATATCCATGTGAAAACTTAGTTCACACAAATTAGAATTTAGTTTGCAATTTGTAGGATATGCCTTATATGTAATTCAATGTCCCAATGTTTCCCCCTACTGGCAGACTACTAAAAAAAAATATATATAATTTTAATAAAGTGGTAGTGTTGCCATGATGAAGTGTTTTGCAAGACTCTTTACCATACTTATAGAGGATACCCTATCTATCATGAGAGAAGTCACATGATTGTATTACCAATAGTTGAATTTTTATAGCACTTTTTATTTAGGAATTTAGCACAGAAAAATGAATATATGAGCATACGTAGCCAAAAAAGAAACACTATCAGCAGTATTATATAAATATTGTATATAAGAAAATAAGACACATTTACAGATATGGTGCAATAGCTGGTATGCATGCAATGTCATGTGCATAGGGTGAAAGGTACAATAAGGTAGGGTGAAATACTTGAATGTTTGTCTCTGCCAAAACCAAAATTAAAAATGCAGTGGTCGGTGGCCCCAGCAACTTTATTTTCAAACATAGTTTCAATGTTTGCACAGATATAATGCTAGAAATTACTGTTCCTCATAATAGCAGATGAAGGCTTAATGCATTTGTATGACATTTTTCTGTTTGTTATCTTAACAGAGAAATTAACCTCTTTATCTGAAAATGAGTTTATACCTCTGCTAAAATAATGGACAGAGGAATGCTGTATGAATGTGTAAATTGCTTGTCTCTTAATATCACTAGCTGTAATTTCTAGGCTATAGAGACTATTCAGTACAACCTGGTGTGGCATGGAACACAGCATCACTTCGTTTCCAGAACTTACTTTTCCTGGAACAGCCTGCATGAAAAGTCCCCAATAGGGCAACATCAATTCTTTAATACTTCCAACATGTAAAACCAGGATATACTAGGGGTACACTTTTGATCTCAGTGAGTAGCACTCTCGCCTCTGAGTCTGAAGGTTGTGGGTTCAAGTCCCACTCCAGAGACTTGAGTACAAAAATCTAGGCTGACACTCCAGTGAGGGAGGGCTGCAGTGTTGGAGGTGCTGTCTTTCAGATGAAACATTAAACCGAGGCCCTGTCTGTCCTCTCAGGTGGACGTAAAAGATCCCATGGCACTATTTTGAAGAAGAGCAGGGGCGTTATCCCCGGTGTCCTGGCCAATATTTATCCCTCAATCAACATCACAAAAGCAGACTATCTGGTCATTATTACATTGCTGTTTGTGGGACCTTGCTGTGCGCAAATTGGCTGCTGCGTTTCCTACATTACAACAGTGACTACACTTCAAAAGTACTTCATTGGCTTTGGGACATCCTGAGGTTGTGAAAGGTGAGTCTTTCTTTCAAATACTTGCTTACTAATTGATCCCAGAGCAATTCATTAGGACTTCATGACATGTATGGCCAAATCAAGATACTCAGCCATTCTAAGCTTTATTTATATAATCTCTATATGCTAGGTAAAGTGATTAAAAAGCTACAGAAGCTAGCTTACCAATAATTGAATTCAAAAAGCATATAAAATACATATGGGACATGTTGCATAAACAAGCAACAAAAGAAAAAGGAAACGTGAAGCTTTTAAATATAAAATTGTTCAGTGAATATATTTTCTATTGTCCAATATTTGTTTCTAGGTAACTGTTTAAATGGAACTTCAGACTACAGTCAATATTAGGAGGAAGGTCCAAACTAATCAGTGGCTGGCCAGTGTCATCATAACCAGTGCTTTTTTTTCCTGAGCATTAATACATTAAAAAATTTGCTTCCTACAAGAAATGAGAATTTTTTTTTGTCTGATACCGTTTATAATATAATGCCTTGTTTCTTCCATTACAAACATTTATGGTGGTGAACCAATGTCTTGCAAACATTAAAGTGCTAAAACTTTATAACATAAATCTTGTCTGCAGCATTAATTACTATTGCATGTGGACAGCATCTTTTCAAAATGTCCTTGTGAAAATTTATAGTTTTGACATAATTTCTGTACATTTGTGAAATGGTAAAATTCAAACTACATGCCACGTTATTATACAAATAAAAACATGACCTACAATACAAATTAAATCCACACACGAGAGAGAAACTGAGATTTTAAGAGACTATTTACGAACCAAATCAGATTCCACTTCCAATCAGAGATTCATGGGCAACTTTTGTATGAAATATCAAAGACAAACTGTCATGGCCAAGAGAAAGAGACACAGGATACAGAAGTGATTGATTAAACCTTATGTTCCAAAAAGCAAAGGAAACATTTATAAATTTTTTTTTTAAAAGAATCTCCAGATTGTAAATTATTGCAAGTTAAATAAACATTTTTTATTTGTTCTTGGGATGTGGAAGACATTGGCAAGGCTTCATTTATTGCCCACCACTAGTTGCTCCTGAGAAGGTGGTGGTGGGCTACCTTCTTGCCGTTCCTGTGGTGATGGTATTCCCAGGAAATACAGGATATTTACCCGATAAAGGAACAGTGATATATGTCTTAGTTAACGGGATGTTTGACATGAGGGGGAACTTGGAAGCGATGGTGTTCCTGCGACATTGCTGCTCTTGTCCTTCTTAGTGGTAAAGATCATGGTGGAGGGAGTTGCTGTCAAAGTAGGGTTTGTGAAGTGCTGCGGTACATCTTGTATATAGTACATATTACAGCCACAGTGTGCCAGTGACTCCATTCTCTCCCTAGCCACTTTCTGAAGCTGAACCAGACTGTTCTCGACCTTGGCATCCTATCTGACCCTGAGCTGAGCTTCTGACGTCATATCCTCTCCATCACTATGACCGCTTACTCCACCTCTGTAATATCACTGATCTCTGTCTTGCCTCAGCTCCTCGAAGGGAGGTTAACTAGTATTACAAAGTATTTACAGCACAGAAACAGGCCTTTCAGCCCAACAGGTCCACGCCGGTGTTTATGCTCCACATGAGCCTCCTCCCACCCTCCTTCTAACCCCATCAACATATCCTTCTATTCCCCTCTCCCTCATGTGCTTATCTAGCTTCCCCTTAAATGCATCTATGCTATTCACCTCAACTACTCCTTATATGGTAGCGAGCTCCATATTCTAACCCCTCTCTGAGTAAAGAAGTTTCTCCTGAATCATCTATTGGATTTATTAGTGACTATCTTATATTTATGGCCCCTAGTTCTGCTCTCACCCACAAGTGGAAACATCTTCTCTACATCTACCCCATCATTTAAAAGGTAATGGGATAAGTATTTGAAAATGGAAGAATATAAAGTATCTGGGGGGGGAAAATGGGGTTACAGGACAGAATGTCAGCACCGGCACCGGCACAAGGGCCAAATGGCCTCCACCTGTGCTGTAATTTCCATCATTCTATGAAAATTCTCCTTTATTGAGTCCAAGCCCAGGGAGTGGCTTAGAAATGATGGTGCTGAGCCGAGGACAATGTGCCCTGTGAGAAGTGCCCCAAACACTGAGCCCGCAGCCCTTTTGTGCGATCTCTGGATTTAGTTCAGGTTGATCTGCGCTGGCCGGTTTTGACGTGTGAAGTCCAAGTACAGAATGTGCTGTGGCGGAGGGTTTAAACTAATCTGGCAGGTGGAGGGGCATCAGGATGAAGCATTAGGGAGGAGATACAAGGTGCAAAGAGGACTGGGAGAGACAAACAGCATTAGAATGAAGAGTAGTTCAGAAATAGAGATCAGACAGGGGGGAAATGCGAGGCAGACTAAGATGGGTTTGGCGTGCATGTACGGAGGGTGGTAAATATGGTTAGTGAGCTGTAGTCACAAGTAGCCACATGGGATTATGACATAGCGGCAGTAACTGAGACCTGGCTCAAACAAGGAGAGGAATGGTCACTTAATTTTCCTGGCTACAATGTATTCAGGAAAGATAGGGAAGGAAAAGAAAGGGGGAGGGGTTTTGATCAAAGATACTGCTACAGCATTAGAAAGGAATGATCTACTCGAGGGTTCAATCTATTTGGTTAGAATTAAGGAACCATAAACGAGCTATTATGCTGCTGGGTGTATATTACAGACCACCAAATAGTGGGAAGGAGATAGAGGAGAAGATTGGTAGGCAAATTGCAGAAAGTTGCAAAAACTTTAGAGTAGTGATAATGGGGGATGTCAATTATCCTAATATATATACTGGGAAAATAAAAGTGTAAAGAGCAAAGAGGTTGAGGAATTCCTGAAATGTGTACAAAAGAACTCTTTTGATCAATATGTTTCCAGCCCAATGAGGAAGGAAGCAGTGCTGGGTCTAGTTCTGGGGAATGAAGTGGGGCAAGTGGAGCATGTTTCAGCGGGGGAACCTTTGGGAAATAGTGATCACAGCAGCATTAGACTTAGAGTTGTTATGGAAAAGGACAAGGAAAAATCAAATGTGAAAATATTCAATTGGAGGAGAGCTAATTTCCATGAGTTGAAAAGGGATCTGGCCCAGGTGGATTGGAATCAAAGGTAAAACAGCAAATGAGCAATGGGAGGCCTTCAAAGAGGAGATAGTTCAGGTACAGACTAGACACATTCCCACGAGGGGGAAAGGAAGGGCATCCAAAGCTAGAGCTCCCTGGATGACTAAAAATATATGAGGAAAAATTCGTGTGATTTGCGCCACATGTTAGCACCACGAGATGGCACTAAAACACCGTTGAGCGCTCTAACGACACCTTACGCCGGTTCCAGCACTTCACACCATATCAGTCTTACCGGTAGTGCTGCCGCTGAACTCAATCGCCGGGATCTCTCCATCATGGAGATCGTGACGTCAGTGAGTGTGCAACCCTCACTTGACGTCCGATCTCCCAACTTCGTTACAGCCAATGAACTTACCGGCTGGAGAGAACACCGACAGCTTCAGGTGGCGTGCAGCAACAGGAAGCCGGCTCCAGCGACGCTATTTAAAGGGATCATCACCAATCACTCGCACCTGACAGGTTTGTGAAGTTTGAGTGGCTGTGTGCTACTTCCTGCTACTGCAAGAGTTTTCTTTAGTTATTTCAAGGTTCTTTGATATCAGGGAGTGTTCTGGTAAGTACAAAACTCCATAATTATTTCTGTAAAGCTTCAACCAGCAACACTAAAAGTCATGGAGGCTGTACTGGCAGTCGACCTCACCCTCCAGGATCTACGGTGGAGGGAGCGGAGGCAGCTGGAAAGATGGGAACATGTGCGCAGAGGGAGGAGGAGGGCCATCGGGGCTCTCACCAGGAGGCCTTACCCTCCTAGGGTCTTTCGCCATCACTTCTCCTACCTTCAATTCAGCGCGGAGCAGTGTATTAGGAGGCTCTGCTTCACCAAGGAGGTGGTCACAGAACTCTGCCACCTCCTGCAACCAGACCTCAAGCCTCAGACCAGGGTGACCACGGCTCTCTCAGTCACAGTCAAGGTCACTGTGGCTCTCAATTTCTTCGCCAGCGGGTCCTTCCAGTCTGCAGCAGGAGACATAGCTAATATCTCTCAGTTCGCCGTCCATCACTGCATCCGGGAGGTCACTGAGGCTCTCTACAGCAGGAGAAGGGACTACATTGGCTTCCCATCACCAGAGAGAAGCAGGACGAGCGTGCATGTGGCTTTACCAGGATAGCGGGATTCCCGATGGTGCAGGGCGCCATCGACTGCACCCATGTGGTTTGCGGGCACCGCGTAACAATCCTGAGATCTTCCGTAACTGCAAAGGCTACCACTCACTAAATGTAGAGTTGGTGTGTGACCACACACGGCGAATCCTCAACGTCAATGCCCGCTATCCTGGCAGCAGCCACGATGCCTTCATCCTGTGTTAGACTGGTGTGCCAGCAGTCTTCCAGCCACCACATCAAACTCGCGGGTGGCTACTCGGAGACAAGGGTTATCTGCTCTCCACCTGGCTCATGACTCTCCTCTGCAACCTCAACACTCGTGTCCAGCACTCATAATGAGAGCCATGCTGCCACCAGGAACATCATCGAGCAGACCATCGGCCTACTGAAGCAACGGTTCCGCTGCCTTGACCACTCGGGTGGAGCCCTCCAGTACTCGATGGAGCGGGTGTCCCATTTCATGGTGGTCTGCTGCACGCTCCACAACTTGGCCATCATGAGGGCCCAGCCCTTGCCAGCAGGGATTGCGGGACCACCTCAGGAGGAGGGCGACGAGGATGAGGAGGAAGAGGACAAGGAGGAAGAGGAGGGAGGGCAGAGGCAGCGAGACAATAGGCCTTCCGGATGGGCTGTCCATGACCGGCACATCAGACTCCGATTTGCATGAATGAAACCCCAGATCCCCATAGCTCACCACATCCCCATCATACAATCCCTGTCTCACGCCATATCACAGCGTCCTCCTGGACGCAAAGGTGAAATGAGAGACACCACAAAATATTCCAAACACAATTAATAAATGTATCTATTTATCACACATATCACATGAATTCTAATAACTAATGACCCTTGTGCCTGCCATGGTTGAATAGCTGTCAATTGTGTGCAAGGTGTGAGATGTGGGTGTGAGTGTTGCTAGGTAGAGATTGTTGGTGGGTGAGTGCTGGGGGTGTCGTGCATTGAGCAGTGTGTGAAGCTTGTGGTACAGATGGTGGTATGTAGCATTTGTTGAAGCCTTCACTCACCCTGACTACCCGTGTGAGGTCATTAAACTTCTTCCTGCACTGTGTGGGTCCTGGGGGTGCCACCTCCCCCCACATAGTGCAGCAGACTTGTGGCGAGGGCCTCCTGCCAGTTGCCGGGTACAGGACCGCCTGCCTTCTCTCCACTGCTAAAACCAATGCCTCCACAGCTTCATTGGAAAACCTCCGGGCTCTCTCCCTGGGGGGGCGATCTGCCACTAGGATTTGTTATTAAGTGCTACTTCTCCTTGTCCTCCTTTATTTGGCTGTTGAGGCAGCTGCACACCCAACAATGCTGAGCATGAGGTGCTGCAGCATCAATTAACCTCCCCTTTAAGTAGTGAAAAAAGCCTGTGGCAACCATTACTTGCGTTTAGATTGCCCCCGATATTGGTCCAGCTTTTCAGTGTACTCTTCTGATGCAACCAATAGACTGTAACTTAACAAAAACACATTAAAGGAAATTTAACAACTTAAATTAAAATATTGTTGATGCACTCCAGTCCCTCCGGTGCCCACCGGTCGCGGAAGGCCTCGAGTGTGCTGGTGGACACCATGCGCTCCATATCCAGGGCCACCCGGGCGTGAACGTGGCTGCAGAAGAGAGGCAGGCAGCCGGGCCGAATGTCCTCCTCGACCGCCTGCTGCCTGGACCTGTTGATGGCCACTTTGGCCAGGCCCAGGAGCAATCCTACGAGGAGGTCCCCCAATCTGCCCGCTCCCCTCTGCACCGGGTGACCAAAGATCTGGAGCATGGGACTGAAGTGCAGCCAAAAATCAAGGAGCAGCCCCTTCAAATAGTGGAAGAGGGGCTGCAACCTCACACACTCTGTATATGTGGAACACGGACTCCTTCAGGCCGCAGAAAAGGCAGGTGGCCTGGGAGTCCGTGAACCAACTTAAAACCTTATTGCACGGGACAGCCCTGTGCAACACCCTCCAGGCTAAGTCCCCAACAGATAAAGGGAGGATTCCCACATAGAGAGCCCTCCATTGGGGACCCCCACCTCCTCCAGATGGCACAATGGTGCGCCAAGGCGTGTCTGGACGGCAGACGAGGATGATAAAGTGAAGAGTGTGCAGGAGCAGCCTGTACAGGAAACCCCTCTGTGCAGAGTGGAAAGGCACGGAAGGGATTTCCTCGAGACGGCTCAAGTTGTGAGGCGCCTGCTCCTGAGAGGGGTTTCGGGGCCGGGTGCCGATGAGGAATTCTGTCCGGACGGGGGTCAGTTCGGACGGGATTAGCCCACGTGCTTGAGCCTCCTCGATACACCCAGTGGAGTCAGGGCCCAGTGCCACTTGCAGCGACTCGATGGCTTTGGCTGCGAGCCGGAAGTCGGCCCAGGATTGGCGCTGCACCAGCTCCTCCGGCGCCATCCAACCCGCTCCTCCGCCATCCAGTGGGTCCCCGACTCTGGTCACCTTGTCAGACACAGCTCTGCCCTCCGCCAGCCACATGAACCCGCGGTCGTGGAGGTGCGGATTCCTGTGCAGCGGCTCCCGAAGGATAGCCGCCACTCCTGACGGGGGAGAACTCTGTCTGCAGGCAACCTTGTTCCAAACCCTGAACAGTTCCTGTTAGAAGACAGGCAGCTCCTGCAAGGAGGCACGGGTACACCCCAGTTTTACAAACAGGAGCTGTGTGTCATAATTGAGGCTGTGCAGCTGGCGGAAGAAATACGTCGCCAGTGCACACCATCTGGGAGGATCTTAGCTACAAGGACAGGTCGGAGAAGCTGGATTTGTTTTCATTAGAGCAAAGGAGGTTGAGGGGTGATTTGATAGAGGTGTACAAGATTATGACGGGTTTGGATAGGCTAGGCAGGGAGAGGCTATTCCCACTAGTTGATGGTACAAGGACTGGGGGACACAGATTTAAGGTTTTGGGCAAGAGAATCAGGGGGGATGTGAGGCAAAACCTTTTTACGCAGTGAGTGGTGAGGACCTGGAACTCGCTGTCGACGGAAGCGGTGGAAGCGGAGACACTCAATGTTTTCAAGGGGAGACTGGATAGGCACTTGAGGGAAATAAACTTGCAGGGCTACGGGTTGGAGCGGGGGAATGGGACTGACTGTATTGCTCTACAGAGAGCCGGCACGGACTCGCTAGGCCGAATGGCCTCCTTCTGTGCCGTTATGACTCTATGACTCTGACTCTATGTACGTACAGGTATCTCTGCAGGGTCTGAAGACACCCTTCGTAAACCTGAGCTCATCCAAAACTCTGCTGCCTGAATCCTAACTCGCACTAAGTCCCATTCAACCATCACCCAAATGCTTGCTGGCCTACATAGGCTCCCGGTCCGGCAACGCCTCAATTTTAAAATTCAAATCCTTGTGTTCAAATCCCTCCATGGCCTCGCCCCCTCCCTATCTCTGCAACCTCCTCCAACCCTATAACTCTCCAAGATCTCTGCGCTCCTCCCCGATTTTCATTGCTCCACCATTGGCCGCTGTGCCTTCGGCTGCCTAGACCTTAAGTTCTGAGATTCCCTCCCTAAACTTCTCCATCTCTCTACCTCACTCTCCTCCTTTAAGTTGCTCCTTAAAACCTACCTCTTTGACCAAACTTTTGGTAACCTGTCCTAATATCTCTAATTGTCTCGGTGTCAAATTTTGTCTGATAACATTCCTGTGGGGTGTCTTGGGATGTTTTACTACATTAAAAGCAATATATAAATACAAGTTGTTGTGATGGAAGGGGTGGATAATGAGTACAGTGACAAGGAAGGCGATTAAGCAAGCTTCTCTGTCCTGGATGATGTCAAGCTTCTTGAGTGTTGTTGAGGTTGTACCCATCCATGTAACTGGAGAATATTCCATCACATTTCTGTCTTGAACCTTGTTGATGGTGTAGAGACATTGAGGGATCAGGAGGTGAGCCACTGGTTGCAGAGTACCAAGCCTCTGATCTGGTCTTGTAGCTGTGGTTGATCCAGTTAAACTTCTGTTGAATAGTTTGTTTTTTTATTCGTTCCTGGGATGTGGGCATCGTGGGCAAGGCCAACATTTATTGCCCATCCCTAATTGCCTTTGAGAAGGTGGTGGTGAGCCGCCTTCTTGAACCGCTGCAGTCCGTGTGGTGAAGATACTCCCACAGTGCTGTTAGGGAGGGAGTTCCAGGATTTTGACCCAGCAATGATGAAAGAACGGCGATATATTTCCAAGTCAGCATGGTGTGTGACTTGGAGGGGGACTTGGAGGTAGTGGAGTTCCCATGCACGTACTGCCCTTGTTCTTCTAGGTGATAGAGGATGCGGGTTTGGGAGGTGCTGTCGAAGAAGCCTTGGCGAGTGCTGCATGTGCATCCTGTAGATGGTACACACTGCAGACACAGTGCGCCGATGGAGGGAGTGAATGTTTAAGGTGGTGGATAGGGTGCCAATCAAGCGGGCTGCTTTGTCCTGGATGGTGTCGAGCTTCTTGAGTGTTGTTGGAGCTGCACTCATCAAGGCAAGTGGAGAGTATTCCATCACACTCCTGACTTGTGCCTTGTAGATGGTGGAAAGGCTTTGGGGAGTCAGGAGGTGATACACTTGCCGCAGAATACCCAGCCTTTGACCTGCTCTTGTTGTCACAGTATTTATGTGGCTGGTCCGGTTAAGTTTCTGGTCAATGGTGACCCCCAGGATGTTGATGGTGAGGGACTCGATGATGGTAATGCCAATTAATTTCAAGGAGCTGTGATTAGACTCTCTCTTGTTGGAGATAGTCATTATCTGGCACTTCTGTGGTGCGAATGCTCCCTGCCACTCATCAGCCCAAGCCTGAATGTCGTCCAGGTCTTGCTGTATGCGGGCATGGACTGCTTCATTATCTGAGGAGTTGCGAATGGAACTGAACACTTGCAATCATCAATGAACATCCCCAATTCTGACCTTATGATGGAAGGAAGGTCATTGATGAAGCAACTGAAGATGGTTGGGCCTTGGACACTGCCCAGAGGAACTCCTGCAGCGATGTCCTGGGGTTGAGATGATTGGCCTCCAACAATCATTACCATCTTCCTTTGTGCTAGGTATGACTCCAGCCAGTGGAGAGTTTTCCCCTTGATTCCCATTGACTTCAATTTTACTAGGGCTCCTTGATGCCACACTCGGTCAAGTGCTGCCTTGATCTCAAGGGCAGTCACTCTCACCTCACCTCTCGAATTCAGCTCTTTTGTCTATGTTTGGACCAAGGCTGTAATGAGGTCTGGAGCCGAGTGGTCCTGGCAGAACCCAAACTGAACATCGGTGAGCAGGTTATTGGTGAGTAAGTGCTGCTTGATTACACTGTCGACAACACCTTCCATCACTTTGCTGATGATTGAGAGTAGATTGATGTGGCGGCAATTGGCCGGATTGGATTTGTCCTGCTTTTTGTGGACAGGACATATCTGGCCAGTTTTCCACATTGTTGGTTAGATGCCAGTGTTGTAGCTGTAGTGGAACAACTTGGCTAGAGGCACGGCTAGTTCTGGAGCGCAAGTCTTCAGCACGACAGCCGGGATGTTTTCGGGGCCCATAGCCTTTGCTGTATCCAGTGTGGTCAGCCATTTCTTGATATCACGTGGAGCGAATCGAATTGGCTAAAGAATGGCATCTGTGATGGTGGGAACCTCATGAGGAGGCCGATATGGATCATCCACTCGGCACTTCTGGCTGAAGATGGTTGTGAACGCTTCAGCCTTGTCATTTGCACTTGCGTGCTGGACTCCGCCATCATTGAGGATGGGAATGTTCATGGAGCCTTCTCCTCCCGTTAGTTTTTTAATTGTCCACCACCATTCATGACTGGATGTGGCAGGACTGCAGAGCTTTGATCTGATCCGTTGATTGTGGGATTGCTTAGCTCTGTCTATAGCATGCTGCTTCCGCTGTTTAGCATGTATGTAGTCCTGTGTTGCTGCTTCCCCAGGTTGGCACCTCATTTTAAGGTACACCTAGTGCTGCTACTGGCATGCTCTTCTACACTCCTCATTGAACCAGGGTTGGTCCCCTGGTTTGCTGGTAATGGTAGAGTGAAGGATATGCCGGCCCATGAGGTTATAGTTTGTGGTGGAATATAATTCTGCTGCTGGTGCTGGCCCACAGCACCTCATGGATGCCCAGTTTTGAGCTGCTAGATCTGTTCTGAATCTAGCCCATTTAGCATGATGGTAGTACCACACAACACAATGGAGGGTGTCCTCAGTGTGAAGATGGGACTTCGTCTCCACAAGGACAGTGCGGTGGTCACTGCTACCAATGTTGTCATGGACAGATGCATCTGCGACAGGTAGATTGGTGAGGTCAAGTAGGCTTTTCCCTCATGTTGGTTGCCGAGTCTGGCAGCTATGTCCTTCAGGACTCGGCCAGCTCAGTCAGTAGTGGTGCTGCTGAGCCACTCTTGGTGATGGACATTGAAGTCCCCCACCCAGAGTGCATTCTCTGCTCTTGCTACCCTCAGTGATTTTTCCAAGTGGTGTTCAACAGCTGATTCATCAGCTGAGGGAGGGCAGTAGGTGGTAATCAGCAGGAGGTTTCCTTGCCCATGAATGACCTGAAGCCATGAGACTTCATGGGGTCTGGAGTCAATGTTGAGGACTCCCAGGGCCACTCCCTCCCGATTGTATATCACTGTGCCACCACCTCTGGTGGGTCTGTCCTGCCGGTGGGACAGGACATACCCAGGAATGGTGTTGGAGGAGTCTGGGACATTGGCTGAAAGGTATGATTCTGTGAGTATAACTATATCAGGCTATTGCTTGACTAGTCTGTGGGACAGCTCTCCCAATTTTGGCACAAGTCCCCAGATGTTAGTGAGGAGGACTTTGCAGGGTTGACTGGCTGGGTGTGCCTTTGTCGTGTCCCAAGCCGGTGCCTAGTGACTCCCAAGATGTTTGGTGGTGGAGGATTTTCTGATTGTGAGGTCACTGAAGTCTCGAGGCAGATGATTGGGCTTTTTCTTGTTGGAGATAGGCATTGCCTGACACTTACGTGACACTTGTTAACCTAAGCATGGATGTTGTCACTAATGCTCAGTTTGGGCTCTGCGAGAACCACTCTGCTCCAGAGCTCATCACAGCCTTGATCCAGACATGAATGCAAGAGCCTAATGCCAGAGGAGAAGTGAGAGTAGCTGCCCTCTATATCAAGTTAGCTTTCGACTGAGTATAGCACCAATGGGCCCGAACAAAATGGAGGCCAATGTAGTCAAAGGAAAAACCTTACATTAGCTGGAATCATACCTGACACAAAATAAGATGATTGTGATTGTCGGAGGCTAATCATTGAACCCTCAGGACATCACTGCCAGAGTTTCACAGGAACAGGAGTAGGCCATTCAGCCCTGCAAGCCTGTAGCACTATTCAATTAGATCATGGCTGATCTGTACTTCAACTCCATTTACCCACCTTTGCACCATATCCCTTGATAGCCTTACCCAACAAAAATCTAGCAATCTCAGGTGTGAAAATTTCTATTGACTCAGAATTCACAGCCCTTTTAGAGTTCCAGATTTCCACTACCCTTTGTGCTTCCTGGTTTCACTTCTAAATGTCCTAGCTCTAATTTTAAGGCTATGTCCTCTTGTTTTGGATTCCCCCAGCAGAGGAAATAGTTTCTCTTTATCAACCCTATCAAATCCCTTTATCATTTTAAACACCTCAATTAGATCATCCCTCAACTGTCTAAACTCAAGGGAAGGCAACCCAAGTTTATGTAAGCTGTCTTCATAACTTAACCCTTTAAACCCTGGTATTCTAGTGAATCTGTGCTGTACTCCTTCCAATGCCAATATATCTTTCTCAGGGAAGCATCATTGACCAAACCAACTTCAGCTGCTTCATCAATGTCCTCTCTCTGTCATAAGACAGGAGTGGGGCTGATGATTCCACAATGTTTAGCTCCATTCACAACTCCTCCGATAATGAAGCAGCCCAGGCGAGCCTATTGCATCACTTGGATAACATTTAGGCTTGGTAATATTTGCACGACATAACTGCCAGTATCTAGTCATAATTACCAGCTTGAACAAGAGAAAGTGCAATCACCTCCCATGACCTTCAATGGTGCCATCATCACCAAGTCCCCCACCATTATCATCTTGGGGGTCCGATATATATTCTTGTTTTTGTGCTTGCGTATCTCCTTATGCCTTACTATTCTATGATGTGGAGATGCCGGCGTTGGACTGGGGTGGACAAAAATGAGAAGTCGCACAACACCAGGTTATAGTCCAACAGATTTATTTAATTTTACAAGCTTTCGGAGCTGTCGCTCCTTCGTCAGGTAAGTTAGCAATGAGAGAATCTCCCAGAATTCACAATTTAAACCCAGACAAAATCTATTCACATTATTCGCTACAACAAAGAGCACAGCCAAGACAATGAGATGTGTCCCAGGGGGTCCAACGTGTCAAACCACCTGCTGGCTGCATATCCTGTCAATTTGTGTTCTTGTGTTAGCCTTTTTAAAAAAAAAAAAAAAAAAAAACAAACAAAAAAAACACCTGGGAAGACCGGCCATGATGTCAAGTCACGTTCTGTATCATGACATGAACCCGATATCGCGATTGAGGCCATCCTCATGAGTGCGGAACTTGGCTATCAGTTTCTGCTCTATGATTTTGCGCTGTCGTGTATCTCGAAGGCCGCCTTGGAGAACGCTTACCCGCAGATCCGAGGCTGAATGCCCCTGGCTGCTGAAGTGTTCCCCGACTGGGAGGCACAGTCGGGGAACACTTCAGCAGCCAGGGGCATTCAGCCTCGGATCTGCGGGTAAGCGTTCTCCAAGGCGGCCTTCGAGATACACGACAGCGCAAAATCATAGAGCAGAAACTGATAGCCAAGTTCCGCACTCATGAGGATGGCCTCAATCGCGATATCGGGTTCATGTCACGATACAGAACGTGACTTGACATCATGGCCGGTCTTCCCAGGTGTTTTTTTTGGTTTTTTTTTTAAAAAGGCTAACACAAGAACACAAATTGACAGGATATGCAGCCAGCAGGTGGTTTGACACGTTGGACCCCCTGGGACACATCTCATTGTCTTGGCTGTGCTCTTTGTTGTAGCGAATAATGTGAATAGATTTTGTCTGGGTTTAAATTGTGAATTCTGGGAGATTCTCTCATTGCTAACTTACCTGACGAAGGAGCGACAGCTCCGAAAGCTTGTAAAATTAAATAAATCTGTTGGACTATAACCTGGTGTTGTGCGACTTCTCATTACTATTCTATAGCCTTAGATCTTTTATAATTTGAGTTTGATTCTTGATTTACTATTAATATCGAAAAGCGAATATATATATATTTACAATATAAAGATGGCAAACATTAATTTTCCATCTGCTTGCTGAATACGTTAATCGCTGTTTATAAAGTGAAATAACCTCTTTAAAGTATGCTCTACACACAGATGTAAATTTAAGCCTTGGAATTTTGTACATAATGCAAAATATTATCACGTCCTTAAATGGCTGTAAATGAATACAATTTTTCAAAATCAAAATTTGAAGAACAATTTGTACAAAAACATTCAAGGAACGATACGAAACGTTGTTATGACTGGGCAACAGTGCGCTTGGATCAGGATCTGGGATATGAAGAAGGGAATAGGGATAAGATAGCGGGAAAGTTGAGAAAACTTTGGAATTGCACTTGGGTCAAGTGTAATTTGGCCCGGCGGCGCTGGGGCGGGCTTCAGGCCTGAGTGACAGGACCTAAGCCAGTGAAATACCGAGCTGAGGCGTTAGCTCGCTTGGTCTAACCAATTGCAAGTGCCTTACCTGACGTCATGGCGTGGGGCCCCGCCCATAAAGAACGGGAGACGCTGGGCAACTTTCTGGCGAGGAAGATGCAGCAAGTTGAGAGAAACTTGAGAAATGTTCTGCTCGTCGTTACCTTACTGGGCTTTTGTCAGCTTGCGTGTGGCGACTTCAAGAACATGTGTCAAGAAAGCTGCAATAACAGCGTGGTAAGTTAATATTGTCAGAAGGGAGTAGCGGTGCACAAAACTTGCACCTGAGTGAAGCTGGAAACGAGAGAGAGAGAGAGAGAGAGATGGGCAGGCGTAGGTTGGAGCAAATCAGTCTGAGGGGAGAAAGGGTAGCGCATTGTAGCGATCTGCAACATTTACTGTCGGACTGAATAAACATTTATTTGGCATGAGATGTTTGTATTGTCAACTCCGTATATATTTCCATGTGTAAATATATCGCAAAAGCAAAACACTGCGGATGCTGGAAATCTGAAGTAGAAACGGAAAATGCTGCAAATACTCAGCAGGTCAGGCAGCCTCTGTGGAGAGAGAAAAGGTTTTAACAGAGGCTGCCTGACCTGCTGAGTATTTCCAGCATTTTCTGTTTTTACTATTGTAAATAGATTGCACTTGTTCTTGCAAGTTGAACATCAGTATTTTGTCTGTAGTAATTTACTTGAAAATACATGAGAAATTGACGTACGTTATATTTCCTATTAATAAAATATTTCTCTAACTTCCCCCCCCCCCCTGTTCCCAATGAAGACCAACGGATAAAAGCTGTGTGAACACGGAAGGTTTGGAATTGAGATGAATTCGCCGCAGCCCCACAGTGACTCATCTTGTTCGGCGCTGGGTCACCGCATGTGGGTCTGTGTGGTAACGAAATTAATTCGGTGAAGAATTTAATTTTGAAAACCATTTATTTCTGGCGTAGGAGGGCTGGCACCGTGTCTCCGTCTTTTAATTATCTGAGCAACGGGAGGCTTTTAAAATGCGCGAAGGTATTGGGTGTTCACGAAAGTGGTGCATAAAACGCTTAAACCATCAGGCGAGCAACAATTTCAAGCATTTAAATTCTTTTTAAATTAAATTCATCTTCGGTTTGTTGTTTGTGTAGTTCTGCCGATTTTTTTTAATGTCGAAGTTAAGTGCACTAACATGGGGGGGGGGGAAGCTTTACAGTCTGGGTTAGACTGGAGTGGGATAAATCTGGTTGTGTCCTCTTTTTTACCATGTTAAACTGTGCCCTCTAACCAATTACTAATATTGGATGATTTTTAGTTCCTCAGTTTTTTTCATTCTCCTCCTTTTCTTGAAGACAGCATCCCATTCTCGGGCACTGCCTCCCAGCTAATAGCTTACCCCGCATCATTTCATTGGAATTGGAATGGTCTTATCTGTGTACTTAGGCAGTGAGTACCATGAGCGTCTTGAACCATATGTTCCAGGAGCCAAGGAGTGAAATGTGGCTGCATAAATCAAGTCATAGCACCTTACCATCCAGAAAAAGTGTTACAATAGGCCTAACTGGTTTTTTTTTAGACTTTGCTCTATCATACACGATTCAAACCTGGAGTGCTAAAGGACAATGCTGGAGTATATCCAGTTTAAACAAAACATTTTTTTTTAACTATTAAAAGGACATCAATGATGTACGGTAAATCTCACGTATCCCACTTGTAGGGTAACTCGGGCAGAAGTGGGAGAGCGGCAGTGACACTTTTCCACTTCATTTTGATGAATTAGCACTGTAATATAAACAGAATGATTTTACCAACAGGAGCTATCTCTGGAATGTGACTGCACATTCTGTGCCGTACTGCAGCATAATTGGGATGTAAATGTAACTGATGTTGATTCATCTTCCTCACCCTGCTGGACTTGGTAACTCCTTAAGCTAGTTTATCCCGATAAAGATGTTCAAGAAAATTAACAAAATAGAAAATGATCCAAAAGATGTATGTGGGTAAAATACCTTTTGAATAGTTGAGTCACTCTTTGTGTTTTGTTTTGCACTGCACAGAAATGTATTGGTTTCAGACTAAGTGAAGCTGACCAGATTTTATTGCACCAAATTCTAAATAAAGCTGCTGAAACTGGATCTGAAACAATAGAACAAGTGAGAACTTTTTTCAGCACCATGCATTTTGTTTTATTTGTAATGGATAAAAATGGGGCCATATGTTTGTGTAATTTAAAAATAAATAAATAGGTGAGTTAATCAATTCATGAGGGGTCTAGACAGAGTAGATAGAGAGAAATTGTTCCCATTGGCAGAAGGGTTGAGAACCAGAGGACACAGATTTAAGGTGATTGGCAGAAGAACCAAAGGCGACATGAGGAAAAACTTTTTTACGCAGCGAGTGGTTAGGATCTGGAATGCACTGCCTGAGAGGGTGGTGGAGGCAGATTCAATCGTGGTTTTCAAAAGGGAATTGGATAAGTACCTGAAGGAGAAAAAATTGCAGGGCTACGGGGAAAGGGCGGGGGAGTGGGACTAGCTGAAGTGCTCTTGCAGAGAGCCGGCACGGGCTCGACTGGCCGAATGGCCTCCTTTTGTGCTGTAACCATTCTATGATTCTAATAGTGGTAGCGATTGGTACCTGTGCTTTTACTGCCACTCCATCTGTTCTCCTGTTAAAATGAGTTTACTAAAGTTAAGTGCAGAGTTGCTTGTTCAGGACTTCCTTGTTGCTGAATAATGGCCCTGAAATTCCATAATTCCAGCAGGAGAGCAGTGGAACAGCATAAATGGCCAGTTTCATCCATTAATGTTGTTTCCCAGGGGGAGTGGAGTCGGTCTGCCGGTCCCCCCACTCGGGTTAAGGTGGGAGCCCAGTAGAACCCCTACGGAATTTCAGGGCTCAGATGTTTGCATTTGGGCTGCTAATTAATGTAATAGTGGATGGTGATGCTTTGTCCCGTGGTTTCATCCTAAAGACCACTGTATTCGTCACACATGATGGAGGGAGCACTGGGTACATTATTAATACTTAAGTACAGTTATTCATTTGGGTTTTGTACTTTAGTTGCACAAACTATGAAGCAGTATATATATATATGTTGA
This sequence comes from Squalus acanthias, assembly GCA_030390025.1. Taxonomy (NCBI): domain Eukaryota; kingdom Metazoa; phylum Chordata; class Chondrichthyes; order Squaliformes; family Squalidae; genus Squalus; species Squalus acanthias. The sequence goes on from CM059429.1 coordinate 149,963,914, forward strand.
TGTAACACAGTTCATTCTTCGTTCTTTCACATGGTCCAAAGAATACATTCTTTGATTAAAATAGCACTCTCTAGGCTCTAGGATATGGAACCAAGGCGGGTAATTGGCTTTAAGATACAGATCAACCATGATCGAACTGAATGATGCCATAGACTCGAGGGGCTGAATGGCCTACTCCTGTTCCTATGAACCTATTGTACAATTTGCTCCTCATAGCCAGTTAAAGGCTTCTGCTACAATGCTCACTACCGATACCATTTCTTGCCCTCATCTTCAATCCAAGTTTGACCTCCAGATATAGGAGGAGGGTGATGTGAACTATGGATATTTGTTGCAGCAGTATGCTCCGTTTGCCACCTTTTCTTTTTGACTTAATTTGCATTAGTTTGCTCTTTTGCATTCGTGCTACCTTACTCGCAAGTTGCAAGATGTTTTTTAAGGTTGTTTTGAGTACATTGCTTCTGGCATATATGTGTAACAACTTCCAGTTTTAATTCTCCATCCATAGATATCCTGCAGTTCCTTATTAAGAATTACTGAGTTGGCGTCTGGAAATGTATTCATTTATGCAAATGCTGCTTTTTTCCCCCCCCTATAATAACTTTTTAACAACTGCCATTTTAATGGATCACCTGTATCATCTCCATATTAAGATGCTTAACCTTGGTGCTCTTTTTCAAGCTGTGAAGTTCCTGGATCTTCATAGTGGTTGATCTGGTTGGTAACGTAGTGGGCCAGAGAATGTGACCAGCTCGAATTTGTGTTTTCTGGAAGTTATTACTCCAGGCAGACCTCTATATCCCTGTCAGTGAAATGAGATTTCAGAAATCTGTTGTGCCATATTTTGTGAATTCCACAACTGGATGAACAGAATGTTCATGATTTATATTGGTTGAGTGACAATTTACCAGCTTGAGAAGTATGTTGGGTATTGTTATAGGTGCTTTTCTTCCAGATAACGCATTCATCTGCAGTTAAATTATATAAGCCTACCATCTTTACTTTGAATAGTCAAGTTGTACAACATAGGAGAAGTTAACCATTTATTCACAAAAAGGAGAAAAAAAGCCCATAAAATTATATAATTGTATACATTATACTTGACAGATTTAGCAGCTGATGAACCCTTTTTCCTTTTTCAGGAACTTAATTCCATAGACTTGCACTGGGGGTGCAACGTTGAAAGAAAACTCTCTGTGGTGAGTTGTAATGAACAATGTTTAGCATTTCAACCTGAAAAGAGCAACTGTAAGCAACAGCAATTCGTTCAGATTGAGAGAAGAAAGACATTAGGTTTCAAGTCTGCAACAGTGGCGTTACTTTACTTTAAAAACATGTCCTAGTAAGCACTGGCTCAACAGCTTAGTAGACATTGAAGTCACATTATGATAAAAGGCATAACATAACCATATAAACTGTATGGAATATTGAACATTTTTGTAACATTTCTTTCCCATGTCGTCTCTGGATGCAGCTGGAGGTGAGAGTGTTTGGTTATGGTTCTGTTTTTTTTCATTAGATTTTAGCCAAATGTGTCTCAGACATGGGGGGGTTTCTTTTGGAAAAAAGTGGTCTATTAGGGACTGCACTTCTTTGTGTCTGCAAGCCCATAATCATTGACTTATAACTCAATGGCCCAGAATTTGCGGTCGGGATGACCGTGAGCTGGCAGCGTTTGCTGTCATTCCGCCTTTGAAACTGACTGTAACTTTGGGATTTGGCACATGCGTAGGTGCATGCGGAAATCCCGAAGTTGTGGACTGTTGGTGACCGCTCCGAAACAGGCTGCGCTGTCCTCCCCGCCCCCACAGAGCTGGCAATCAGTGTAATCGGCCAAATCGGGGAAACTGACTAAAACTTCGGCTCTTCTGCGGTAATTACGCTGTTAAATTCCCCACTAAAAGTTGGACCCAAAGGGATTAGGTGTAACTGAGCATTATTACTGCTAAACAAATGTTAAGGGCCTGGAAAACTAATTTTAATTTTGTGCAGTGTGAAATTTGACCATTTTAATAAAAATAAAACATTTTAAGAAACTTTTCCTAAAATGAATTTTTTTTTTTAAACTTTGACCATCTTTATTTCAGGTTTGTCATTTCCCCATGTGAGAACCCCAATCTTTGTTTTGCTCTTTCTAACATTTTTAAAAGTTAGAGTTTTAAGAGTTTACTCACTTCCTTGTTCACTGTCTGTGAGAATTCAGCATTTTGATTGGCTGCTTAGACAGCCAGTTGACATCACAACAGTTCTTGCAAGGGAATCCCTATTAACTTCTCTTGATTTGAAAATCCAAAGTTCTCGACACAGGGATCGCAAAATCCTTGTGCGAAGCATACTTCAGGGCCAGCAGCGACCATCTTCGCTTCTTTGCTGCTGACCGCAAATTCTGGGCCAGTAACTTTAACTTGAAATTTTAACTTGTCTTTCAGTTACCAGGTATAGTACCTTTAAAATAAACTTGCTGGGAACTGTGCAAGTTTATGGATGTAAATGTGCTTCCATTTAATGGCTGTCCCATTTAATAAAAATCTTCCATTAGATATAGATATATATGTAATTGTCGAACAGGTGGGAAAAGTGAGCAATTGAGGCATAAAGGCCAGGATCTTTTATGAACTTTGCTTAATGAGAGTCAAGGGATCTTGTTCCAGTCTTGAACCACAGCCAGTCTATTCTCCAATTTGTTTTCTCCTCTTGGGAGCATTGTATGACTTTTCTTGCCTATTAGGAGAATGGCTGCCTTTTGTGTTTTGGAATTGGGTCATTTGATTCTTATTTCTTAGCTGTAGCTCCATCCTCTGTCTCAACTTCATTTTGGACTAATTTGAAGCAGTTTTGCCTTCATGTGTATATTTCTCTACAGTGGAGGATTTTGTTTGAAAAAATAAGAAACTATTTTTCAAACAAAATCCTCCACTGTAGAGAAATATACACATGAAGGCAAAACTGCTTCAAATTAGAAACGGAAAAGTTTATAAATTAAGTTTTTCTTTACATATTTGCATCAAGCTCTGCCGTCTTGTTGTGGCGCTTGTCAAGCAACTGATGGTAATCAAAAGTGTTTTCTTTTGAATTTTATTTATTTTTCTTCAGGATTTGTGTGTTGCTGGCAAGGCCAGCATTAAGGGCTTCAAGAAAGATTGAAAAGTGTTCCATGAAAACTTGGTGGTTTCATTTGATGCATGTCTTTAGAATAAGAACCAGTCTTTGGAATTGGCTCCTCAGTCCAAATCTAATTCTAAGGAATCATAAGTATCTGGACAGAGTGGTATTTATGTAGTACATTAGAACATATAGCCATATTTTTAAAAATTTGTTTTTATGGGATGTGGGCGTCGCTGGCAAGGCCAGCATTTATTGCCCATCCCTAATTGCCCTTGAGAAGGTGGTGGTGAGCCGCCTCCTTGAACCGCTGCAGTCCGTGTGGTGAAGGTGCTCCCACAGTGCTGTTTGGTAGGGAGGTCCAGGATTTTGACCCAGCGATGATGAAGGATCGGCGATATACTTCTAAGTCAGGATGATGTGCGACTTGGAGGGGAACTTGGAGATGGTGGTGTTCCCATGCGTCTGCTGCCCTTGTCCTTCTAGGTAGAAGAGGTCACGGGTTTGGGAGGTGCTGCTGAAGAAGCCTTGGCGAGTTGCTGCAGTGCATCTTGTAGGTGGTACACACTGCAGCCACGGTACGCTTGTGGTGGAGGGAGAGAATGTTTAAGGTGGTGGATGGGGTGCCAATCAAGTGGGCTGCTTTGTCCTGGATGGTGTCGAGCTTCTTGAGTGTTGTTGGAACTGCACTCATCCAGGCAAGTGGAGAGTATTCCATCACACTCCTTACTTGTGCCTTGTAGATGGTAGAAAGGCTTTGGGGAGTCAGGAGGTGAGACGCTCGCTGCAGAATACCTAGCCTTTTGTGGCACTGATATATCACAAGGCCATCAGATAGGCTCCAAAATGGCTTACCAAGTTTATCCAATGCATAGCTAAGCCATGCAGGTCAAGAAAGTCCCAGGTTATGTCTTCTGTCTGAGTTGAGTTAACTGATCTCGGGTGGAGTGGCAGGAGGGGTGCTGCATTTGATCTTTGTATCCCTAGATTAGCAAGGGGTAAATTTAGCTGGGTTCCCACCCTGATTGCTGTAGAGCAACCTCCTGATTGTTATTCAGTATCTCTTCCTGGAAATGCATGTATGGGCTTCCTTGAAAACATGATTAGGTTTAGTCTGAAGTACCCTCTGTGGTTTCATAGATTGCTGACACTCACAGTCAAGACTCACACACAAAAAGTGGTCAGTTGAGTACTGGAAGGTGGCCAGCACCCATAGGCCTGTAGCCCAATAATTGATGTCTTGAAAAGGGAGGGAAGAAAATAAATAAAAGCATCAGTCGAGGTCATCTCCGTACTGTCTCTTGGGGATTGGGGAATAACTACTGGGCTCATGAATGACCCAATTCTTTCTCCAGTTCCTGTATTGAGTTTTTGGAGATAGTAAGGCAGCTGCTGTTCCAGATATTTGCCTCAAAAAGTCCTCAAAAGTAAAGATGTAGGTGTCGTTTTGAGCGTCTAACATTGGCACCTTGGTTGTAGGTGTGTATTTTGAGGATTGCCGTTCCTATAACCAGTACTTAATATTTCCAGGTAGATTCATGGGTTCTTTGCCAAGGATGCTTCTCATTGAAGTACATGAGTTGGAATTGTCCATACAAGTCTTCAGTATGGTCTTAAATTCCCCTTTACTTGTGAGTTTTCCAAGTCAAAGTTAAAGTTACTAAACACACAAAGTTAGACATGGCTTCATAGCATACAAAGATATTGGCCCAAAAATTCGTGAGGAAGCCTTCGTGCGAGGGTAAGGCCTCCCCGCGATCTCTCACTCCGCGTTGGCTTTTTCAGTTCCAGCTCGCATGAACTTGATGTTCTGGACAGCTGCTGTGCTGGGCTTGCGTATCCCACCGGTGTAGTTAATTCGTGCGAGCTGTGGGATCACGTGACTCAGTTAGAGCCAATGGCAGCACACCATCTTCCATTCATAACTTTCACATAAGTGCTGTGAAAGTTATGAATACTATAGCCCCCCAAAAGAACCGCTAAACCTCAATTAAATTAAAAAAAAAACATCACATTAATAAAATAAGTATAGTTAAATAAATTAACCATTTTAAATAAAAAATTAAATTTTTGAAAAAATTTAAAATCTTTTAAAAAGTTATAAAAATAAACTTAGCTGTCTTTAAAGTCTCTAAAAAAGATATACCTGTTAAAAAAAAATTCAAAATAATACTTAATTCACTACTTACCTTGTTAAAAGTGGGTCTTACTCCTTTTTTTATGTGTAGAATCTTCCGTACTTACCTGCGCGTTGAAACCACTAAGTGCACAGCGTGCGCGCAGCCTGTAGCGCGCACGCGGTTCACCTAGGACCCGCCCCCTTTTCCATTCACCAAGTGCTGGTTTTCAGCGCATGCGCAGTGCATGCAGAAAACCGGCAATTGGAGACAGAATACGCGAGAGTACGCACTGCGTACTCTCGCGTAGCGGCACTAATTTTTGGGCCATTGTCAAATCAGATCCTTAATCGTGAAAGCAATTTCCTATTGATTACAACAGTTATGGGTTTAATCTCCTGCACAGTTGTGTTGACTCGGTGGATATAGGCCCTGGCTTCAGAGTGGCCATTGGTATCCATTTCAGACATGGCCTGTATAGCTATTAATACTGCATTTTGTTCCTGTTACACATTCTCTGCTTCAGTCTTCTTGCACACTTGGAGGTCTCGAAGTTTTACCAGATTCGGATAACCTGTGGTGATAATCATTTTGGATTCTTTGTATTATGGGATCCTTTGAGATTTTTTGAATTGGGAGAATTTACCCAGGAGTTAATGAGGCATAAATGACTTCTAACATCTATCCTTCAAGCTCTTTTTACCTAAATACCTCTTAAATGCACAGTACCTGTTAGGTCATGGATCATTTTTTGACCCATTGGCACTTCCTACATCCCTCGGATTCTCTAGATTCCTCCCATCTCCTTTGTGGACACTGAAAGCTCAACAGCCACTACAATCACTACCACTGAGATAGATTTTTGAGGAGGCCTTTGAAGGTGGAGGGAGAGTTACGAAGGTGGAAGGATTTAGAGTTCCAGAGACTGGTGCCAAGATGATTGAAGACTTTAGATTAGAAAGTTTTGAGGTTTTCTCTGGCCAGAATAAACAAACTCCAGAGTCTTCACTCGCTGAGTGCAGTTTGTCCTTTACATAATTGATACTCCCCCAATATTATCTCTCTCTTCTCTGTGTGTAGTGAAAATATTTTCAGACTGCTTATTTTTATAAGTAGATGTTCAAAGCCCCCATTTGAATGGCCTTTTGATTGACAGAATATAGTCCAATTTTGTATCCCATGAGGACTGAGCCTGTCTGTAGGCACTGGATGTAAGTACACTTTTCTGGTATGATTGAGTGTTTGTTACCTTTTTTTAAGGCTTCGATGCTAATTTTGTTGTGTAGTTTAAGAAAAAAAGCAAGACTCGACAATCCAAAAATAGATTCTTTTGAACATTTTATATTACCAGTGTCTCTAAAGGAAGTGTTGGCTCGAACACATAGTAAGTTTTATTGACAAACTGGCTCAGGAAAAGAGATCTCGTTTTTTTCTTGTTAGCTGTCTTGCACGAGCCCAACTGATAAGACGTCTGTGTTGCTTATAGTTATTGGTGTTTCTATTCTTTTAAGATTGTCACACAAATACAGCATTAGTCTGCTGCATAAAGTAGTTGACTCGAAGTTCCTTGTGTGAAAAACATTATCAATGTTTAAGCTTTCTGGAATGCAACTGCCTTATGACATTTAAACCCATTTAACTTTAGATAACTGTGAGGAACAACACACATACACTGTAAAATAAATCATTTTGATGTTTAGCAGGGAATCTCTTGCTCCCTATAGTAACAGACAATGATTGGTGATCCTATGATAGTTTTTCTGTTTATTGGTTACTTCTTAATTTTTTGAGAAATAAGATTGGGAGAATTCTGAATAATTAGAACATAATTAAACTTTTTCAAAAGTTGTGCCGCATTTTGGAGTGTAAAGTATGTTTCCTGTTGGCGTGTTTTTCTTAAAAATGATAGAAACTGAATGATAACTTTAGATGTGATACAAGCTTGGCTGTTTACTGCTCACAGAAATTACTAATGGTTGTACCACGATTTAAGAAGGAGGCTTTCCCTCTTGTGATCTGTTAAACGGAAGGAAAGATAAAGCATTTGCTTTTGTATACTACTTTATCAGGTCTTCAAGATAGCCCAATGGTTCAAATGTTTTGGTGTAGTTGGTTGGCCAAGACACTGGGAGAACCCCTCTTCTTTGAAAAGGTGCCATAGGTCTTCCACGTCAACCTGGACAGGCAGATGGAGCTTTGGTTCATGCCATTTCTGGAAAATTGCTTTGTTTTAATGTCATACCTGGAAAACTGTTCGACATTGTAGCACACCTCAGTAATGCGCTGAAATGTTAGCCTGGAGTATGTGCTGAAGTCTGGGAGTGGGGCTTGAATCCATGACCTCTGACTAAGATGAGAGTGCTACCACTAGCCTAGTTGACATTAAATACTGGGAGGGAATGGTAAGCACTTATCCATACGTAATTCCCAGCCAACTTCGTTTTTATTGAGGTGATTCTGCTTTTTTAAATAATGTTCTTTTAGGGGTGGTATTGATAAGTCGATAAGAATCATGGTAACGTCTTTACCTTGCTGCCATCACGTGATCAGTCTATTTACATATTTCTGAAGTTGTTCTGCAAATAGACTGATCACAAATGGTCAGAGGATGCCATGTTTTTCAGTCTCAGTTTATGGGTTTAATATTTTAGCAAATATTTAGAGGAGAGTGCAAAAAACCCCGGCATTTCATGTGTAAATACACTATAAGGATGTTCATAAGGGTAGCTCCCTCCCCACCCCCTTCGATCATGACCTTGACCACACCCTGCCACCCCAATCCCCGCTGCTACCCTTCCTGATATCCGCCGACTGGTACCAACCCTTCTGCCCATTTTTGGTGCGTTTGAATTTTTCAGCCACGATGTAAAAATACTTTATAATAGTGATATTCATTTTTGGTAATTAAAAGCTAAAAAGAGTTTTGTTTTGAATAGCATTGAGTGAAGAATATTTTATATTAATACGCTGTTAACTACTGTGTGTACTCAAAACATCACTGCACTATGGAAGTAGACTTTGGTCCAGATTTTGCAGAAGGAATAATGGTGTGGCTATCAGTGTTCACCGTTAATAAGGAGTAAACGGACAGCAACTTCCGGCGTCCGCACATGCACAGTTAAACGTGGGAATCAGGAAGTTGCTGTCCGATTTTTTTTTTTTTTTTCTTTTCCCCCCCCCACTCCACCACAAGCTTTGCCACGCTGGTACCTTGCCGAGAGATTCGGCATTCAAACACATGAAGGGTGTGAAGATGCAGTACTTACCCACTAAATGCGCAAGAAAAAGTTGGGGCTTGTCATTCAAGTTGCCGTGATAAGTCTTAATTAATACCAAACAACCTCTGTGGCACTGAAAATTTATTTTTACAAGTGTGACGTCTCATTCCTTCAGATTTTAATTCTTGTTGGGGATTAAAAAAAAATTAAAGTAAATGATTTTTAACTTTTTCTTTCTGTCTCTTTTATCTCTCTTTCCCTCTTTATTTTGATTTATGTACATGATTTTACATTGAATTAAATGTTCTGACTTACACTTCCTGGTTTAGACTCTGCGTGGCTCAGTAAGGATTCTTCAATCTGATTGGTTGAGGAGATATGCTGTTGCTTACCCTGCCCACACAGGCCCCAGATCCCCTGTAGAGGGCGCCGCGCTGTATCGGACTCCCGATGACTAAGTTGCCGTGCAAAAGTTCACGAAAAGCCTGTGGGCAGCTGTAAGCATAATGAACGGCGAGCACTATTTATTCGCCGCTGACCACAAAATCTGGGCCAATAAGAAGTATGTATATGGAGTACTGAGTCCCAAAGCGATGTTGAAGATGCAAGGTGCCTGCAGTAGAGGGTAGCTGATGAAGTTTTATGGTAGATTGAGCATGAAGGTTGCTTACGGAGCTTGAGCTTATGGATTGGTAAAAGGTAGTTTGAAGTTGGAAGAGACAACCAAGGTGCTGTCACCCTGGACAGTTAATAAGATAGAGGTGCAGGAAGGGAAATTCTGAACCACCTTTCTGCTTTACTGGGTCCAGCAGGTTGAAGAGGCGCCTGCCCTGATGATTTGTTCTGGTCATGGAAGGAAGGAATGTTTAATAATGATTAAATAGGCATGCAAAAATTATGATTGCAACAGATGCTTCTGAGTAGCTGATGAAAATAAAGCAATTATAAAAATCCAAACACTTCACACTGAATCCGGCCACTATTCCCAAGGAGAGAAAATAGTGTTTCTCATTATAGTCAAAACTTTAATGCATCAGATTTGACCTTCAGAAGGACAAACTGTTCCTTACATTTTTGTTTCCTGTATTTTGGATTGAGGTCTAAAGATGTTTGTTTTTGCTGCCAGTGTACAGTTTCTAAAAGCTCTTTTCCACCACCGTAGCAGTTTTGGAGCAGCGTGAAATGATTGTGAACCTGGGGTAGATTAACACCAGCAACTATTTGAGCCCGAGATTGAGCTGAACATTTAATCCAAATAGTTTATTGATTTTAAATAATCAAGCTTGTGTCTAGCATATTTTTATGTCTTTTAAAAATAGCTTGTTTCGGACTCCCAGGTTAGTGTAGTAGGTAAAAGCCTGGTTGGTACAGCTCTCTTGTCACGCAATCAGAAAGACTTCAGGTTGATTCCCAGTCTATGGTGATCTGATGCGCTAAAGAGGAGGGGGAAAAAGATCAGCCAGGGTTCTCTCTTCTCATCACTGTTTACTGACTCCTGGTGAAAAGTGTGCATATAGAAATATAGGAGCAGCAGTAGGCCATTCAGCCCTTGTGCTTGTTCCACCATTCACTTAGATCATGATTTTTATATCTACAGCATAGAGGGGACGAGCATCATCATCCTGCATTACCATAAAGGTAAATGTAAGGTAGTTTTTCTGTTACTCCACAATGCTCATGCATTTGGTTCAGCAGCAGGATGGTTTTCTGAGCTTCTGCTGGAACCATTTAATGATTTCACTGAAGCGTGGAGTGACTATGAGCAGTGGAAAAATTAAGCCCTCATTATAATGAGACTTGTTGATGATGTATCCCAAATATTGCTCATGGGTTTAGTTTTCAGTTAATCTCTGCTCATTGTTTTTTTTCATTGTCTGTATAAAATTCAGCATTTCTATCTTGTTAGATCAGGTAGGAGTTGGAATAGTGGCATTATTTCAGTGTAGTAAATTTACGTGGGGCTGACCGTACAGCAGATGGTCACAGACTGAGGTTGGGAATGGAACACTGGACCTGTTTTTAGCTGAGTGATGTGCATACTTGGAATGTCTATTGAAACCTGCCAATAGAAGTTCTCTGTTTCTTTGAGGCAACTGCAGTTGCAGTTGGCGATGTGTCATACAGTTCACTTTGTGACTACTGCAGCATAATGATAAAAAGATTAGCTCGATAGATTCCACTTTTAACCAAATTTCCTGAGGGAGTCTTACAAGCACGTGTTGAGAGACCAATATAAGTATATTGCAGGACAGAATCCTGTTTTTTACTTAAGTTTATTATTTGTGTTTATAAGTGTAAAATAATATTGTATAAATTAGATCTAAAATGCACAGGAGTATAATCACAAGTAAACACTAATATATGCTGTTAATTCTTTAAAAGATATTACAACTTGCATTTATAAAGTGCTAAGAACATCTCTTGAGCTCTTTACATGGGGAGAGGTGGATACTGAGTAAAGGAATTTTTGGGGGGGTGGCAGGAGACCAAAGGTACAATTAAAGAAATACGTTTTTAGGAGACTTATGAAGGTGAGGAGAGAAGTAGCAAGGTAAAGTAGTTTTGGAAGAGCATTCCACAGGAAAGGGGTACATTGGCTGAAATGGTGATTAGATGATGGGGTGGAGGTCAAGCAGTAATCCCACGTCAGAAGAATGAAGCTGGAGTGTTTGGCTGGAGAATATTGCCCAAATAGGGTGGGGTGAGTCTGTGGAAGAATTTAAAAACAAGAATGAAGATCTCAATCTTGATTCACTGGGTCACAAAAGAGCCAGTGGAGCTGGGCAAGGATGGATGTAATACAGGAGAGAACTCGGGTGGCAGATGCCTGGATTTGCTGGAGTTTATGAAGGCTAGAGATGTGTGAGGAGATTCATGAATTGAGAAAGGCAGGCATGAGGGTTATGGCATTGGAAAGGATGTGGTAAGGTCATACATGGACAATGTTCTGGAGGTGGAGGAAGGCAATCTTTGGAATGAGGGGAACAAATCTTGGTTGAGGGTCAAATGGAATGCTGAGGTTGTGTACCACTGAGCCTGGCTGAGCAGATAGCGAGTGAGGTAGATGAAATTGGTGCCAAAAGTACTTTGGGGCTGGTAAGAACAAACAAGATGGCTTTATTTCAGTTGAGTCATACAATTTAACTGTAGTGATAACCTCTCTAATCTAAGGGGGAGTGCATCTCTTTACTACATTTCCTCCCCCTATTCCTGTGTCCAAAAATTCAAAGCTTGCTTTTTCCAGTGGTCCTATGCCCTTACCTGTGTTCTGTGTACCACCATCTTGGCTCCTTCAGAACTTTATACTTCAGGATGTTTTTTTTTAAGTTACTTGACTTCTCAATTTTTTTTTGAGTTTTATTGTTTTATAAACATCATTTTATTCTGCAGAGCCTTGGAGTTATTTATACTTGTACTCTTCTATTGCTAAGCCTGTTGCCATTTGTGATTATATGAAACTTTCTCGATCAGTGTGACCATGTTTCAGATGAAAACTGCAAATATTTAGTAACCAACCAGAATAGCTGAGAAGTGAGAGGTCGAAGCAAATTGATGATTAAAGTCACCTTTGGAAGAACTCTCTGAAGTTATATTAAAAAAAAATTCCTTTCAGTTACTTAGAATCAGAATTGGATTAAACTTGAATGAGAGAATGCTTATCATATTCTATGGCCAGCAGGAATAGTTGCAGCACTCAACTTCACTTACTTAAACTGGATGTGGGTAAAACAAACAGCGGGCACCCCAATTCCCCCTGAACATGCACCTCTACTTTGGGGCCTGAATAGCTGAGATTGTGTGAACAGTTCATTTAGAGTGTTTGATGTTTCAAAGTGCAATGCAACACTGTTGTTACAATGTCAGCCTCCCAAAGATTTTAATAAGTGGGGAATCTGGAGGGTGAGAAGGATGAGCAGATTAGCGCAGTGATCCTCTCTAAGAAAGTCTAGCTGTTGTCAATTCTGTAAAAATGGGAGTTTGTTATTGTAATCTAACAACATATTTAGCAAGTTCCTGAACTTGACAGATTGATCTGATGTTTGGAGGTTATGGTTGCCATTTCTATCTTTCTTTATTTTATTTTCTCAAATTATTCACTAAGTTATTTAAACTGTGACTTGTGGATTGTATTTGATTGTTCTGGTGTAAAGCAATTACACTGTGAGCTACGTCAGGCAGGAGTAGAGACTTGGGTGTACAAAAGATGGGTGGAAGAGGGGAAAAAATGCCTGCTCTTCCATGGTGTCGTGCTTAAGTATATTTGTAAAACCAGGCATCCCACACCATTTACCTTAAATTGAAAATCTTGACAGAGTCAATAAATAAGACATAGTGGTCACTTAATACATCAGAAACTTTTAATGCTGTGTACTCTACAAAACAGAATTAAACATACTAATGTTTAAACTGTCTTTACATTTTTTCTTTTAAAGTTATACAGTGGCACTGTATAACTTTATCCAATTATCCATCTGCCTGATTATCCCCTCCTGAATTTTCACATGACAAAACCTTACATAGAAACATAGAAACATAGAAACTAGGAGCAGGAGTAGGCCATTCGGCCCATCGAGCCTGCTCCACCATTCAATACGATCATGGCTGATCATCCAAATCCAGTACCCTGTCCCTGCTTTCTCACACAGAATCCCCACATCGAGCCTGCACCTATCCCACCCTATCCCCGTAACCCCACATATTTAATTCCCCCCTAACCTATCCCATCCTATCCCCATAACCCCACATATTTAATCCCCCCCTAACACTAAGGGTCAATTTATCATAGCCAAATCAACCTAACCCACACATTTTTGGACTGTGGGAGGAAACCGGAGCACCCGGAGGAAACCCACGCAGACACGGGGAGAATGTGCAAACTCCACACAGACAGTCACCCGAGGTCAGAGATCATTACATGAGATCATTGCCTCTTAACACAGCCTGTTAATACCAACCTACGCCTGTCTGATATGTCAATATCACCGCTGAAAAGAGGTCAAATTCAATTCATGTTAAATGTATTGTAGTTCTCTTCATTCCCAGCTAAAGTATTGCTGTACAGTATGTGTAAGATTTGTAAATTTGGGAACTATCAACTGTCTGCTAATTTCTATTATCCACTGGTGATAATGGAGGTTCCACTGTATATTCAAACCAAACTTTAAATTCTCTATCTCTGAATTAGGGACAAATAGTTCTGCAGAGTCCTGTTGCCCTCTGAAAGGCCAAGAGGACCTCAGACCTGATTCCCACGCTCCTTCTGATCCTGAATATAGCAGGCCTTGAGCTGGGTGTCTGCTATTTGTAACCTCTAAACTAAAAGATTTGGCAGGACCTGTGCTAGTGGAATGATGCTGAATATCTTGTAACGTTGGTAATCCTCTTTGGGTCAAAGAAACATATTAAGGACTGCTCTAATGTCTAAAATGTTTCTATTGTACCTACTCCAAGAACAGCATAAAGTGATCATTAAATGGAAGTTTTAAGTATTTATATTTCTGAAAGCAGCCCGTTGACCGCTCCAAATGTATGCAGTTGAGAACAACTTTCAGAAAATGGAGGCTATGTTTAAACCTATGTAAAGATAAAAATATTGCAGTATATAGTAAGGAAAGGTGACCAAGAGGACAAACTGTTTCTTATAGGCAACTGTCTATGTGTTGTAAATCCGGACTGTGAGCAACACTACAGGACAGCAACTAAAATATTTACAAGAAGGAGATGTTGGCCGCGATTTTGCTGACCTCGGTAGGTCTGTGGTGGGTGAGCTCGGCGGGTCCCGACCCCGCTGCTGGCTCCATCCCGGCCTCTGAAATGAATTTCCCTTGATTGGGCTTGTTAAGCCCGCCCAGCGCGTTTGCCGGCCAATTACAGGAAGCGGGTCTGGTGACGTCATTTGATGATGCCTATCAACCGATTTCCTTAAAGGGACCATGGCCAACTTTATTTTGACTTTGTGCTGTCAGTGTTCTACAGCATTGAGGTGCTGCAAACACTGACAATCACTGCACAGAGGTGCAGGGCTGCACCCAGGCTCTCCCATGACCCATGGAGGGAGTCACAGTACGCAGGGAGGTCCTCTTCCCTTCCCATGGATGGAAGAGACCTCCCCAGGAGATCAACACAGCCTGGTTGCACATTGCACAGGAGGACACAAGCAGGGGGTCAGGAGGACCTGGGTGCAGTGCTCCAAATGTTTCAATTATCTCAGTAGATCACAAAACGTTAGTACAAAGCCACATTCAACCTCATCCTGCTGTGCCTTTCATCACATCCCCATCACTCTGCCTTCCCTACCCTACTCCTACATATCCTTACTCACACCAACTTACCTTGCACCTCCACCCATCCCTCTCTATCTATATTATCATTTTCCTATCTCACTAGCCCCCCCTCACACTTGCCCTCATCCTAGTGCAATCATACCAACTAACAGCCCACAAGGGTAGACACTTGGGTGTTTTATCCAATGTTCATTTAAAGTTTTTGTTAATGTGGTATCAAACATTGAAACCTTTATTTTTAACACTTTGCATTCTTGGACAGATTTGTGTGCACCTTTGGAAGTGGCTTAGTGAGTTGCAGTGAATGGTGAGACATAACGGTACCCACCCCCCGCAATGCTGATGAGTGTGAAAGGAATGGCTTGGGTATTGTAGGGATGCTTTATGGCGTTGGTGTGGGGTGGTGCCAACCTGGCGCATCATGTGGCAGCCAGGGTGTACAGCGTCAAGTGAAGTAAATCTGGCCATGCTGAGGCCATCCCTGGCCTCCCAATCAACAATGTGCTCGGGTGCTGATGCCCTCTGTCCTGTGCAGCATCAGTTGATTGCGGAGAAGGTTGGTGGTGTTATTGTTGGTGCTGCTGGTGTTGGGGCTGATCATGGTGGGATTCTAAGGACCAAGGTGAGAGAGCATAAAGAGCACCCATGCTGATGGAACAGATGGCAGATGAAGTAGAGATGACCGAAGCGATCTGTCAATGGTGAGAGAGGTAATGAGGTCAGACTGGATGGAGACTTGTGTAAAGACTTGCAACATGGTGAATCTGTTGTGGAAATGCAGTGAGGAACAGCTTGTGGCTGAGGGAAGATATCTCTGTAAGGTGGGAGCTTTTACCGTACATTTGAAGCTGTCAACTCAACAGCTGATTCAATGGCCACTGAACTCCCGCCTCAGCTTGACAGACATGGTCCACGACCAACGTGGACCCCGTGGACGAGCTGTCAAATGCAGAAGGTGAGCTGAAATGCATTCTTAAGTGGCTCTAAACAAGCCACTAATTACCTGAATTGGGTCCTCTGCTGTGAACCCGCGTGTCGGGTCTGCTTAGCGCTGACAGACCCGACATCTGGGAAAGGCGCGTGGTGGTGGGTTCACAGCGGGGTCCTGACCCCCTGGGGAATAAAACCACTTTCCCACCCGACCCGCCGCCAATCATGCCTGCTGACCCCCCGGCCATTATCCAGCCTGTTATCTCAAGTAGTGATATCGGGGATACTGATTTATCCGCACTGGGGGCAACCTCGGGATCTAGCAGCAGTGTGAAGGGGGCCCCAAAGTCTGGGAACCCTAAGTGGGGTCCCCCACTGTCTGGAATTACTTGGAGAAAAGTCCTGAAACCACCGGGGAGCATTCATAGAAACATAGAAACATAGAAAATAGGTACAGGAGTAGACCATTCGGTCCTTCGAGCCTGCACCGCCATTCAATGCATTCATGGCTGAACATGCTACCTCAGTACCCCATTCCTGCTTTCTCGCCATACCCCTTGATCCCCCTAGTTGTGAGTGTTATATCTAACTCCCTTTTGAATATATTTAGCGAACTGGCCTCAACAACCTTCTGTGGAAGAGAATTCCATAGATTCACCACTCTCTGGGTGAAGAAGTTCCTCCTCAGCTCAGTCTTAAATGGCTTCCCCTTAATCCTTAGACTGTGACCCCTGGTTCTAGTTTCCCCTAACATGGGGAACATTCTGCCCGCATCTAATTTGTCTAAACCAGTCAGGATTTTAAATGTCTCTATAAGATCCCCCCTCATTCTTCTGAACTCCAGAGGATACAAGTTCAGTTGACCCAATCTTTCTTGATATGTCAGACCGGCCATCCCAGGAATCAATCTAGTGAACCTTCGCTGCACTCCCTCAATAGCAAGAATGTCCTTCCTTAAGTTAGGAGACCAAAACTGCGCACAATACTCCAGGTGTGGCCTCACCAAGGCCCTGTACAACTGCAGCATCACCTCCCTACTCCTGTACTCAAATCCCCTTACTATGAAGGCCATCATTCCGTTTGCTTTCTTGACTGCCTGCTGCACTTGCATTCCCACCTTCAGTGACTGATGTACCATGACGCCCAGGTCTCGTTGCACCTCCCCTTTCCCTAATCTGCCACCATTCAGGTAATAGTCCGCCTCTCTATTTTTACCACCAAAGTGGATAACCTCACATTTATCCACATTGTACTTCATCTGCCATACATTTGCCCATTCACCCAACCTGTCCAAGTCACTCTGTAGCCTCCTAGCATCCTCCTCATTGTTCACACTGCCTCCCAATTTAGTGTCATCCGCAAATTTGGAGATATTACATTTAATCCCTTCGTCCAAATCATTAATATATAATGTAAACAGCTGGGGTCCCAGCACCGAACCCTGCGGTACCCCGCTGGTCACTGCCTGCCATTCTGAAAAGTACCCATTTACTCCTACTCTTTGTTTCCTGTGTGCCAACCAGTTCTGAATCCACGTCAACACATTACCCCCAATCCCATGTGCTTTAACTTTGCTCACCAATCTCTTGTGTGGGACCTTGTCGAAGGCCTTCTGAAAGTCCAAATACACCACATCTACTGGTTCCCCCCTGTCCACCCTATTGGAAACATCCTCAAAAAATTCCAGAAGATTTGTCAAGCATGATTTCCCTTTCACAAATCCATGCTGACTTGGACCTATCATGTCGCCACTTTCCAAATGGTCTGTTATGACATCTTTAATAATTGCTTCCATCATTTTACCCACGACCGATGTCAGGCTGACCGGTCTATAATTCCCTGCTTTCTCCCTCCCTCCTTTTTTAAAAAGAGGGGTTACATTGGCCACCCTCCACTCCATCGGAACTGATCCAGAGTCTAAGGAATGTTGGAAAATGATCGTCAATGCATCCACTATTTCCAAGGCCACCTCCTTAAGTACTCTGGGATGCAGACCATCAGGCCCCGGGGATTTTTCAGCCTTCAGTCCCATCAATTTTCCCAATACCTTTTCCCGTCTAATAAGGATTTCCCTCAGCTCCTCCCTCTTACCAGATCCTCTGACCCCTTTTATTTCCGGCAGGTTGTGTGTGTCCTCCACAGTAAACACCGAACCAAAGTACTTGTTCAATTGATCTGCCATTTCCTTGTTCCCCATTACGACTTCCCTTGTTTCCGACTGCAGGGGACCTACGTTTGTTTTTACTAACCTCTTTCTTTTTACATATTTATAGAAGCTTTTGCAGTCCATTTTAATGTTCTCTGCAAGCTTCCTTTCATATTTTATTTTCCCTGCCCTAATCAAACCCTTCGTCCTCCTCTGCTGAGTTTTGAAGTTCTCCCAGTCCCCGGGTTTGCTGCTACTTCTGGCCAATTTGTAGGCAACTTCCTTGGTTTTAATACTATCCCTGATTTACCTTGTTAGCCATGGTTGAGCCACCTTCCCTTTTTTATTTTTACGCCAGACCAGGATGTACAATTGTTGTAGTTCATCCATGCGATCTCTAAATGTCTGCCATTGCCCTTCCACTGATAGCCCCTTAAATATCGCTTGCCAATTTAACCTCACCAATTCACGCCTCATACCCTCAAAGTTGCCCTTATTTAAGTTCTGGACCATGGTCTCTGACTTAACTGTTTCCTTCTCCATCCTAATGTAGAACTCCACCATACTATGGTCACTCTTCCCCAGGGGGCCTCGTACCACAAGATTGCTGATTAGTCCTTCCTCATTACACAACACCCAGTCCAGGATGGCCTCCCCTCGAGTTGGTTCCTCAACATATTGGTTTAGGAAACCATCCCTTAAACACTCCAGGAAATCCTCCTCCACCGTATTGCTTCCAGTTTGAGTAGCCCAATCTATATGCATATTAAAGTCACCCATGATAACTGCCGTGCCTTTTTTGCACGCACCTCTGATTTCCTGTTTCATACCCTCCCCCACCTCACTACTGCTGTTTGGAGGTCTGTACACAACTCCCACTAACGTTTTCTGCCCTTTGGTGTTCTGCAGCTCAACCCATATTGATTCCACATCCTCCAAGCTGATGTCCTTCCTAGCTATTGCATTAATCTCCTCTTTAACCAGCAATGCTACCCCACCCCCTTTTCCTTTTATTCTATCCTTTCTATTGAACGAAGGGACCCGGGAGTACTGGAGGGAGGTCTAAAGGTTTGTATACGCTGAGGGAGGAAGCCTTAGAAAGGTGGTTCCTGGAGTCCAGGAAGGCTGGGGGAATTTTGGGGGGTGGGGGTGCTAGAGTATTCTATTAATAACTCCAATAATTAAGTCATTCTTGCTGCGCTATTGCTCCATATTCTCCGAGTTGAACTGCTGTGAAGGTTCTCTGCCTGTTTATCAGGTCTGGTTAAATGACACACAATATTCATTTATTTTGATTTCCTGGACTGACCTGCCATCTACATCTAGCTTTGTTTCATGTATGGGCTAAATTAATTGGTTTAATTGCTGTAACCATAATAGTTTTGGCGGACTAGTGCCGAAAGTAGGGTTGGGCTTGGGTTCACACCTGCAGTTACCAACATGATTCCCTGATATCACCTGTTTTGTTGGTTGTACAGGTTGGAGACTTGCTTTCAGAGACTGAGGGAAATTCACTATAACAGTACACTCTCGTATCTCAAACAGTGGCATTGACAGAGCCCTGGGAATAGGATCATTGTCAACCCACTCAGCTGGGAACAGTGTCTGCTACGAGGAAACCAATGTTGAGGAAGGGAATGAAATAAATATTCTACATCAAAATGTTTTAAAAATTACTTTAAAGATATTTTGTAAATGTGGATTATTTCAACTGAGCTATTTGTTTTTAGAAAAATTATGAAGCATATTTGTCAGGAATGTAATAAAGTTGTTTTGTCTTTCCACAGTGTACTGAAGTATGTAACCATTGGAACTACACAATATTTCACAATTGTTTCAGCATATGTGTAAGTAATTTTTCTGTTTATCATATGCGGACTATAGATCTGCTTTGCTGAGTTGCAGAATTTGCAAATAACTGGATCTTTTTGCACGTAAACAGATTTCTGTTCTAATTTTACAAACTTTTTATTAGTAGAACTAATTTGCCATGTTTTGGAATTTGTTATTAACCCCACTAATTTTGAAACTAGCCTAATGCTATTGTTTACTGGCATCTCTGATATATCACTGCTAATGCAGTCATTTTAAAAATATAAAAATCATGTAAATCAACCCTTCTGTACACATGTCATAACTATGGCCTATCATTTGCTCTGGCTCCTAACAATATTTTTTTTCCTACTTTAGATTTTGTGTCTCTCGTATGTTCCCCTCCCAGAATCTCCCCACACCACACACCTTCTTTGGTTAAGTAGGTATGAAGAAGATTGTCCACAGGGCTCAGTTAGCACTGCTTTCTAACTCGTTACTAGGAAATATGTGGGAACGATCTGGGTGACTTGATTTTTTTTTGTTCACTCTGTACTTGCAGAGAAGCACCTGGCATCTGTTCAGCTCCTTTTCAGTTGAAAATAAGAATAAGTGAATCAAGGGTGGAAGTCGTGGGGACAGACCTTTGTCCCACCACTATGTGATGTAGTTCCATTGTGCTGCCACAAGAGATGCTCTGGAAAGGGTACATAATATCAATCTTGTTTGGTATAAATCTGGAATGCTGATAATTTAGCTTGAAAATATTGAACGCATTGTCCTTCAAAACAAGGCATTCAAAGTTACAGATCACATTCAAACTTGTATTCAAAATATTGAAGGGCTAACATGTACATACTGCACTACAATAAGCATATCTACAGTAAATATTCACACATTGCATTATTTCATAAACAAGTGACCTAATCTGTATTAATTTACTGTCAAGTAACACTTTTACTTGCAGTTGTACAGCTTTTTGGCGCCGATTCAAAATGTGTTTAACCTACAGTCTAAACACATCCATGTGTTAATGCAATTGGAACTGATTAGTCACACTGCTGCCAGTAAGTTGGATACCAGTGTAGTTACATCATAATGGGCACATCAGTGGGCTTTCTTTTTACTCTTGTGCTTTATAGGTTTAAATGGGGTTTTATGACTTTCTGCTAGCAGTCTTTATGCAGTGAATGTTATAATGTAGCTAAAGTGAAAGAGCTGGAAGGCACTCTTTGGGGAAAAAAAATCCTTGTAGCTGATTTTAAAATAAGAAGCGTTCCATAGGGGTGTTGTATTCAAGATACCAAATTTCACAATTAATGCAAATAGAAGTTAAAAGGTATTGATCAATGGTGAAGCCAAAATTTGGGTATGGGAAATCCCTGTAGCTGTTTTTTTTTTGAGCCAGTACAATTTAAATGTTTGATCTTAGGTTACTGAGGGGCATTACTTCCTCTGCATACCTCCCAACGATGTTCCTGATATTAATTAGGGATTATTTCTATATTGTATATGGAAATGACGAGGAAGCATTTTATTTTGCAATAAACAATTCATGCTCATTGTTGGAGTCATCAAAAATAGTGATTAGATAGATGAATTACATTGATCAGGAGTATTAGCTACTGAAGGAATATTGGCTACTGCAGAGGGATCCTTACTTAATGTGTCTGACATTTACACTTGGTGCTCTTCATTAAATTGATCTGACATTGGAAGGAGCGCACGTCAATCCAAGCACCCCACCCACTAACCCCTTCAACCATCGTCTGCCCCACCTGTGACAGAGACTATGGGCTGGATTTTGATACTGGGGCAGGTTGGGGTCGTGTCATCCGCATTTCATGTTATCCACCCGACTGCAATTGGATGTGGGAGATTGATGCAATTTTCACCTAATTAGGCAATTGAGTTCCAGCATGTGGGAACCCATGAACCAATTAGTGGTTTCAGGCTGAAAGTCGCCTCTGATGATGTCATCATTGCTGCTGCATTGCAGGTCAGAGACTGCCTGGCCTTTGCTGTGAGAGGACCTGGATGCAAAATGAGCAGCAGCTCTAAGGGGAGAGAGAGAGAGAGAGAGAGAGGGCGAGAGAGACAGAGAGAGAGAGAGAGAGAGAGAGAGAGACAGAGAGAGAGAGAGAGAGAGAGAGAGTTTTTGCAGCAGCTCAAAGGGGAGGGAGAGAGAGAGAGAGTTTTTTTTGCATCCAGGTCCTCTCGCAAAGGCCAGGCAGTCTCTGAAGACCTTCAATGTAGCAGCATCAGAGGCGACTTTCAGACCAAATACTACTACTACCTTCATCACATCTCCATTGTAATAGTGGACCTGCAGCTGATAGTCAGCTATCCAAATGTGCTCCCGCCAGGTTTCACAATCGTGGTTCAGAACAGGCGTGCTTCACGTAGATCAAGGGTTAAAATCACAAAGGCCTTTCAAAATGGCATTATAGAGCCAATTTAGTGCTTGTTAAGGGCCTTACCAGCCTATCCCGCCTCTTAAAGGCGGGACGGAGTTGGGACCAGCAGACACGATTTAATGAAAATTGCGTGGAGGCGGGATGGAGGCGGACTTGTGCCCGCCCGCCAGTTTTCGCAATTTTAACCCCCCACACGCCTCCAAACCCACCTCCACGGGTCAATGAAAATCCAGCCCTATAGGTCCCGCATTGGACTCATCAGTCACCTGAGAACTCATTTTTACTGTGGAAGCAAGTCATCCTCGGTTCCGAGGGACTGCCTAAGAAGAAGAAGAAAAAGAAGATGACATTGATTCTAAATGCGAAACCTTAGATTCAGTATTTCTTTCTTTCTATGACAGTAAATTTAATTTGTAGGATAATTTATTGCAGGCCAATGGTGTTTCAATGCAATACTTTTCTGTCTGTGTATAGCAATTCCATAATATTTGTTTAATGCTTAATTTGGTATTTTTTCTTTGTTTAAATTTAGCTTTGTTAAATCCATAGTTTTATTGCTCTCCAGATAGCTGGTGCTTGATCAGCTGTGCTTGGCCTCCTTCCCGGTAGTTTTCCATGCCTAAACATTGCAGTACAGCGAGAAGTTGTTGATGCAAAGTCACAGGGGGCCAGTAAATTGTCCCTTCTTGTCATAGAATCATTGGCTCATCTTGCCAAATCGATGGACCCTTGATGATCGTCATCAATTTTCAAGGAATGGGGGCAACTAAAGTCTACCATTTACCACTTGCAGAGACGGACCTTGTACTCCTCCAACAAATGGGGTGGCCGTTACCTAAGACTCTGGGCGCTCACTATTTTAGTAGCGGAGTTTAAAAAAAATCTGTGTTACCGTTTATTGATTCCTTGGGCGGTTGGAGAAACCCCAGCGTTGTAAGTTCATAGGATCAATGTTTATAAAAGGCCCAGTCCTCACTGACCTACACTATTCCAACGCTGTCCTGGCCGGCCTCTCATCTTCCACCCTCCATAAACTTGAGCGCATCCAAAACTCTGCTGGCCATATCGAACTCGCACCAAGTTCCGTTCTTCCATTACCCCTGTGCTCTCTGACCGACATTGACTCCCGATCCAGCAACGTCTCAAATTTAAAATTCTCACCCTTGTGTTCAAATCCCTCCATGGCCTCACCCCTCCCTATCTCTGTAACCACCTCCAGCCCTACAACCCTCTGAGAATTCTGCGTTCCTCCGATTCTGGCCTCTTGTGCATCCCCGACTTCCGTTGCCTCACTATTAGCGGCCATGCCTTCAGCTGCCTAGGTCCTAAATGCTGGGATTTTCTCCGTAAACCTCTCTGCTTCTTTACCTCTCTCTCCTTTAAGAAATCCCTTAAAACCTACCTCTTTAGGACAAGTAGTCGTAATGTCTTTCTTTGGCTTGCTGTCAATTTTATTGTCTGCTAACGCTCCAGTGAAGCACCTTGGGATGTTTTACTGCGTTAGAGGCGCTATGTAAATGCAGGTTTTTGTTGTTGTTGGCTTTTTTTGTGTTTAAATCCCGTTGTGGCCTTGCTTCCCCCTTATCTCTAAACCACTCCAGCTCTATGCTGCCCTCACCCCCCACCCCCACCCCGAACTCTCTGTTTCAATTACTGTGGTCTTTTGTACATCTCCCCCTTTTCTCTACTATTGGCGGCTGTACCTTCAGCCGTCGAGGCCCCATTCTCTGACGTTCCCTCACTAAACCCCACCAGCTCTCCAGCTTCCTCTCCTCTTTGAAGACCCTCCTCACAACACACCTCCTTGACCATGTTTTTGGTCCTACACCCCGCTCTTCCCCACCCCCCAAAAAAAATCTCCTGCTTTGGCTCAGCGTCCATTTTTGTCCAATTACACCTCTGTGAAGCGCCTCTGGACAATTTCTCTATGTTGCAGATGCAAGTGGTTGTTGTTATCACCTCAGGTTATGGATGCGTTTTTTTCTTGCAGCAGTTCAACACAAAATTTATAAAACTATTTTTAAAAAAATGGAGAGGTTGCCATTAGCGTAACATTTGGGTTACTTGCATCTCCTGTTTAACGAGAGAGGGGAACTATTTCAGTTTGACAGAATGCACACAGTTGTCACTTAAAATGCTGACGGTCAATCTGTGTGGACATTGTGGAACCTCAACCTCCAACAATAATCCCAATAAGCATATCTGAGGGTTGCTATTCTGGCTAAGCCAGCAACCTATTTTTGGAGTACTGTTATGTCCATTTTCATGTAGACCTTAGCAGAACAGACTGGAATTTCTGGTTTAGGAAAAGGATCGAGAAAAGGTAAATCTTTCCTTTGCCAAACATGTTGCCACTTTATTAACCGAAGGTTGGTGCTAGAAAATCCATGTACCATTGCATAGATCAGTAGAAAAAAGAGTTTTTCCTTTTTATTTATTTTCTAGCATAGTGAGAGCGCCATGTTTTTATTAGTCAAATCTGTCATTAGGGAAATGAAACTACATCATCTCCCTGCTGAATTTTATGCAAAGAACTGGTGAGTGTGCCAATGATGAAGGAAAATTGGGTGGGTTGCAGCCAGAAAGTCTTTTAAATCAATAGACAGCCCTCTGATTTTCTCTGATGCATGACCTATTTGGGTTAAATTATTATTTGAACTGAATTAATCTATGGCCTAGAAATTCAACTGCACTGGAAACCTGCTGGTGGTACCGCGGGCCGCAGTTAACGGCCGCTGAAATTAATAGAGCTGGCAGCACTGGTATATTGGTGCTGCTTGCTAATTGCGCTAAACTCACTGTGCAAGGCCAGTTTTCCTGACGGTAGTCTCAGCAGGAGGCCCAATGTAATGTGGCCGTAGCGTCATTGCAGCAAGAACAGACTTCTCTTAAAGCAAGTCTGTCATTTTAGAAAGCGGTGTCGGTCCCTTAAAGGGGAACTGCCTTCTAAAATAAAAAAGTGTTTAGCCCTTAGCGCTCAACTGCCTTCTGAATAAAAAATTAACATTAAAAAGAATTCCTAAATGGCAGGTCTTCAGGTCTTAAGGCTGACTTATCTTCCGCACCTCAAAAAATGGGAAAAGTGCTTCAGCACTAACACAAATGACTCGGTAAGCAAGGGAAGGGCATCCAGGGTCTCACACGCAGCCCTCCAGCTTTGTGCAGGGGGTCAACACTGCAATAGAGGTCCTCTACCCATGGGGGCCAGGAGGTTAATTTGGCTGCCCTCAAATGTTTGTCACCATCCTCCGCCTGCTTCACGACGACATGCAAGCCATGATCCTGACCAACGGTTCCACCACAGACCCAATTCACGTACGAACCGGGGTCAAGTAAGGCTGTGTCATCGCACCAATGCTCTTCTCGATCTTCCTTGCTGCAATGCTCCATCTCACCCTCAGTAAGCTCCCCACTGGAGTGGAGCTAATTTACAGAACAAACGGGAAACTGTTCAACCTCCGTCGCTTCCAGCCCAGATCCAAGGTCGTCCCATCATCTGTCGTCAAATTACAGTATGCAG
Organism: Squalus acanthias; assembly: GCA_030390025.1. Classification (NCBI taxonomy): domain Eukaryota; kingdom Metazoa; phylum Chordata; class Chondrichthyes; order Squaliformes; family Squalidae; genus Squalus; species Squalus acanthias. Next base: position 149,989,460 of record CM059429.1, read on the forward strand.
ACGACGCTTGCGTCTGTGCTCACTCGGAGGTCGAACTCCAAACCATCGTCAACACCTTCACTGAAGCGTACAAGAGCATAGGCCTTACACTAAACATCCGTAAGACAAAGGTCCTCTACCAACCTGCCCCCGCCACACAGTACTGCCCCCCGATTATCAAAATCCACGACAAGGCCCTGGACAACATGGACCACTTTCCATACCTCGGGAGCCTACTGTCAACAAGGGCAGACGTCGATGACGAAGTCCTACACTGCCTTCAGTGTGCCAGTGCAGCCTTCGGTCGCCTGAGGAAGAGAGTGTTTGAAGACCAGGACCTCAAACCCGGCACCAAGCTTACGGTCTACAGAGCAGCAGTGATACCCGCCCTGCTGTATGCCTCAGAGACATGGACCATGTACAGCAGGCACCTCAAAGCACTGGAGAGGTACCACCAATGCTGCCTCCGCAAGCTCCTGCAAATCCATTGGCAGGATAGGCGCACCAACGTCAGTGTTCTCACTCAGGCCAACATCCCCAGCATCGAAGCTTTGACCATGCTCGATCAGCTCCAATGGACGGGTCACATTGTCCGCATGCCTGATACGAGACTCCCAATGCAAGTGCTCTACTCGGAGCTCCGGCACGGCAAGAGAGCCCCAGGTGGGCAGAGGAAACGCTTCAAGGACACCCTCAAAGCCTCCTTGAAAAAGTGTAACATCCCCACCGACACCTGGGAATCCTTGGCCCAAGACCGCACAAAGTGGAGGAGAAGCATCTGGGAAGGTGCCGAACACCTCGAGTCTCTTCGCCGGGAGCAAGCGGAAGCCAAGCGCAGACAGTGCAAGGAGCGCACGTCAACCCAAGCACCCCACCCACCCGCCCCTTCAACCACCGTCTGCCCCACCTGTGACAGAGACTGTAGGTCCCGCATTGGACTCATCAGTCACCTGCAAACTCATTTTTAATGTGGAAGCAAGTCATCCTCAGTTCCAAGGGGCTTCCTAAGAAGGAGAAGAGAAGAGTTCCTCAACCCACGGGGGCCAGGAGGCCCTCCAGAAAGAAGGATTTGGGACCAGATCACCGAGGTGGTCACTGCCAGCAGTGTTGCCCCAATCACCTGGATCCAGTGCCCAAAGAAGTTTCATGACCTCAGACTAGTGGTCAAGCTCAGTGAATGCATCTTCAAAAGCTGTCTCCGACCAACTGCATCACTAGCCTCACACACTGCTCACTGCATGACTCCTGCTCAACCCCCCCCCCCCTGCCCAATCACTCACCTACCACCAATCTGTACCAAACACGAGACACACCTCCTATTCCTAGCCTCACCTCACCCCCTTAGAGGAGACAGTGCTGGCCACTCTTGGCAGGGGCATGGCTGAGCCCTAGGCCAGCGGCGGGGCAGAAAGGATGCAAGATGCTGTTATCCTCATACGTTATCCTCCTTCTCGCATTCACCTCTTGCTTTCCCCTTACCACAACTCCACCCTTGTGCCTTCCTCATTTCACACGCCCAAGAAATGCAGCTTGCCCAGCCAGTGATTGACCAAGAAGAGGGAGAGGAGAGTGAAGAAGAAGAAACACCGTCACTCAATTTCACACTCCCAGTCACCAGCTCCTCGAGGTCCACCTGCAAGGCCATTTGCAGTGTTCCCCACTGAAAGTCAGCAGCCTTCCACCATCCATGTTGCAGCCACTAGGGTAGCACTGCGTGACATCACTAGGATAGGCAAAGGCACACACAAGACAGTTATTAAAAGAATGCATAAGGGTGATGAGTTGATTTCTTGATGTCATATTTATGGATTGATGTATAAAGTTGGGCTGGAAAGTTTGCTTTGAGGTGGCTTTTATTTCAGCATTGTGGCCAAGAGGACGCTGTGATGGTCAGTAACCGAGGGAAGGGAAGTTGTGGGACAAATGTTGAAAGGGGAATTGGGGTTGTGGTCACTGGTACAGCAGGCAGATGATTTGATCCCGGATATCCTGGCCAGAAAGAGGCTGTCTGGGTTGCATCCTTTCTCTACTTCCTCCTCTGCTTCCTCCTCTTCTGTGTCTTCCTCTTCCCCCTGCAAGCGGATGCTGGAAATCTGAAATAAAAGCAGAAAATGCTGGAAATACTCAGCAGGTCAGGCAGCATCTCAACCTAAGATGTGAACTCGGTTTCTCTCTCCACAGGTGCTGCCTGACCTACTGAGTATTTTCAGCATTTTCTGTCTTCTCCAAGGCCTTCCTTTACCATCCGAGGCCTTGCAAGCGTCCAGCAGCACTCCCTGCACACACTAAAAACTTTTAACATCTATTGCACCAAGCCACCACTTCAATAAAATATAAAAATAAACTTCCAAAAGGTGAAATGCAAACTTACCTGAAAGATGTGTGTGTTCCTTTAAGAAGTGCTGACAACGTCTCTGTCGGTCTACTGCATGCTCGCTTTTCAGAGCGAGCTTAGGATCCAGTGCTAAACTTAGCGGAAAGGTCCAAGTTCGCAGAGCGTGACATTAAGTCGGCATTGCACGCGGAGTGATGTCGTGCTCTCCATATTTGCATGTCCAGGGCCAGCACAGCTAATGGCAGCGCTATGACCCTCACCAAAATGGCGCCGCCAAGTCCCACGCCAGAGGCGGGCGTTAGAGTGGCAGGCGCCATTGTTTTCCGGAATCTGCCGCTAACTGGTAGCGGTAAGTAGCCCAATTTCTAGGCCAAAATACTTAATATTAGAGAAACATAACTTTACTGGGTCAATACCACTATAGTTAGGTATATAACCTTAAGAGTTTCTTCCTGGTCTGTGACCATTTCATTTACAGGTTGCCTCCACTGAGCCTTCTGAACATTCATTTCAAGTAACAAGATTAGCATACACATGCTGGTATTACTTTAGCTAGTGAGATTTTTTTTTTAGTATGTCTGTTCCACAGTACAGGGACATGTCTTTGCCAGTCTCCTTGGAGACCAATTTTGTTGTCTTCAAATCTTCACTGAATATTAGCTAACACTGAGGGGAAAAATATGCATCTATGTTAAATGTGTTTATTGAATAGCTTCTATTCTTAGTTAATTGTATTTATAAATACTATTTTTTTAAAAGCTGGCTTACGCAAAGTTTACGCGCAGTCTAACAAACATGGATCTCATAACAAGTCAATCATTTAGAAGTATTATCATTCCAAGGGCATATTTCTTTTTTCATAGATACTGAACAACGATTACAGATAATAAAGAGAAGATAGAATTTCAATATTTTCATGACAGCAATTGGTCCCTTTGGTTATGTATTGAGATGGAGTAGAAATTCAGGTGTTTTTGTTCACATTTACAGTATGCTTGGAGTATAAAGCAATACACTGAACGTCACTGAAAGTCTATTACACATTTTTGTTCTTTTATTGGTAGATTCTTGCAGGCTGTCAGTAGCTAACTGGTTGTGAAAATATAAATTCCATTCCTTATTTTCTGTATTATTTTCCAGGATTCAACATTCAACCAGACATGTGAGGTAAGCAGCATCGAAAATCTGCATATTATGCTTGTAATTTGTATTAGTAAAGAGAAAAGAACAGTTAATTTAAGTCAAGCTTTACAGCTGCATTTTGTTATCTCCAATTTCTCTTGTCGCAGTTTGTATTTGTGGATATCAAAAGTTTACAGTTAGGCAGTGCTAAATGCGAACCAACATTTCTGCTGCTTGGAAGGTTCCTATACAGCTTCTATATCTATAAGAATCCATCCATCGCGATTATAAGTCTCATCTGCCTTAGTATCCAAGTCCCTCACTCCCAGTTCTTTTGGACTGTAATACTTCCTGATATATAACTGTGATGCTTGTTTGAATTTTGTATGTTTTTTTGTCCATTTTCTGCATAGGCAGCCCTCCAGTATCTCACCCAAATGGTCATTCATCATGTGTGAACCTAGATGCCGAGTGTCTGCAGCCATCACAGCTGCCCCCAATGGAGCCTTCATCCAATGTTCACGTGCATATTGTCCAGCAGGAATCACTGGATAACGATCAGGGATGGGAACCTGGTTGATTTCCGCCCCCCGCCCCCCACCCTCTCCCTAAGTCTGCGTGTAGTGCCCCAGTTGCTGTCTAGTCAAAACCAGCAAAGGCCAATAATCAAAAGGGGCAGCACAGTGGCATAGTGGTTAGCACTGGTGCCTCACAGCGGCAGAGACCCGGGTTCGAATCTGACCTCGGGTGACTGTCTGTGTGGAGTTTGCACATTCTCCCCGTGTCTGCGTGGGTTTCCTCCGGGTGCTCCGGTTTCCTCCCACAGTCCAAAAATGTGCGGGTTAGGTTGATTTGGCTATGATAAATTGACCCTTAGTGTTAGGGGGGATTAAATATGTGGGGTTATGGGGATAGGATGGGATATGTTAGGGGGAATTAAATACGTGGGGTTACGGGGGTAGGGTGGGATATGTGTACTGTGGGGATTAAAGCAGGGACAGGGTACTGGATTTGGATGATCAGCCATGATCGTATTGAATGGTGGAGCAGGCTCGACGGGCCGAATGGCCTACTCCTGCTCCTAGATTCTATGTTTCTAAAACTGGGACCACTGGTCTGTATAGGTTATTACAGACACTTTGGCTCATGTCCATGGCAGGAAGCTTAGATTAGGAGAAATAAAAGTACAGTTGTAAAACCATTTATCAATGACTATCAGGTGTTACACAATTTTGGCCCAGATTATGCGTTAATAATAATGGTGAGGCTAACAGCGCTCACCATTATTATGGAGTAAATCTGCCATCCGCACATGCGCATTTAAATGCGGAAATCTAAACGTTGCTGTCAGAGAAACCTCTCTCCTCCACAGGGTGCACTGTAGCAGTCCTTGCCGATAGCATTGAAAGACATGTAATGGCGTGAACTTGGGGTACTTGCCCACTAAAGATGCCATAAAAAGTTAGGGCTAGTGCGTTCAGGAGTATGTGAATTTTTAACAACATGATAATTGATAATTACTGCCAAACAACATTTTTGGCCCTGAAAATGTAATTTTACAAATGTGGAGCCTCATTCCTTCAGAGGTTAATTGGTGTTGGAGATTTTTGGATTTTTTCTTTTTACTTTTTCTGTCTGTCTCTATTAGCTCTGTCTCCTAATCTCAGCTGTCTTTCCCAATCTTTATTCTGCTTTCTGTACAGGATTTAAATCTAATTTATATTTCCTGCTTTATACTTCCTGGTTTAGACTCTGCGTGGCTCAGTGAGGATTCTTCAATCTGATTGGTTGAAGGCCCTCATTGTATCTTGTCCTGCACATAGACGCCACACATCATCTGTAGAGGGCGCTGCACTAGATCAGATGCCAGATTAGAGCAAGTCTAAAGTCCGCAAAAACTTTGTGGGCAGGTGTCGGCGAGGTGAATGGCAAGCGCCGTTCCTTCGCCGCTGACCGCAAACTCCGGGCCATTATCTTTAGCAAAAGTGGGTATGTTCTCATAACAGTCCTTTTTTTGCAATAGTTGGGCAACTTTACTTTCCTTGCCATTTATTCTGTTTAAGACCAGTAGAAAGACATTTTATAAATTAGTATAATTTAAATGGAGATTTGATTTGTGGTTAGATGAACTATTACACTTGGGGAAATTTTGTTTTAAAGACAGATTATGTACATTGAAGCAAAGTTGGGAAGGATTTGAAAGAGTGATGAATATATTGGTTTTATACCAAAGTTTCGGAATATGTCGGATACAAGAAGGTTCAGTCTTATTCATTCTGCAGGATAGCTTTTGACTGATGCAGTATGTGGGTGGTTAGCAATACTCTTTTTTTTTTGCATAATTCAACATTGATCCCATGCAGCACTTCTTACTGTTCCCTTTGCCCGTTGTGACTCACTGTACCAATGGCCTTGAACAAATGATGAATTCTGTATTCACTCATGCTGAGGACCTCAATCATTTTATTCTTGTGTCCACTAATGATTCAGTGAGTGACAGAAATGTGGGAAGTAACGCATTTTTCTTTATTTCTTTCATTCTTTTATTGAACAGGACAAAAAGAAACAGGACATTTGCATTTATACAGCATCTTCCACATCTCAATGTGCTTCATAGCCAATGAAATACTTTTGACTTCTCAGAAGGACAACACCTCTGACAATGTAGCACTTCCTCAGTACTATATTGAAGTGTCAGCCTAGATTATGTACTCAAATTTCTGGCGTGTGCTTGAACTGACAAACTTCTGACTCGGAGGCGAAAGTATTTCCACTGAGCTGGCACAATGGAAAGCAGCTATCCCTTAAATTCCACCTTTTGTTCCTGTTTTCAGAAAGAAAACCTACAATAGTCTTCTGAATTTCATTAGTCGAATAAATTAGACAGAAGCCAGTCTTCAGCCAATTCGATTCACTCCACGTGATATCAAGAAATGGCTGAGTGCACTGGCTACAGCAAAGGCTATGGGACAACATCCCAGCTGCCATGCTGAAGACTTGTGCTCCATAACTAGCAGTGCCTGTAGCCAAGCTGTTCCAGTACAGCTACAACACTGGCATCTACCTGACAATGTGGAAAACTGCCCAAGTATGTCTGTCCACAAAAAGCAGGACAAATTCAATCCGGCCAATTACCGCCCCACCAGTCTACTCTCAATCATCAGCAAAGTGATGGAAGGTGTCGTGGACAGTACTGTCAAGCGGCACTTACTCACCAATAACTTGCTCAGTTTGCATTCTGCCAGGACCACTCGGCTGCAGACCTCATTACAGCCTTGGTCCAAACATGGACAAAAGAGCTGAATTCCAGAGGTGAGATGACTGCCCTTGACATCAAGGCAGCATTTGACCGAGTGTGGCATCAAGGAGCCCGAGTAAAACTGAAGCCAGTGGGAATCAGGGGGAAAACTGTCCACTGGCTGGAGTCATACCTAGCACAAAGGAAGATGGTTGTGGTTTTTGGAGGCCAATCATCTCAGCCCCAGGACATCGCTGCAGGAGTTTCTCAGGGCAGTGACCTGGGCCCAACTATCTTCAGCTGCTTCATCAATGACCTTCTATCCATCATAAGGTCAGAATTGGGGATGTTCGCTGATGATTGCACATTGTTCAGTTCCATTCTCAACTCCTCAGATAATGGAGCAGTCATTACCCGCATGCAGCAAGACCTGGACGATATTCAGGCTTGGGCTGATAAGTGGCAAGTTGACCATCTCCAACAAGCGAGAGTCTAACCACAGGCCCTTGACGTTCAATGGCATTACCATCGCCGAATCCCCCACCATTAACATCCTGGGGTTCAACATTGACCAGAAACTTAACTGGACCAGCCACATAAATACTGTGGCTACAAGAGCAGGTCAGAGGCTGGGTATTCTGCAGCAGGTGTCTCACCTCCTGACTCCCCAAAGCCTTTCCACCATCTACAAGGCACAAGTAAGGAGTGTGATGGAATACTCTCCACTTGCCTGGATGAGTGCAGCTCCAACAATACTCAAGAAGCTCGACACCATCCAGGACAAAGCAGCCCGCTTGATTGGCACACCATCTACCACCTTAAACATTCACTCCCTCCACCACCGGCACACCATGGCTGTAGTGTGTACCATCTACAAGATGCACTGCAGGAACTCGGCAAGGCTTCTTCGACAGCTCCTCCCAAACCCGTGATCTCTACCACCTAGAAGGACAAGGGCAGCAGGCGCATGGGAACATCATCACCTCCAAGTCACACACCATCCTGACTTGGAAATATATCGCCGTTCTTTCACTGTCGCTGGGTCAAAATCCTGGAACTCCCTCCCTAACAGCACTGTGGGAGAACCTTCAGCATACAGACTGCAGCAGTTCAAGGTGCTCACCACCACCTTCTCGAGGGCAATTAGGCATGGGCAATAAATGCTGGCCTGCCATGCCAACATCCCATGAACAAATAAAAAAAATCTAGGCATTGAATTAGGACATGACAATGGCACACCCAGCCCAGTCAACCCTATAAAGTCCACCTCACTAATATCTGGGACTGGTGCTAAAGTTGGGAGAGCTGTCCACCAGACTAGTCAAACAATGGCCTGACAGTCATATTCACAGAATCATGCCTATCAGCCAGTCCCAGACTCTTCCATCGCCATCCCTGGGTATGTCCTTTCCCACGGGCAGGACAGAGCCACCAGAGGTGGGGCATAATGGTGTATAGTTGGGCGAGTCACTCATGGAGTCCTCAACATTGACTCTTGACCCCATGAAGTCTGATGACTACAGATCAAACATGGGCAAGAAAATGTCTGGTATTTACCATCTATTGTCAGCTGATGAATCAGTACTCCTCCATGTTGAAAACCACTTGGAAGAAGCACTGAGGGTAGGAAGGGCACTGAATGTACTTTGGATGAGTGACTTCAATGTTCATCACCAAGAGTGGCTTATTAGTACCACCACTCACTGAGCTGGCTGAGTCTTGAAGGTCACAGTTGCCAGACTAGGCTTGCGGCAGGTGGTGAGACAACATGAGAGAATAATGTACTTAATCTAGTCCTCACCAGTCTATCTTTCACAGATGCATCTGTCCATGACAGCATTGGTAGAAGTGACCACCACACTGCCCTCGTTGAGTCTAAAGCCGGAATTTTCCTTACCTTGGTGGGGCCGGTGTCCATGGCGGATCCCGACTCCGCTGTTTCCTCCATCCCGCTGTACAAAATGAACTTCCCTTAATGGGACCTATTCATGGGGCCAACGCTTTACCTGGCCCAATGAGATGGAGCGGGTCTGGTGATGTCACTCATGACGTGTTTTAAGCCGGGCTCCTTAAAGGGACCATGGCCACATAAAGTGTTAAGTTTAATCTACCATAGTGGGTGTTGAATCTTTACTGTATAATAATATAATAAAAGTTATATATGAGTGACAAAGAAATATTTAAATAATATCATCATTAAGTAATGTGACTCCATCTACAAATACGATCAAGAACATAATTAAAAAAGTACATTAATTGGGAAGTTAGTGGTGATTTAGTCACAAATCTATAGACTTTTGTATCAGTAACTGGTACAAATAAAAGATATGTGTGCATAGGTAATACATAAAATTAAGCAGATTTTAAATGTAATTGTAAAGGGGTGAATTTACAATCTTATGCAAGTTCAGCAGAAGAGCTGCGGAATCCTGACAAACAGTGTAAGTGGTGCTTACAATGTGTTTCTGGGATTTCTGAAGCTCTTCCATTGCAGTTAACAAAGGACAAGTGAGAGAATCTCTGCAGAAATTCACCCTAAAGTCTCAGACTGAAAAATTAAATTAGTCATTTTCAGGAACTGAAAGCAAATTGAACCAGTGGAATGAGTGATGAGAATGAAATTGTTACGATGACTTGATTTAATGTGTAACTGGACAATCACTGTATACTGTGAGAAAAACCTCACCAGAAACAAAACAAAAATGTAGTTAACTGGTATATGTCATTTTTTATATTGCATATCAATTCACTGCAATTACTGTTGAGTTGGAAGGCAACAGTTGAGAAAGGCCAGTGAAAAATTAACAATTACCAGTAGTTTTTCAAGTAGAACAGAATCTCCATCAATCTGTTAGCTGCTGTAATCAACATGTTTTTATTTTGGTTTGTTTTCCATGTTGTCAAGTAATCAGCTGGAGCAATGGCCACGGAACTCACGCCTCAGGTTGACAGACGTGGTTCCCGAGCTGTGTGAATCCCGTGGCCGTGCAGGGAAATTCAACAAGTAGGGGGGAAAAGGCTCTTAAGTGCCTGTAAAGTACCTCATAATGATTTCAATTGGGCCCCCCGCCGCTGCAGGTCGGGTCGGCTCCACGCTGACAGATGTGCCTGTGGGAAAGGCGCGTGGGAGCAACTTGACAGTGGGTTCCCGACCCGCTGTCAAAAAAAAACAACTTTCCCACCCGACCCGCCACCGATCACGCCTGCTACCGCCACAGAAAATTCAGCCTTAAGTCCCGTGTTCACACTGAGGGCACATTACATCTGGTCATTTATCTCATTGCTGTTTGTGGGACCTTACTGTGTAAAAATTGGCTGCTGTGTTTCCCTACAACATTAACTGCACTTCAAAAGTACTTCAATTGCTGTGAAGCACTTTGGATTGTCCTGAGGTCATGTAAGGCACGATATGAATGCAAGGTTTTTCTTTACCCAATTTTTACTTTGATTTACTGAGCTTTACTGTGTTTCTAGCATCCATTTATGTGTTTCTTACAGGTACAGTTCTGTCGATTTGGCTGTAAGAAGGCTGAGGCATCTTATGGTTTCCACATAATAGGTAAAGAAGAAATTTTTAAAGTTTGGACTCCAAACTGTATGCTCATTCTAAACAACTCATACCAAGAACTTGTATGTAACATGTATACACTTCAGACTTGTTTTTTTTCATATAGTTGGACAATTCTAGATTCACATTCTACCTATGTGTTTTTGTCATTTTCAACCATTATCCTATTGTAGCTTTCTTCTTTTTGGAGGGGTGGTTGGAGTTGGGATTGAATTTTTACGCCTTACCAGTGTGAGGGAAGTCAGTGCCAGGAGTAGAACATTTTTTAATTTTGCATTTTTAGCACAATATACTTCTTGGTTAGGCATCTCTATAGGTGGATGTTGGCTGTCCACCTTGGGTGTGAATAGATCTGCCTCTGATTCCTTCTGCAATCCTCCTCTTGCTCTGCCACAACAAACTGATAGAGTATATCCAGCGAGATGCTCATCATTCTGAATTGTAGTTACAGCAACTTGTATTGCAGCTGCCAACAAGCCAGAGATGGGAAAAACATAAGGCCACAAATAAATTAAAGGAGATGCAAAAACTAGGCTAAAACCAGCCAATGCAATGAGATAAATGCAAAAACAAAAATCAGAACTGAGTACTGCAGCAAAACAAATCTGCGTAGCTGATAATGGAATTCAAATTTTAAGAATTAAATCTTCAAGATGTGCCATCAATGCAACATCCATTTAAAAGGATGCTTAGCAACATTAGTGTATTCCTGGTGGAAAAACCCAGGTATATGGCAGCAATGGTTCCTTTATATGTACTGGCATAAATTTGAAAGGCTTAATGAGTTTAATTTGGCATAAGCCAGAGCGCATGAAACAGGTTCTGGGTAGAAAATGCCACTCTGTGCATTTGGCCGAAACAGCTTTAAGGCCCGCTTGCCGAATTCTCTTGACCGAGGGCCTCCAGTGCACCTGAGCAAGGAATTGACCCTATTATTGATTAAAATCAGCCAGTTGTGTATAAACCCCTATTGCGTTTTGCACTGGTTAGCCTGAGTACACTCTGGTCATTAGCTATTTCTTTCATTTTAAAAAGTGCCCCGGATGACTTTTGTTTACAGGAAATATTGGCAAACAAATTACTCCCCCCACCGCGCCCCCCCCCCCCCCCCACCCCACCCCTTTCCATTTCCAGTTAGTGTCAGTAGACTGTGCAACCATGGCACCTTCACAGTAAAGCTCAATCCTTCCTCAGCCAACTTCCAATCGGAGTGACAGCCCTGGTTGATTTCTCTCCTTCCTAACATGAGGGACACAGAGGCCAGTTGTAGTTCTTTCGACCATTGCCCCAGCTTTTATCGGCAAACTCAGCTCAAACCTTCTTGATCTTTATGGCTTAGCTGCTCACCACATGGTGCATTTAACCACTGAGTCAGTAGGGCAGCCACAGGCTGTAACATACATGTAACTACTTCTCCCTCCCCTCCCCCCATTTCTACCTGCCTTCTCCTTTAAATGTAGTTAAGATTAATGTAGCATTGATAAACATTCATCACTGACTGACTATTCAATGTAATTAGGTTCTGGCAGTATGGTTTTAGTATTTTCTGCATGGATCCAATAGTCACCTGCATTAAGCAACCAGTAGTGGTTCAGTGATTCACCGCACTGTTGAACATACTGCCTATTATAAGAAAATGTTAAAGTACAAGTTCATACAGTGCGAACTGGATCAGAGCAAAAAAACTCCGTTTACTTTATAGATGTAAAAGGAGAGGAGATTCTTTCTGATTAGGCTTGCTTCAAATCCATTGGTGAAGTAACAATGTTGTAAAAAGATTGTTTTGCAATAAGATATTGCGGTCAATAGCAGCACTGCTTACAGTAAAGCAATACTTTATTCATAGTGTTTTTCAGATTTACAGGTAGCCGATCAATGAGTTTGTTTTTTCCCTCATAATTTCAAATGCTGTAATTACTGTGTCTTTCTTTGTACATCATTAGAATCATTGAATGATCCACATCCTCCAGTGGCAAGTGCAATACACAGTACATCCATTCTTTTAAAATGGGAACCAGCAAACTCATCAGCAGTAAGATACATTCTTCAGTGGCGGTACAGAGAACTACCTGGGCAATGGATTTACACTGAAGTACGTATTCAGTGATGGATCATAACAAGAACAATATTTTTGAGTGTTTTAAGAGTTTGCACTGCAAACCAGAATAAAAATTTAAATTAGCTGCAATTTCCACAATCCCCAGAAGCACCTCAACACAGTGGATATAGAAAATCCACGTTGATTGGATAGTTGAAATTTGAATATCCAATTGAATCGTGAGAACCAAAATTCCAGGTTTGCAATTGAATACTTTAATTTTAGATTGCAGGCTGTGTATTTAAATGCAGCTCCTTCATTTAAGTTTCATAACTTAATATATTTTAAAATCTTTTTATGACTGCCTATTTTATCTAATTTTGGTTTTGCTTATTTACATTAACGGGCAAATAAACTCAAAAGTAAAATTGGAGTGACTTGACAGGAAAAGTACAGCCTATATCTGATGGCAGAAATGTTCTTGGAAACTTTATAAAGCTATTGTTCTGTTGTATAAATGACCCACTGTTTACACAGGTTGTCGAAGATACAACATACAACCTCACAAAATTGCACCCATATACTGAGTACGTCTTTAGAGTGATGTGGATAATAACAGACAGCCTACATAAATACTCACCTGAAAGTCGCTCATACAGAACCAAACCATATGGTGGTATGTTATTTTAAGAAGAATATATAGTTATAAGTAAGTTGTGCCTTTGCATTGTTTCTAAAATGCACTGGTTTTAAAATTCTCAGTGTTTTTGTAAAATATCAGCAAAGGTGTTCAGTGCCAAATAAGTGGAGTTGTGCTTTTAATTTTTTTGGCAACAGATGCATATAGGAAAAGGTTGCATTATAGTTTTTGTTAACACTTGGATGAGCAAGCCTACATCTTAAACAATGTTCACACTACTTTTAAAGATATCCATATTTAGACCTATGCTTGGACTGATGAGGAGCCAAGGCCTTTTATAGTCTGGCTGTAATCTGTCTCGGCTCAATGCGTGTAATTTGGCTAGCTTGGATTTTCATCAGGAACACTGTCTCAGTCCATTCCATCTGAACTCTAATGGCAGTATGCTAGCAAATTGAGATGGGCCATCTTGGGATTTGAGAATGCTGCTTTAGTGAGCTCTAGAATTTGTATGTCAGGATTATTGCTGGAATCACCTTTCCACATTTTAAATTAGCGATTTCACAGTAATATTGGAAAAAAAAACCCTTGTGTGGCTTTGCTCTGCCGGGGTAAGCATCTAAGAGGAGGGGATAAAGAGTAACGCTTAAAGTTTATGGGGGAGGGGGTGGAGTATAAAGCACTGCCTCTAAGTCGATTTGCTGAAAATGTCATTTTATTTTAGATGCCTGAAGAAACATTTTCAGCAGTTATTCATTATTAAAGATGCACTTTGTCATAATTGGCCTTAGAAAATATGTGATGCCATCTTTTTGCAACTCTGAGGAGCAATTGTGGGCTGTAACAAGTGATATTACAGTTTTGAACAGTCCAGTGTGACTTTCTTTCTTAATATTTATCAATTAATTTAAAATTGTCCAACTGACAAGTCATATTATTATTGGAAAGGAAATGTTATTTAAACTTACTTTTTGTGGGTTTTTTTTAGTCCCATCGTCGTCACCTCTGATCGTTAGGATTGAAAGTCCCAGTCCTACCTCAGTAGTTGCCGAGTGGAAACCACCCATGTTTCTTAATGGACCATTAATTGGTTACCATATTGAGCTTCAGAGTGGTACAGAGCATTTGCTCAGGGATGCGAATAAGGAACAACTACGTTATTCTATCTATCCCACTAAACCAGGCACAACATACAGGTACTAATATATATGTGTGTACAACCTTAACAATTATATGGTGTTGGATATCCTAGTTGAATAATGTGATACCTTTAGGTTTTTAGAACAAATCTTGCAAAATCTTAAACAATAAGATTTAAAAGTCCTGTCTTTGATGGTAATGTAACTTCTGGGTAGTTAACTACTAAGATTATCAAGGCTATCAAAATACCCTCAAATGTTACTCTTAATCCTATTTTTTTCTGAATTAAGTAGCCAATGTTACGAAGAACAATTACAAAAGTATGGAAATATTTCGATACCAGTTTTGAGAAAGTCACCTTTATTGTCTTCTATGAAATTGTAATTTAATTACACAATAAACTACACATTTTACAGGGAAATATGCATTGCAAAGACAACTTTTTGTTGTAGATAATTATCTCTACTCCATGTCAATAGTCTGTTTTGGCTGACTGCAGTTTTTTTTGTGCGACTAATATGTAGGTTTTCCATAGCTGCAAGAAATACAGAAGGAATTGGACCTGTAGCCATTATGAATGTTAGCACACTGCCTCAACCAGGTAATCATTTTCTTAAATGTTAACTTGAATTAGTGATGCCCCTTTGTGAATTATAATTTTATTTTCATGTTTGTTAAAAGTATGTATCTGTTACACATATATATATATACACACCAAGTAATCCTTTTCCGATATGAGGCATCATTGGTCCAGTCCATGAGATCTCTATTCCAATGCCAGTCCATACTCAGCCTACCACACTTGGAAGGATACTGGTGTATTATTTCATTCTCTCAGCAATAAGGTGGGAGTGGGAATGGGATTTCTCGTTGCAAGACTTTAATAGGGTGAATATTCCTACTGGTGGTATCTGTAATGTGGGTGAGATTTGGATGTTGGGTAAGGTTATATTTTTGTTAGGTAAGGGTATCGAGGGATATGGAGCAAAGGTGGGAAAATGGAGTTGAGGTGCAGATCACCGTGGTCTAATTGAATGGCGGAGCATGCCTGAGGGGGGCTGCATGGCTTACTCGTGTTCCTAGAAAATGGGGCTTTGAGTGCTACCACTTTCAATCCATGTTGGACATGTGCCCCATCTAATTTTTCAGTCAAGCGGGAGCTTAATTTACATGCATCCCACATCTTTAGCAGACCTGCTGAATCCAGTAATTTTTTCGGTGAATCTCTGGCTCAGTGTTATTTCTGACCATTCTCATCAGACATTTAAAGAAGCTGCTTGGTAAAGTCCCAATTTTAAGGGGTGCAGGCTTTATTAAGTGGATGAATTTGAATGGATTTTTGTGCACTTTTTTTTGTGTGGCAGGTAATTTTGAAAGGATTCTTTTTCTATTTTTCAAAATGAGACCAACAACAAAATACTTAACTAATGAGACAAGCAGCAGAATCATTTATCAATATCACAGATAAACTGACTATAAAGAAACTCTTCTAGTAGAGCAGTAAGATCCTTAAAGAAGGTGGGGCCAACAATAACGGGATGTTACACAAAGTGTATGCCCTTTAGACCGTCATTGTTACCTTAATATTGGGGGTTGATTTTACAAGACCCAATCAGTATTTCATATTGTAAGTGCTCCTAGATGAAAGAAGGCATGGTAGGATGATTAGCAGGTGCTATGATGCTACCAACCATATCTGCAGGCCTTGGCACATCTACCTGGCGTGACAATGGGAAATTGGCTTTGCAGACTTTGGATCAGCATGCAGTCACTTACAGATCTATTCTATCTGCTGCATGGACATCAGCAGACAACCTACATTATAGGGACAGCACTGTCAATGGCAGGCAGGTTCACCTGCACATGCCAGCTATTTTATCTCCTTTCCTACTGAATAGCACCAGCAGTATGACACAACTGATCAATATTACCACACTGCTTCGCTTCATTTCCCAAAGTAAAAGGGGCCTTTGTTAGCCAGCGAGTTCCTGCTTCTGCTGTTGATCTAACACCACCATTTGCCTTCCTCGCTTGTACCACATTGTTAAGCTCACTAACTATTTCCTCTTGGATGCATGAGCCCAAGCTGTTGCTTGCAAACATTGGGTGAGTGACCAATGTTACACTGCTATCTCCAACACACCTTACATTACAAGATCATAACTGCTGTTTGTGTGGCTGTGTGTATGCCCGTGTGTGAGGGAGCAACAAAGGAGGCAGGACATTAGAACAGATGGCCATGGCCCATTATCTTGGTGGAGGCATGTCACTTTACCTTTTAGTCTCTCGATGCTCACAAATGAGGTTGTTCGAGGTGGCCCCCCCAAAGGGCATCAAGAGCTTCTAGTTTCTGAGCCCTCTTCTGGTTCGTATCCTCCCCCTTGTATTAGGTGCTATCTTGTGTAAGTGGCAAAACTATCTTAACATGTATGTTGAAGGAGCACATGCATGTGCCCAAGCTGCAGGTTGTGTTACATTGAAGGGATAATTGCTAGTCCTAGCCCCTTTAGGGCTACCCCGGATCAGGCGTATTCCTCAGACGTTCACTTTCAACTAAAGTTTGAGGTAGCCGAATCCTAAAGACGCTTAATTGGGTCTAAAGGTCCGGACTATCTCTCCCTAAAGGAAAGGAACAACCTGAGAATGTTACCATCCTCCAGATAGCACTTTTAATAAGTTTAGCTAGACTGTAACGTTCCGGATATTATGAGGGTCCGGAAAACTCCTCCAGAATTCTGCAACTCCTCACCAAAGCGTGTACAGAGATTGAGTTCGCAAGTTTGATACAGAAGTCTTATGTGAGACAATTCTAAAAATATATAGATTTATTAAAGAACTGACATATAATTTACAGTTGGTGAGTCAATCGCAACATTAACAGTTCGAAAAAGAGAAAGCTTACAATCCTATTATCAGAGAACCTTACTCTCAAATCTTAACTTCGCTACAGTTTTACAGTTCTTAAAGTTCTATTCAGGATATCCACCAAAATCAAATACCTTTGATCCCCGAGGTACAAAGAGTTGGAGACTTACAGAGCCGCCTCTGAAGCCGAGAATCGCTTTGCCCCTTTAAAGCGAGTCTGTTATCCCATTTGAGAGTTCAATATTTATACCCTTTTCCAGTGGTATTTCCTTTAAGGTTTTCTGCTGATGTAAGCTAATTATCTCTAGTCATTTTTATGCTGACCCCTGCAATTCTTAGTCACCTCAGCTGGTAGCATTACAGAATTATGTCTCCTCTAGGTGTTCTAAGTTTACCATAAAAAACGGTGTTAAGGCAGGTGTGTTTTTTACTTGATGTCATTTTTATGAAGGCAGATATTTTTTACTTTTATGTGCTTCTTTACGAAGTGTAAATTAGAACACCTTATCCAGGGTAAACCATTGTTTCATTCCGAAAGGTTCAGCCTGCCGGAGCCTTTAACCGTCTGTTTCAATAAGGTTATTGATTCAGTGTCAACAACTATCTTATCTCTATAGCCAGAATGCTTTCACAGCTTTTTCATAGTTAGGTTTCTAGATTTCCAAACCCAGTTTGTCATGTTTTAATAAGGCCAGAATTCTTTCATAGAATGGTGTATTTTTCTGAATAGGTTATATGGCTTATTCCTTCACAACATTGCTTTACAGCCAAGATGTCAGTCTTGGCTCAGAAGGTTTAAACTTGACTCCAGAGACTCGAGCACATAATTGCAAAGTATTTGCATCACAGAAGCAGGCCATTTGGCCCAACAGGTCCATGTCGGTTATCTAGATGGACACTTCAGTGCAGTACCGAGAGAATGCTGCACAGTCGGAAGTGCTGTCTTTCAGATGAGATGTTAAATCGAGGCCGTCTACCATCTCAGGTTGACGTAAAAGATCTCATGGCATTATTCAAAGAAGAGCAGGGGAACTCTCCTGGTGCCTGGCCAATATTTATCCTTTAACCAACATCACTAAAACAGATTATCTGACCATTTATCTCATTACTGTTTGTGGGACCTTGCTGTGTGCAAATTGGCTACCACATTTCCTTACATTAAGAAAATAACTACATTTCAAAAGCACTTTGGGATGTCCTGAGGTTGTGAAAGACAGTGGCCTGTATTTTCCGATCACAGGCCTCCCGCGGGCGGAGGCCTGCGATCTGGAAAAATCTGCGCCCTTACCTGAGTGCTCCCGGGACGCACACGCTTCTGCTCTGGGCCTCTCCAAACTTGAAGTGCGCAGGGCCCACGTATCCCAGGGGCGCAGGCAGTTCGCAGCGTCCCTGGGATCATGTGGGCCATGGGGAGCCAATCACAGAAGGGAATCTCCCTTCATACATTTGACAGGAAGACTTGTCAAATATATGAATTGAGATCAATGAAAAAACATAGTAAAACTTTAAATAAATTTAAAAAAAAAATCACATTTTTAAAATGACTTGAAATTACAATAAATTAAGTATTTTAAACAAAAATTAATTTTTTGAAAAGTATTTTACAGGGCTAAAAATAAACTTACCTTTTTTTAAAGTATTTTTAAATGATAAATCAGTGAAAAAATTTTAAAAACTTTTTTCAACTCTTATCCTGGTAAAAGCAGGCCTTACGCCTGCTTTTACCAGGCGTAAGAATTGTAAGGGTTTTCTGCGGGTGGAGGGTCTCCAAAAAGCGGAACTATCCGCCCTGCAGAGGCCCTTCTCCAGGGCAGCCGGAGGATCTGTCAAGACCATTCTTGACAGATCAGAAATGCCGGTTTTCAGCGCATGCGCTGTGCATGCCTGAAACCGGCATTTCCGATGTCCCTGTGGGTGGTTACACAGCGCGTACTCACCCGTAGGGATCGGAATATCCAGGCCAATATATAAATGCAAGTTCTTTCTTTGTCTCGTCCTTTGAAGATTTGAGTGTACTTTCAATTGCAATTTACAGCTCTAATGTGTGCCCTTTGATAAGGTACCACACGGTAGGCTCTCTTGTCAAAGGTTTGAGCATGTAGGGTCAGGCAACAAATAGCTGAATGGGTCGCAAATTGGCTAATAAAAATAGAAAGCGGAGAGTAGGGGCAAACGGTAGTTATTCAGATTGGAGGAAGGTAGAAAGTGGTGTTCCACAAGAATCAGTGCTGGGACCACTGTTAATCATAATTTACATTTATGATTTGGACTTGGGAACAAGTAACTCAATATCAAAATTTACAGATGATACTAAACTGGGGTATAGCGACCACTGAGGAAGAATGCGACATAATGCAAGAAGACATTAGCAAACTTGTAGACTGGGCAGTTACATGCCAAATGAACTTTAACATAGATGAATGTGAGGTGATGCACTTTGATAGGAAAAATAGAAACATCATGTACGAAATGTTATAGTTCCTTTGGACTGCCTGTCCAATAGTTCGAAGCTGACTCCATAGTGGTAACAGTTACGATTTTAAATTAAGCATAAGTGAGACTTAATACATGCAATATTTGAGCAGAAGTTTACAAGGAATAATTGAGAATTACATTACTCCATTGATCCTTGGGTAGAAGGTGTGACCCATTCCCCATAACACCTACTCGCATACGCTTGTACACCTGTCTGGTGCCCTCCTTGGCCATTCTACACTGAGAGAGACCCAAACCCCCTAGGATATACTCCAAAAAATGGAACTGCAGAAAAATCTATCCAATCATGTATCTTCCATACCCCCATTCTACCCAATCATGGACCAGGCATGTCTGTGCCCAGGGACAGCCCTTGGGCCTCTGTATCTGTTTTTTAGCCTTAGATACAAGCTTTTTCTGCCCCTACAGTTGATGACTCATCCTATGGACCTTGAAGACAACAAATGTTCTAACTGTAAATAAAACCTAGGGTCAACATGCTTCTTTTCCCTAATTCTAACGGAGGAATAAAACTAAAGTAATAAAACTGTAGACTAGCAAACTTAATATTAAACTGCAAACTAGCAAAGCTTAATACTGAAAAATAGTAAAAGGGGATTATATTTGATTATATATCAACAAGTTACAAAAGCTCTGTGTTCCCACATTCAGAGAAGAGAGATAAGAGATAATGCAGTAGACAGCTTAAAGTCTCACCCTGTTTTTCCCTCTCCTGGTAATAACAATTTTTTTTTGCAATAACAAGGACACTTATATGTCATCCGGAGAGTCCAAAAGCAGTGGGTCTTGCAGAACAGCAGTTCTAGCAAAAAGCTTAGGATCATTTAACTCTTGCAATGCCTAATCCCTCTAAATACCCTCATAAGCCAATATTCTTACAATCACCTACACCTTCAAAAATAAGAAACTGAATGGGGTAGAAGAGCAAAGTGATCTAAGGATAGAAGTGAACACATCCTTTAAAAGCAGCATCACAGGTCAGCAAAGCAATTAAAAATGATAACAAAGCACTGGGATTTATTTCTAGGGGTATAGAATTCAAAAGTAGTGAAGTTATATTAAACTTGTATAGGACCCTGACCAGGCCGCACTTAGAGCACTGTGCACAGTTCTGGTCCCCATACTATAAAAAGGACATAGAAGCACTGGAGATAGTGCAAAAATATTTACAATGATGATACCAGAACTGGGAGATTACAACTATCGGGAAAGATTGAACAGGTTGGAGCTTTTTTCTTTAGAAAAGGGATGACTTAGAGGTGACCTGATAGAGGTCTTTAAAATTATGAATGGGTTGGACAGGGTAGATGTCGAGAGACTGTTTCCACTTGTGGGAGAATCCAAAACTAGGGGCCATAAATACAAGATAGTTACTAATAATTTCAATAGGGAAATAAGGAGAAATTTCTTTACTCAGAGAGTGGTTAGAATGTGGAATGCGCTACCACAGGAAGTAGTGAGGCAAATAGCTTGGATGCTTTCAAAAGGAAACTAGAATAGTACATGAGAGAAAAAGGAATAGAAAGATATGGTGAAAAGTTGAGATAAGGTAGATAGAATGGGACGAGATTCGTGTGGAGTATAAACACCAGCACAGACCAGTTGGTCCAAATGGCCTGTTTCTGTGCTGTATATTCTAGGTAACAGCAGTGAAAGAGCTGTAAGGTTGATTGAGATCTTGGGATGGGTTAACAGTAAATGTGTAACATGCATGCTTACCAACATAGATCCATGGCCCTTGTACTTGATAAGTGTCAGCTGTGGCTCAGTTGGGAGCACCCTCGCCTCTGAGTCAGAAGGTTGTGGGTTCAAGTCCCACTCCAGAGACTTGAGCACAGAAATCTAGGCTGTCACTCCAGTGCAGTACTGAGGGAGTGCTTCACTATCGGAGGTGCCATCTTTTGGATGAGACGTTAAACTGAGGCCCCATCTGCCCTCTCAGGTGGACGCAAAAGATCCCATGGCACTATTTCAAAGAAGAGCAGGGGAGTTATCCTCGGTGTCCTGGCCAATATTCGTCTCTTAGTCAGCATCACTAAAACAGATTATCTGGTCATTATCACATTGCTGTTTGTGGGAGCTTGCTGTGCGCAAATTGGCTGCCGTGTTTTCTATATTACAACAGTGACTACACTTCAAAAAAATACTTCATTGGTTGTAAAGCGCTTTGGGACGTCCGGTGGTCGTACAAGGTGCTATATAAATGCAGATCTTTCTTTTCTTTGATAGTTAAGCTTGGCAGCATCCTTCAGGTGTGCAGTCCCATTTCGCATTTGTCCCCAGGTTTTTTGCACATAGTGTTGAGCATGGTTGCCATTTCTCACCAGGCATTGATACTGCTGTTCTGAGTGTCCTGCTGTACAAAACCCTCCTCATGCAGTAACCTGTTAACCTCACTAGCCATCTACCAGGGAGTCTGGTACTGCACTGCTCCATCGCTTACCCAGAGACGACATCGCCTGGAAAATTGCCCTAATCTTTATCATTTATACCTACGAGAAGAACCCTGATTTGGATTTCCTAAATTGGAGCCAATTTTGAGATGACTTGGTAGTTTCACAAGTTGCGAGCCTAATTTCTGGAGAATCGACACCCTCATTTGGATGTGTTTGGTCAGTTGTCAGCCTGGCTATGAATCATTGATGAGCATATACATTTCAGAGGGAATTTAAAAAAGAAAATCGGGACTCCGTGTCTGTTGTTGGTTGACTGTGAATCATTACTGATGGCAGTTACAAAAAAGAATTGTGACTCAGAACTTCTAACCCTCTTGGACAAAGGAGACTTTGTAAGGCGAGCCGGTATATATGGGAGAGTGAGGTAGTGGAAATTGTGTTAGTCTAAATGATGAAATGTATAAAGATCATCATCTTAAAAATAATTGTACTACTGCTTTGTCTAAAAATTTTACTAAAAGCAAATTCATTTCATTGCTGCAGAGCTATCTGAAAGTCTGGCACTCTGGCTGTCGAGACAAAATGCCCTATATGAAAGTAAACCTGGGGATTTGGAGGAGATGTTCTGTTCCAGAACAGATTGGATTACTCACAGCATCACTGGTACAGTTAATTCCTTCCTTTCTTGTTGATACAGACAAGCTGTATGGTTTCTTGGCAGAGCAATCTACAGTCAGAAGGTTCTGCCAGTTCATTTGAGATTTGTAGCTCTAATTAAATCTTCACTGAATACTGTTATCTTTTTCTGTAGTATCAATAAAATAAAAGTCAATTTAAGATAATTGGCGAAAGAACCAGAGAGGAGATGAGATTTTTTTTTTTTACACAGCGAGTTGTTATAATCTGGTAATGCACTACCTGAAAAGGTGGTGGAAGCAGATTCAACAGTAACTTTCAAAAGGGAATTGGATATATATTTGAAAATGAAAAATTTGCAGAGGTTTGGGGGAAGGAGTGGGACTAATTGGATCGCTCTTTCAAAGAGCTGACACAGACACGATGGACCGAATGGCCGCCTTCTGTGCTCTGTGATTCTATGAAAGCTGTATGCAATATTAATACAATAAAAGCTGCACAATTGTACTTGAGATCTCTATTTGGTGATATTTTTGTGTACATCTAAGCAAGGGATGTCCGGGTTAGAACATTTTACTACTTTTGGTACATTGGTTTCAGTCGGTGTTTTTCTGAGGTTCAGGTGAAGGCACGCTGTTGGGACAGTTTAAAAGGAGCTTTACTCTGGAGTGACTAATGCTGACGGTGGGTGTCCAAAGTGGGGGGGGATATATTTTATTTCCTAGTATAGACAGCCCTCACCTTGAGAAACAGAACAAATTAGCCAATACCTTTAAATAGGGAAATCGTATTATCACTGGTATTGCTGTCAGAATTCACGAAGAAATCAACAGATTTTCTTGTGCTACGGAACCTACGGAGCTACTGATATTTAAATTAATTTTATTTCATCAGGTGAAAACTTCAAAATAAAATAGGTCTTGGCTGAGCATGAGACAGAGCAATTATCGCCACGTGTCACCTTAGTTTTTATAATTCACGGCAGTCATGCTAATGGCGCCATCTCCTGGCACAGGGGTCTTGCGCCACTATATTGCCTTTCAAACAAACTAGCTGTAGAATAATTCCCTTGGAGGAAAAATTGGGTTGGTTTACACCTCACGTTAGCGCCCCGGGGGCGCTAACAGGCCGCAAATCCCCGAGCGCCTGGGTGCGGCGCCGCTGACGCATCCCGCGAAATTCAGCAGGAGGTTAGCGGCGGCGGTAGCCGGTAGCACCCTGCGGTGCTGTGCCGCCGGCGATGATGTCATCACCATGCGCAGCACCCTGGCCGCAAACTTCCCTTGTGCCCCCTGACCTTTCGCCGGACAATATGTCCGAAAGGGCCAGGGGGGGGGCGTTTTTGCTGCTACGGCGGCGCTACTTAAAGGGCAGGTGTCGGGCGGCCATTTTTATTTTAGCTGACTGCCAGCACCTGCCCCCTTTCCTTTTTTTTTGCGGGGTGCTGGCCGCGATCGCTCAGCCCGGTATTCCTCTTGAGGGCCGGGCTGTTTTCACGGCACCCCGCTCCCCGGTGGTCTGGCAGGGCCCTGGTGCACACAGTGCTAGGGCCCTCCCCTTTAATCAGGGGAAGAGGCCTGCAATGATGCCGCCGCACGTGGCGCTGTTGCACGTAGCGCCACGAACCTCAGTAGTAGCGCCCCAAGAAGGAGGTGGAGCCCTTCCAGTAGCACCCCACCACCTGCTTGGGGCGCTACGACTGAATTTACGGCGGAGGGGCGCTAATTTTTTCAGGGCGACGTCAGTGCACCAAAAGGGGCGCCACCAATTTTTCCCCCCTTGAGTTTAGAAGATTGAGAGGTGATCTAATCAAGGTATTTAAAATAATAAAAGGATTCGATGGGGTAGATAAAGAGAAACTATTTCCTCTATTTGGGGATTCCAGAACAACGTCCACAATCTTAAAATTGGAGATAGGGAGTGAAGTCAGGAAGCACTTTTTCCATACAAAGGGTAGTGAAACTATGGATCTTTCTACTCAAAAGGCTGTGAATGCTGGGTCAATTTAAACTTTCAAGACTGAGATTGATGGATTTAGTTAGGGAAGGATATCAAGTGATTTGGATCAAAGACAGGTAAATGGATTTGAGGTACAGATCAACCATGATCTGATTGAATAACGGAACAGTCTCAAGGGGCTGAATGGCCGCCTCCTGTTCCTAATATTCATAATTCAGAAAAATGACTAAACACTTCCTTACTTACGTCCTCCCACTCCCACCTTTTAGGAATATCTGGTGATGTACGTAAGAAGGAGCTCTACATTTCTGAGGGGCCGCACATCTGGGCACTATCAGTTGGCAGCTCCAGCAGTTCTCGTCTGGTTTATCGGAGTGACAGGTTTATCAGTAATCTCTCTGTTGACTGGCTATACAGCAAGCTGTACTTTGTCATAGACCGACAGGTAACTATTATTGACATGTCCATGAGTATGATACTGACTGAGAAATGTGACTGTTTGTAAAGTTCAATTAGACACTTTTTTGCTACTTAAATCAAAACCAAATAACTGGATCCATAATCCAGGAGGTTTCTCCCCTTATTAGCTCTTTTACAAACTGAGTCATAAAACAGTCTTCCATTAATTCTAGAAATCCCGTCCCTATCTTACCAGTAAAGACAATATTATCCCAGTCAATTTCTGGTAAGTTGACATCGCCAACTGCTTTAGTTGGTCCCTTACTAGTTGCCTGCCTTCTCTCATCCCACAGCTCCAGATCAAGGCTTTCACCCTGGCCCGGGGGTCTATAGCATACCCCCAGTAATCGTTTACCTCTGTTACCATCTATTAATTCTGCACAAAGTGATTTTGTGTCTGCCCTTCAAACCATTTCCAAGGTGAGGTGATGCAACTGTTTCCTTTCCCCGTTGCTCTCATGTCCCTCCCCACTTCCTGCTACCATGATGCTTGCTGGAATTTTAATTCCACCCCCCCCCCCCCCCACTAAATTATATTATATTTGTTTGACATCAGGTCGTGATTGACCTGTTGAGGTTACTTCATAGTCTTTACAGCTCCGCTGTATAGGTTGGATGTTAAAAATTCACCAATCTTTATTTGTAGGTATTACGATGTGATGTGAAAAATTGCTCCACCGAAGTCGTTGTTATGTTAACTTCTTCTCCAGTTAAAGCTGTAGCAGATCCATTCAGTGGGTGAGTCAAATGCCCTTTAAAGCTATGTGATTTCACAGTGATCTCTTTCATTTGATGGTTTCTTATCTGTTTATTAGGGAAATCTAATCTCCTGGAAATATCTTAACCAGCATCACTGCAGTGTCCCGCTTAAGAGATGAGAAGAAAAACTGTGCATGGTGCAGATCTGGAACTAAAACAGAGAATGCTGGAAATGTACAGCAGGTCCATCAGAATCTGAAAAGAGAAAACTTGTATTAATGTATGTCAGGTGGACTCTATTCCAATCTGACTTTTCTCTCTTTAGATGTTGTTTGACTTGCTGTTTATTTGCACAATTTTTATGTCTATTAGTGTTTACAAACATCAAATGGGTTCGACAATGGCCTTGGTATTGTCTATTAGTTTTGTTTCTATCACTCTTCCAACCCTCTTTCATTAACTACTTTGGAAGTGAGCTAGAATTTCTGGGACTGAAATCATGTGGGAGGGGGGGTTGCACCCTGTGTAAATGCCGAGATGTGCCCACTTGAGACCTCCATTGCTGACCCCACCAAAGTTTGCAGGGTTGGGGAAGGTCCCTTAGTCTACAAGATGCACTAAAGCAATTCACTAGGCTTCTTCGACAGCACCTCCCAAACCTGTGACTACCTGGAAGGACAAGGGCAGCAGGCGCATGGGAACACCACCACCTCAAAGTTCCCCTCCAAGTCACATACCATCCTGACTTGGAAATATATTGCAGTTCCTTCATCATCGCTGGGTCAAAATCCAGGAACTCTCTACCTAACAGCACTATGGGAGTACCTTCACTACATGGACTGTAGTGGTTCAAGAAGGCCGCTCACCACCACCTTCTCGAGGGCAATTATGGATGGGCAATAAATGTTGTCCTTGCCACATCCCGTGGATGAAAAAAAAAGTCTCATGATAATGGCAGACATCTGTAGCACTAAGGGCACATCTAGGGAGCCTGCTTTACTCCAGAGGCCACGAACTGCAGGGAAGCATGGCCAGCTCCCATTGGCCTCTTTCTAAAGGGTCACAATTAAATTATTTAAAAACATTGGGGTAAAAATTGGGTAGCGCCCCAAGAGGGAGGAGTTGCGCTAATGGAAGCGCCCCGCGTCTCTCTTGGGGTGCTGCGAGCCAATATCGCAGCGCTACATACTGCAGGCCTTCCTCCCCTTCTTAAAACCTGGAGATCAGCTCAAGGAGAGCAGCCGGGACCCCGCTGGGGCTTCACGGGGTCTGGGGACAGCAACGGGGCAGTTGCTGGCATTCGGCCATCAACAAAAATGGCCGCCCGCCACCTCCCCTTTAACTAGCGCTGCCCCGGCCGCAGGTAGGCCCCCCTGACCCCGGCGGACATAGCGTCCGGCGGTAAGTCGGGGGGCGCCACCCAATGTTACAGCCGGGGTGCGAGCAGGGCGCTGCGCACGGCGATGACGGGAGGCGCAAATCAACCGATTTAGCCCCCATTACCTTTTATTCTTTCGGGGCCAAAGACACAATCCGAGCTCCTACCACTGGTGATGTGCCTGCCGACTGAGAGGCTGGCGATACAGGAACTCCAGGTGTTGGGAGTCCCCACCCTCAGCTTCACGCCCCCTCCTAAGTTGCTGGTCTTGTAAGGGATGGGTGGAGTTCCTCCCCTAAATGATCCATGGAATCTGAGGTAAGGCCAGAATATCTGGGTTCTGGCCTAATTTGTGGCCCTTCTGCTGCACTCCTGCTGGAGTTATGATGGAAGTGCGTTAGAAGGACTGGGGATTTTTGGCTCCTCTGTCTTTAATAGCAAAGTACTCAACTTAGAAAGAAAGCAAAGACTAACATTCTATACCTTATCATTTGTATAGTGGCACACCTCGTTCTCTTTCAATTCAGCATTGCTGGAGTTTTTATACGCCTTTTCTTCATCCTTGAGAATGTAGCTAGAATGATGCTTTATTAACTCTTTAAATTTCTTGTCTGTAGCGTAGGTCAAATTGTCATCTATGTTGTGACCATTGTGTGTTGGTCATTGGTTAAGATTCTGTTTTCTCCTTTCTGCGTCCGAATTATTTTCTACTTCCATTATTTACCAATCATATTGTGCATAACCTTTCTCCCTGCTTCGTTTTCTGTCCAATTCCATTCAATCCCCGCAAAAATGTTACCAGCAAAAAAAAAATTGAGATGCAGCCACCATGACAGTTCTTCACCCACCCCATTATGGGATACAACCTCAGGTCACCCCATTATATACCTTAAAAAATCCATCATTAAAGGAAAAGAGGCTTCATCGAAGAAGAAAATATTCCAGCAAGGAAATAAAATTACCAATTTCTGATTCAGTCTATTCACTAGCATCAACCAGAATATCTCAAAGTCAAAGCATTGTATCGTTACATCAAATAAACCATAATTTTTGGAGCATGTGCAGCTTCTACTTAAAATTATTATAATTTGGGGGGTTTCAAATTGGCACTGTAGGCTTTGATTATTCGTTGTGCCCATTTATTACTTGTCCTGTTTTCCTTTTTATAGGTATTTGTTTATTGGTTTCATGGATAGCCTATATCGCATGACTCTACCAGGAATAGTGTTGGAAGCTGAGAGCAACAGCATGGAACCTATAGTAGCAAATACATCACTCCTCACTTTCAGTTTGAACCCAGCTTTTAAAAGACTCATTTACATTAGTGACAGAGGAGGCACAGTCCGTTATATCTTTTTGGATGGGACAGAAACATGCATGGACAGCTTATTACCATTTGATACTGCCAGCATTCAGCACATAGTCCATTCTTGTAACTTATGGGCTTTAAGCAATGGAAGACAGGTATTTACAGCAGAAGAACATGCTGGACAGTTGTACCCTACTGAGGTGAATGTGGAATCATGCAACGAAAAGGATGGAAACTTTGACAACTTGTTTTTATGGGACTTATCTACTCAGCCTCTGCCAGTACCTCTTCATGAACCTACACACTTGCAAGTTGTCTTGGGATTCAGTTCAGCAGCTTTAACCTGGAGAAAGCCTCTACCAGGGGCTGGGCTTGGTATGTTCTGCATTTTTGGTCATATATTTGCATCTTTTCACTTACTTAT
This sequence comes from Squalus acanthias, assembly GCA_030390025.1. NCBI lineage: Eukaryota > Metazoa > Chordata > Chondrichthyes > Squaliformes > Squalidae > Squalus > Squalus acanthias. The sequence goes on from CM059429.1 coordinate 150,018,141, forward strand.
TGGTCAAAATAATTCAGTTTTTTTTTGTTGAAAAGATGCAAAATAAGGGACTGGGCTGCCTCATTTCCTCATTAAAGGTGGTTGCATAACAGGGACAAGGTCTTGCGGAGGTGGGGGGAGTTCTAGATATTGCAACCACTAATTACTCCTTTTGAAACACTTGTTGGTTTTGATTTGGGAGAGTGAGGTCTGGCCAGTAGGAACTGTATTTGGAACTTGCATAGCATGTACACTCCGCCAGAGTGGACTTACTCCCCCAGAGTGGACTTACTCCCCCATAATGTTACCTTACAGGAAAGCCAAAAAGTTGGGGGGGAAAGGCTATGGCCAATGTCAGGAAAAAGTCTGAGGAAAATCCTCCCCAATTCCCTAAAATAATGAAACAAGTTCCAAGAGTCTATGGTTATCCATGATGCATCACTAGACATATTTAGTTTCTTCCCCCTCCCCCATATTTCCCAATTTCCTCAGGAACAAAGGTCTATTCAGGATGGCCATCTTCAACCATTCGACTAGTCTCAAAGATTGCAGACTTCTTACCCCACTTTACATTGTGAAAAAAATCAGACATAAATCAGACCTTTGTAAAATACTTCTATTTTTAAGAAAGAAAGACTTGCATTTATATAGCGCCTTTCACGATCACCAGACGTCTCAAAGTGCTTTACAGCCAATGAAGTACTTTTGGAGTGTAGTCTCTGTTGTAATGTGGGACACGCGGCAGCCAATTTGTGCACAGCAAGCTCCCACAAACAGCAATGTGATAATGACGAGATAATCTGTTTTTGTTATGTGGATTGAGGGATAAATATTGGCCAGGGTACCGGGGAGAACTCCCCTGTTGTTCTTCGAAATAGTGCCATGGGATCTTTTATGTGCACCTGAGAGAGCAGACGGGGCCTTGGTTTAACATCTCATCCGAAAGAGCTATTGCGCAGCCAGGATTCCACTCCTGTATGAGGGAAATGTGATTATCTTTTCTTATAACTGACAACAGCCTCAATATGTGCATATGCAGGAATCCATCTCTAATAGATGAATTCCTATTTTATTTCAGCAGAGCAGAGTGTTAATTTGTTCTTAATGTTACCTTTCTATTATAGGTCCAAATGCATGGCAGCAGTGGTCCTATGACATGATAATTGTAAATGGCAACGTAAGCAATTATAAGGAAGGAATCAAGGCAACAAATATCACATTATATGGTTTGAACAGTTCTACAGTGTATACGTTCAGGATACGTGCATCTTCTCCAGGTGGCAAAGGTCCGTGGTCTTCAATATTTCAAGGAACGACACTTACAGAAGGTAAAAAGAGTGGCTGTCGCTGTTATACTTGACAAAGAAAATTAGTAAGTATTTCTGGCCTTTTAAATGTATACCAATGAATGTGTTTAGGATTTTATTTCAAGTAATAGAAGTTAGTAACCAGGAATCATGTTGCATAAAGATAAAGAGGAGTCGGAACAAATGGCAAGTATTGGTGGAGGATTACAGTAGAAACCTCTACAGAAAGGACAGATCTCAATCATTCATGATGGGGTAATTTTTTAAACATTCCCTTCATCATAGTTAAGAGTGTTACACGGTTATTGGATTAGATGCATAAGAGTAAAATGTCTTCATTGCGTTTTTAAGGCCCTCATTGGCACTTTATCCACAAGGCTGTTTAGCCATTGCAGCTTTGCGCTGAACCCATCTTTTAAAAGTCTCTGTTCTATTAGTGACAGAGGAGGCACAGTCCATTATATCTTTTTGGATGGGACAGAAACATGCATGGACAGCTTATTGCCATTTGATACTGCCAGCATTCAGCTTGTAGTTCATTCTTGTAACTTATGGGCTTTAAGCAATGGAAGACGGGTATTTACAGTAGAAGAACATGATGGATAGTTGTACCCTACTGAGGTGAGTTTGGACAATAGTGTACTGACTCTAGGCCTGTACACCCTGTGTGTTAGGCATGGCCTCCTGTTAGAAGCCCCCCATCACCTACTCTTCATCCAATTATTCTTCCATCCAAATGAAACCAGAAATACTAGCACCCATGATGAGGGTGAGCAGGGCAAAACATATCAGAAAGAAGCAATCTGAAAGCTGGGATCTATTCTTACATAAGAACATAAGAACATAAGAAATAGGAGCAGGAGTAGGCCAATCGGCCCCTCGAGCCTGCTCCGCCATTCAATAAGATCATGGCTGATCTGATCCTAACCGCCAATCTACTATCTATCACAGAACCATCTCCTGCATCTAACAGAATTGCACACACGAAATAGGAGCAGAATCAGGCTACACAGTCCCTGGGCCCGCTCCACTACCCACAGGGCCATGACCGATCCGAACCTAGACTCATGTCCAAATTCCTGCCCGCTCCCCGTAACCCTTAATGCCCTTTACTTCTAGGAAACTGTCTATTTCTGTTTTAAATTTAATTAATGTTGTAGCTTCTACAGCTTTTTGTGGCAGCATATTCCATGGACCTACCACCCTCTGAGTGAAGTAGTTCCTCCTCATCTCAGTTTTGAAAGAGCAGCCCCTTATTCTAAGACTATGTCCCCTAGTTCTCGTCTCACCCGTCATCGGGAACATCCTCCCCGCATCCACCCGATCCAACCCCTTCACAATCTTATATGTTTCAATAAGATCGCCTCTCATTCTTCTGAACTCCAATGAGTAGAGTCCCAATCTACCCAACCTCTCCTCATATGACCACCCCCTCATCCCCGGGATTAACCGAGTGAACCTTTTTTGCACTGCCTCGAGAGCAAGGATGTCTTTCCTTAAGTAAGGACACCAAAACTGTATGCAGTATTCCAGGTGCGGTCTCACCAATACCTTGTACAACTGAAGCAATACCTCCCTATTTTTATATTCTATCCCCCTAGCAATGAAAGCCAACATTCCATTTGCCTTCTTAATCACTTGCTGCACCTGCATACTAACCTTTTGAGTTTCGTGCACCAGGACCCCCAGATCCCTTTGCACTTCAGTACTCTCCAGTTTCTTGCCATTAAGATAATAAATTGCTCTAGGATTTTTCCTGCCAAAGTGCATCACCTCACACTTTCCAGTGTTGTATTCCATCTGCCAAATCTCTGCCCACTTACTTAGCCTGTCTATGTCCCCTTGCAGGTTTTTTATGTCCTCCTCACTCACTACTTTCCCTCCCATCTTTGTATCATCTGCAAATTTTGATATGTTACACTTGCAATTCAAAAAGCCTAATGACACTAAAGACGACAAAAAAACTGTGGGGTTAAAATGGTGGCAGGCGGGAATGGAGCGATATGTCCTCTACAGTGATTTTTTTGATTGGCACACCATCCACCACCTTAAACATTCACTCCCTCCACCACCGGCATACCGTGGATGCAGTGTGTACCATCTACAAGATGCACTGCAGCAACTCGCCAAGGCTTCTTCGGCAGCACCTCCCAAACCCGCGACCTCTTCCACCTAGAAGGACAAGGGCAGCAGGCGCATGGGAACAGCACCACCTCCAAGTTCCCCTCCAAGTCACACAACATCCTGACTTGAAAATATATCGCTGTACCTTCATAGTCGCTGTGTCAAAATCCTGAAACTCCCTCCCTAACAGCACTGTGGGAGTACCTTCACCACAAGGACTGCAGCGGTTCAAGAAGGCTCACCACCACCTTCTCAAGGGCAACTAGGGATGGGCAATAAATGCTGGCCTTGCCAGCGACACACAGATCCCATAAGCGAATTTAAAAAAACGCCTGCCTGCACCGTTCTTGCTAAGTGAGCAGGGTTAAAATTGCCCCTAATAAGCTTATGTTAGCCGTAGTATATTTTATCTGTCATAGATAGGTAGAAATATCTGGTTATTTCAACTAGTGTTGCTTGCTTTTAACTAAGCTTGCTATTTTTGCATACATAAACTGGTCTTGATGCAATTTAGTACCTGTTTACTTGGAGATAAACATTTGACAGTTAATGCATTTTGCTCTGTTTTATTTTCTTGAAGGTGCTAATCCCTATGTTCTAGCAGGAAATGAACTGGGGACCTGGAAAGTATTCTTGGATAAATTTGAGAATGAAAATATGCTTCCAAGTGTGAAAAACGCAATAGGTACAGTAACTGCATTATAGATTTCCGTGTATTAAATTTATCTGTAAAAGTCTGAATTAAAATAATGTGCAAAAATATATTTAATTCAAACATTGCAAACTTATCAATGTTCATCGCAGTACTATTAATATAATCTCTAATTTTTTAAGGTGTTTTTGTAAGAAGAATCAATCTGAAAACTGCAACAATTTTCCAGTATAGATTCTAATGTGATGAGCATCTTTAAGACATTTACTGATGAATCCACAATACTGTTACATTTTCATTTTTATTCAATTAGAGACTTTACATGAAGAGATGTATACAATTAAAATAGTTCCAATCAATGTGTTACGTTTCAGGATTTTAAAAAATAATTTTTCCGTAGAAAAGTTTGTGTTTTAAGTGACGGGTTTTAAAACAAAGTGCATTTGTACATATTTAAAAAGAAAGGCTGCAGGCATTTGGAGAATGTGCATTAAAGCCAGACATTGATACTATTACCCAGGGGCTCCCAGCAAACAGTCACGCCATAGTGAGTTGGAATGCCCCTTTGCATTAAGCTGGGTTCAAAGGGAGGGGGCACAGTAATAAGTTTGAATACTGCTTCTCGGGCAAACAGGGAGAAGAATTTGGCCTTCATGTCCCGTGGGGACAAGAAAGAGGTGACCAAGCCCTGCAGGTGGGAGTCAGGTTTTTAAACCGATAACTTTAGCTAGACTCAGCAAGTCTGAAACGTTAGAGGAACAGTTAGAAGGTCCATTGATGTGGGGAAGCGTGACCATTATGTGTACTATTTGAATGAAGTGAGTCCATTCATAATTGCCTTTCTACATGTTCAACTTACTGTGAAATAAAGCAGTTTGTCGATCGTATGAAGACTCATCTCATCAAGTATTTGCTCTGTGTTGCCTTTGGGGGGATTGAAGAACCATTGGTGTAAGACACAAATATCCAGTTCATATCACAAGGGGAACCTATTGCTGCGGTCCTGGGTTATGCTATCACACAAATAGATCTAGGGCAGTGTGAGTAAACTCCCATAAAGGTAGGGTGTTCAGACTACTTATGGGATCGACTGACAGTACTGAACCCAAGAAAGTATCTATGGCACATCCGAATATGTAATAGTATAACTGATTGATTGAAAGTTTTAAAAACTAGTCTTCAGGTTTATCCCCCACCCCTCACCGACCCCCCCCCCCCCCCCCCGCCACCAGCAGTGAATCAAAAAAGAGGAAGAAAAGTAATTAACTTCACACCAAAGCACAACCATCCAACATTTGTTGGTTTTCTAAAATGTATTTTTTGTGCTCAACAATGCAAGGTATTTTGTTGCTGGCAAATGGAATGCTTCCACTTCTTACACCCATTATCAGCACTTTTTTAAATTAGATCCTGGGATGTGGGCATCGCTGGCAAGGCCAGTATTTATTGCCCATTCCTAATTGTCCTTGAGAAGATGGTGGTGAGCCAACATCTTGAACCGCTGTAGCCCGTGTTGTGAAGCTACTCCAATAGCGCTGTTTGGGAGGGAGTTCCAGGATTTTGACCCAGTGACGATGAAGGAACTGCGATATATTTCCAAGTCAGGATGGTGTGTGACTTGGAGGGGAACTTGGAGGTGGTGGTGTTCCCATGCGCCTGCTGCCTTTGTCCTTCTAGGTGGTAGAGGTCGGGGGTTTGGGAGGTGCTGCCAAAGAAGCCTTGGCGAGTTGCTGCAGTGCATCTTGTAGATGGTTCACACTACAGCCACGGTATGCCGGTGGTGGAGGGAGTGAATGTTTAAGGTGGTGGATGGGGTGCCAATCAAGCGGGCTGCTTTGTCCTGGATGATGTTGAGTTTCTTGAGTGTTGTTGGAGCTGCACTCATCCAGGCAAATGGAGAGTATTCCATCACACTCCTTACTTGTGTCTTGTAGATGATGGAAAGGCTTTGGGGAGTCAGGAGGTGAGACACTCTCCACAGAATACCTAGCCTCTGACCTGCTCTTGTTGCCAAGTATTTATGTGGCTGGTCCAGTTAAGTTTCTGGTCAATGGTGACCCCCAGGATGTTGATGGTGGGGGATTCAGCGATGGTAATGCTGTTGAATGTCAAGCAGCGGTGGTTAGACTCTTGCTTGTTGGAGATAGTCATTGCCTGGCACTTGTGTGGCACGAATATTCCGTGCCACTTATCAGCCCAAGCCTGAACGTCGTCCAGGTCTTGTTGCATGCGGGCATGGACTGCTTCATTATCTGAGGAGTTGTGAATGGCACTGAACACTGTGCAGTCATCAGCGAACATCCCCATTTCTGACCTTATGTTGGCGTGAAGGTCATTGATGAAGCAGCTGAAGATGGTTGGGCCTAGGACACTGCCCTGAGGAACTCCTGCAGCGATGTCCTGGTTGATTGACCTCCAACCACCACAACCATCTTCCTTTGTGCTAGGTATGACTCCAGCCAGTGGAGAGTTTTCCCCCCCGATTCCCATTGACTTCAGTTTTACTAGGGCTCCTTGATGCCACACTCGGTCAAATGCTGCCTTGATGTCCAGGGCAGTCACTCTCTCCTCAGCTATGTAATTCAGCTGCTTTGTCCATGTTTGGACCAAGGCTGTAATGAGGTAGGAGCCGAGTGTCCTGGTGGAACCCAAACTGGGCATCAGTGAGCAGGTTATTGGTGAGTAAATGCCGCTTGATAGCACTGTCGACGACACCTTCCATCACTTTGCTGATGATTGAGAGTAGACTGATGGGGTGGTAATTGGCCGGATTGGATTTGTCCTGCTTTTTGTGGACAGGACATACCTGGGCAGTTTTCCACATTGTAGGATAGATGCCAGTGTTGTAGCTGTACTGGAACAGCTTGGCTAGAGGTGCGGCTAGTTCTGGAGCACAAGTCTTCAGCACGACAGCTGGGATGTTGTCGGGGCCCATAGCCTTTGCTGAATCCAATGCGCTCAGCCGTTTCTTGATATCACGTGGAGTGAATCGAGTTGGCTGAAGACTGGCTTGTGTGATGGTGGGGACCTCAGGAGGAGGCCGATATGGATCATCCACTCGGCATGGTTGTAAACGCTTCAGCCTTGTCTTTTGCACTCACGTGCTGGGCTCCACCATCATTGAGGATGGGGGTATTCATGGAGCCTCCTCCTCCCGTTAGTTGTTTAATGGTCCACCACCATTCACGACTGGACTGCAGAGCTTTGATCTGATCCGTTGAGTGTGGGATTGCTTAGCCCTGTCTACAGCATGCTGCTTCTGCTTTTTAGCATGCATGCAGTCCTGTGTTGCAGCTTCCCCAGGTTGGCACTCCATTTTTAGATGTTTATTGAACCAGGCTTGATGGTAGTGGTAGTGAGGGATATGCCAGGCCATGAGGTTACAGATTGTGGTGGAATACAATTCTGCTGCTATTGATGGCCCACAGTGCCTCATGGATGCCCAGTTTTGAGCTACTAGATCTGTTCTGAATCTATCCCATTTAGCACGGTGGTAGTGCCACACAACACGACGGAGGGTGTCCTCAGTGTGAAGACGGGACTTCGTCTCCACAATGACTGTGCGGTGGTCACTGCTACCAATGCTGTCATGGACAGATACATCTGCGACAGGTAGATTGGTGAGGACGAGGTCAAGTAGGTTTTTCCCTTCATGGGGTCCAGAGTCAATGTTGAGGACTCCCAGGGCCACTCCTACCCGACTGTATACCACTGTGCCACCACCCCTGGTGGGTCTGTCCTGCCGGTGGGACAGGATATACCCAGGGATGGTGATGGAGGAGTTTGGGACATTGGCTGAAAGGTATGATTCAAGAGTATGACAATGTCAGGCTGTTGCTTGACTAGTCTGTGAGACAGCTCTCCCAATTTTGGCACAAGTCCCCAGATGTTGGTGAGGTGGACTTTGCAGGGTCGACTGTGCTGGGTATGCCGTTGTCTTGTCCGTAGCCGGTGCTGAGGTCGATGCCGGGTGGTCCGTCCGGTTTTATTCTTCTTACTGTTTTTTGTAGCGGTTTGTTACAACTGAGTGGCTTGCTAGGCCATTTCAGAGGGCAGTTAAGAGTCAACCACATTGCTGTGGGTCTGGAGTCACATATAGGCCAGACCAGGTAAGGACGGCTGATTTCCTTCCCTATAGGACATTAGTGAACCAGATGGGTTTTTACGACAATCCGATAGTTTGATGGTCACCATTATTGAGACTAGCTTTTTATTCCAGATTTATTTAATTAACGGAATTTAAATTCCCCAGCTGCCGTGGTGGGATTTGAACTCACGTCTCTGGATCATTAGTCCAGGCCTCCGGATTACTCGCCCAGTGTAGCAGGATGAAACCCACACTGTAGAAATATATATTTCATGGAATGGCACCATTGGTGTTCATGGAGAAGTCTGTGGCCCACATTTGCCCACCCTTTTGTTAGCAGATCTTCTGGTAGTTTATAGCTCCAACCCTATTTTATGATTTGACAGTCTAGTCCCATTTCACAACTGTCATTCAACTAATAGAAACTTTTTTTTCTCTTTTATAGATTTAGACTGGATCAATAGTTCCCTCTACTGGACAAATTCCAGTGGTTTTGCTCATGTTACATCCTTGATTGATTCTGACAGTGAGACAGAAGTAATACAAGGCTTGCAGAATGTGGGAGCATTAGCTGTGGACTGGATAAGTAACACCCTGTACTGGGCTGACAGTGAGAAAAATAACGTATGTAACATAACAGTTGTGTTTCTCAATGAGTTTTTAAGTTATTAGAAGGTGGTCCATTGTTCATTAAAGCTGCAATTAACTTTGATTTGGAATTTGTGATGATGTAATAATGTTACCTTTCATGGTGAACGAACTGTATTGTTTTAGATCATGTCTCAAATTAATTGCAATTTAATTTGGTTTGGCTGTCACTTACTGACTAAGTTAAAGTTACTGTACTTTATAACTTTTTTATTTGGCCATATAATGAAAACTATTAGTAAACATAAACTTGCTCTCAGTCAGGGTAGTGTCCAGGCACGTAACTGTAAAACAAATTGCTGATTGACTGTTTTAACTTACTTTTACCCTTATGCAATATTAGTAACAGTTGGTCAGTAGTTGGAGGGGGAATCCAGGGCAGGGAAAGCCGCAACTTTCCTTGTGGGGCGTGGAGGAGCGTCCCTGCTCCTCTTTGCCCCGCAACGGAAATTCTAAACTCAATCCTACATTTGATGATTTTGTGATGCAGTGCATTAGTGTACCATTTGGGCCTCTTCAACTTCCGGGCAGGTCCCGACTCTCTTCAGCATTGCGGGAAACCGCGATGACTTCCCCATCAGGCCCATGTTAAAATCACAGTCAGAGCCTGATGACATCATCGGACCCTGATCTGCATATTTTAAGAAGGACCCCACCGGCTGTGATCAGGCAGCTTAGCTGCTTATCCAGAGCCTGATTTAAAAACCGCGGTCGGCTTTCCAGCAAGCAAGTGACCCTGGTCATTTTAACTGCCCACTTGCCTGGCGGAAACTGGGGGCAGGTTCGATTAAAATTGCCTCCAATATTATGAGTTATTCAACCTTCCCTGCATTACAACAGCGACTAAACTTTAAAAGTACTTCATTGGCTGTGAAGCGCTTTGGGACGTCCTGAGGTCATTAAAGGCACCATATAAATTCAAGTTCTTTCATTCTATAACATAAGTGAAAGTGCACTATATGCCTAGAGTTCCAATCAAGCATGTTGATCTGTTCCATGAATGCTGGGATTGGCCGCCCTGTATAGCACTCTTTCACTTCTTCACTGGCAAAGGAAAGAAGTAGAAAAAACAACTTCTGCTGCCAAACAAAGAATTACAGGCACAGAGTGCACAAGTGGGCCAATCCAAATTCTTGCTGCTGGAATTAGCATGTATTGGATGATTTGGGACATTTGATAGGCATGCCCGAGAATACAGCCACAGTCAAGAAATCATATGGAGAGGTGTAAACTCAAACCTACATTTTATAATTTTGTGATACAGTGCATTATGGTACCAGTGGAATTTACTACCAGTAATTCCACTGGCAATAACTAACACGTTCTTACATTTTAATTAAGTGTTCTTCTTTAACAACCATTCTCTTCCAAAAGAAAACAATCCTTTGTTCTCTCTCTTGGATTTGCTTTGGTTGTCGGACTCACTGCACACGACCAAAACCTAGAACCCGAATCCCATTTTCCATATTATGTATAATCAGTGTCAAACACAATAGACTTTTCATTGTGTTTGAGACTGCCATTGACCCAGGCTAACTTTAGTTCAGTGCAGTGCTGCCCTCGCTTGAAGGGCACACTGCTAAACACTTCTAAAATGAAATACTTAAAAAGAAATTAACTAAATATCCTCAATTAAAATGAGTATATTTAAATCTTTCAAATAAAAATGAGCACAATACAACATTACTTCAAATAAAATAGCTACAAGATGCTTGTACATTGAAACCACAAATTAAAAAATTACAGTGCCCTATAATTTTAAAAAGCTCACTTTGTGAAGAGAACATTCAGAATTTGAGCAGTAATTGCAGCAATGTCAGCACTTAAAAAGTGAAAATTATAGCATTGAGCAAAATGCCTTTTTCTAAGTTGCAATTATTAAACCTCAAAACACGAGTATTAGATCATTTGCCTAAATCACATAATTGCATGTTTTACAACCTGCCCCAAAGGAATTTCATTATATTTCTAATTTACTCATTTAAAGCCTCATTACTCAGGTTAATTTTTAAGTAAATTTTCAAGTGGCACCTAAGATTTATCAGCAAATGTAAAACTAATGTTCAAAAATAAATCATTCTGTTATATTTTTATTCTGATCCATTCATGACTTTTGGGTGAGTTTCAGTGTTAAATTTTTGGATTTTTGCAGAATTGTTTTCTCTCGGCAGTTTCATAGTGGTTCTGCAAGTGTACCTCCCCACTATGATCGGGAAGCTGTACCCTTTTTAATCATTAAAACGTAACAAAGATACATACCCCAATGATGAACAATTACCTTACTTTCAGTAATCTGTTTATTGGATTTAACATTATCTGGTGCAACATTATCACTCTTTAGAAGGATGGATATTTAACGGAGGAATGGGAAGTGGAGAGGCGTAGAGGTTTTAGAGAGGGAATTACGGTGCATAGGGCCTAGGCGGTTGAAGGCACGATTACCAGTTGTGGGCTGAAGGGAATGGGGGGGGATGCACAAGAGACTAGAGTTGGAGGAACACAGTAGTTGTTCGAGGGCTGTAGGATTAGAGAAGTTTACAGAGATTGGGATGGGCGATGCCATGAAAGGATTTAAATATGAGGATGAGAATTTTAAAGTTGAAGTGTTAGGGGCTGGGAGCCAATGTAGGTCAGTGAGCACCGGGGTCATGGGTGAACGGGACTTGGCACGGGATAGAATATATGAAGCAGTGTTGAGTTTGATGAGCTGAAATTTATGGAGGGTGGAAGATGGGAGACAGACCAGGGGAGTATTGGATTAGTAAGGGGTCGACCATTTAGGCTGAGATGAGGAGAAATTTCTTCACTCAGAGGGTTGTGAATCTTTGGAAATCTCTACCCCAGGGGGCTGTGGAAGCTCAATCATTGAGTATATTCAAACCTGAGATTGATAGATTTTTGGACACTAAGGCTGGAATTTTCTCGGGTCTGTGCGGGCGCACTTGGAGGCGGGTCGGGTGGGAAATTAAAAAAAATTGCAGCGGGTCAGGATCCTGCCCCCATGCGCCTTTCCCTTGGGCGTGCTTGCCCGCGTGGCAGTGACCCGAACAGCAGAGGCGGGCGAGCTAATTTAAATCATTATTAGATACTTGTCAGACCCTTAAGAGTCTTTTTAACCCTACCTTTCAAATTTCACTGTATGACCACGGGAATCACACAGCTCGGGAACCACGTCTGTCAACCTGAGGCAGAAGTTGAGTGGCCATTGATCCAGCTGATTAGTGCACAGTATGGAAAGTACAATAAAAACCCCCACCTCACAGCTGGTCACTTTCCTCAGGCAGGAGCTGTTGCTGACTGCATTGCCAGCACAGATTTAGCTTTCTACAGGCTGCAACTGTTTCCAGCAAAGTCACCATCCAGTGTGACCTCATTGTTAGAACCTATCGCACCATTGACCAATTGCTTCTGTCATCTCTACTTGACCTGCCATCCATTCCATCAGCATGGGTGCCGTCTATACTGTCTCACCTTGGTCCTCAGAATCAGATGGCGATGAGCCCCAACACCAGCAGCACCAGGTACACCAGCAGGACCAACAACAACACCACCAAACTTCTCAATCACCTGATGCTGCACAGGACAGAGGGCATCAGCGCAGGGCTGCACCACACCGGAGGCGATACCCCCAACACAGGGTATACAGGCAGAGGATGAGCTTCCTCAACATGACTGAGCAGCAGTGCCAAAGGAGGCTCAGGCTATCACACCAGGTCGTCGCAGACATTTGCAGATTGCTGGAGCAAGACCTGCAGCTCAGAGGAGCGGGTGGACAGGCCTTACCAGTGGCTGTCAAAGTCACCAGTGCCCTCAACTTCTTCGCCTCAAGCTCTTTCCAGGGATCTGCAGCAGACATTTGCGGCATCTCACAGTCGGCCACCCACAGATGCATCACACAGGGCACCGTTGCCTGTTTGACAAGTCAGCCAATTATATCAACTTTGCCACTGATGAAGCCAGTGTTACTGAGCAGACATTCGGCTTTGCCACTCTGGCTGGCTTCCCACAGGTGCAGGGCATCATCGACTGCACACATGTGGCCATCAGGGCACCCCAACATCACCCAGAAGTCTTTGTCAACCACAAGGGCTTCCATTCCCTCAATGTGCAGCTCTTCTGCAACCATAGGAAGATCATCATGCATGTGTGTGCCAAATTGCCTGGAAGCTGCCATAACTCTTTCATCCTGCATCAGTCCACCCGCCCCTGCCACCCCCCCACCCCCCCCACCCTCAGCTCTTCATTCCTCCAAACAGACTTTCTGGCTGGCTGCTTGGAGACAATGGGTATCTACTTAAGACGTGGCTCATGACACCCTTGAGGAGGCCAAGTACTGAGGCCGAAGAGAGATATAATGAAAGCCACATCTCCTCCAGATGTGTCATAGAGCAGACAATAGGCATGCTGAAAATGCGCTTCAGATGCCTTGACAGATCTGGAGGAGTCCTTCAGTATGCACCAGCCAGGGTCTCCAGAATCATAGAAGCATAGAAGATAGGAGCAGGAGTAGGCCATTCGGCCCCTGGAGCCTGCTCCGCCATTTAATGAGATCATGGCTGATCATCCAAATTCAGTACCCTGTCCCTGCTTTCTCCCCATATCCCTTGATCCCTTTAGCCTTAAGAAATATATCTATCTCCTTCTTGAATATATTTAATGAATTAGCCTCAACTGCCTTCTGTGGTAGAGAATTCCACAGGTTCACCACTCTCTGGGTGAAGAAATTCCTCCTCATCTGAGTCCTAAATGGCTTACCCCTTATCCTTAGACTTTGACCTCTGGTTCTGGACTCCCCCGCCATCGGGAACATCCTTCCTGCATCTAGTCTGTCTAGTCCTGTTAGAATTTTATAAGTTTCAATGAGATCCCCTCTCATTCTTCTAAACTCTAGCGAATATAAGCCTACTCGACCCAATCTCTCTTCATACGTCATTCCTGCCATCCCAGGTATCAGTCTGGTGAATCTTCGCTGCATTCCCTCCATGGCAAGAACATCCTTCCTCAGATAAGGCGACCAAAACTGCACACAATACTCAAGGTGTGGTCTCACCAAGGTCCTGTACAACTGCAGCAAGACATCCTTGCTCCTGTACTCGAATCCTCTCGCTATGAAGGCCAACATACCATTTGCCTTCTTAACCGCCTGCTGCACCTGCACAACCTGCTTCGTCGTGATCTGCTGCACCCTGCACAACAGAGCGCAGCAGCGAGGATTAGCGCTGCATGAGGAGCAAGGCTCTGAGCACACAGCCTCTTCAGATGAGGAGGAGGAGGAGGAAGCTGCAGTCCAGATCCTACCAGCACCCGAGCACATTGCTGCCCGGGAGGCCAGGGATGGGCTCCTCATGGCCAGATTTACTTAACTTTACGCAGTACACCCATATGGCTGCCACATGCTTGGTACCACCCCACAACAACACCATAAAGCATCCCTACAATGACCAAGCCATTCATTTCACACTGACCACCATTGCTGGAGGTAACGGTATGTCTCACCATTCACTCCAACTCAGTAAGCCACTTCCAAAGTTGCACACAAATGTGAAAGTGGTGAAAATAAAGATTTTTATGTGTGACATTACAGTAATGGAAACTTTAATGAATTATTTAACAAAACACCCAAGTGGCTACCCTTGTGAATCTACTTGTTCCATCTTTCTCTTGCACGTGCTTCTACGAGGTGGCTTCAGCAGAGGTAGAGGCAGCCTGCTCACTTCCCTGCTGTGACTGCTTCGACGCTTTTGGCGGATGTCTTCTGGGTTTTGGAGCCTCTGATGGCCCTGCCAAAGCCTGCTCCCCTGCGACTGTGCAGGGGCAGACTCGGCCATCGCAATCCGAGGATGCATCTGGGGCTCTGACTGAGGGGGTGGCGATGGGGGGAAAAGTGTAAGCGCTTTGAGTGGAGCCTCCACTTCCATGTCCGCTCTCACCATCATCCCTCTCATGGGCCACCTGCACTTCCCTGCTAGCAAGGAGCTGGAGAGCACCTTGCTGCACAGCAGTAGGGCCATGAGGACCCACAACTACGTTGACAGCTCTCCTAGAGAGGAGGTCTATGAGTCTCTGCCATCTATTCGCCATAGAGACCATGTGCTCCTGTTAGTTGCTCACTTGTGTGTTGTGAGACACCATTACTCTATCTCGCGTGGCACCCACCGAGGTGTGTGTATCTGCGCTGGTGCTGGGTGTGCTTATGTCTGGTGATGGTGCGCACTCAGAGGCTGGAGGCTTCTCTGAGGAGTCATCTTCCTCTTCCTCCTGGACAGTGTGGGGCGGGGCAGCTCTTGATGGACCTGTGGGAGAGTAAAGAGATGAGTTAGATATGTCATATGAAGAATGGGTACAGATACCATTATGCACATGATGACCATTCAGTGGCTGCTGACAACAGTCCCCATTTGAGTGACTGCTGTATGCCATGTAGCTGTATGAGATGTAATTCTGTCACCAGGTTGCTGAGATGTCCCCCTCTCTCTGTCTCCCACCTCCAGCTGCTCTGCGACTCCTGAGACTTCCAGGGCGACCTCCACTGCTGCAGTTAAGGTGGCCGAAGATGGAGGGCCACCTCCGGTTCTCTCTCTCTCCCTCTTATTGTGGGCTCTCTTTTCCTGCAAGAAGGGAAAGAAGAGAAGGTTGAGTGAGAGTGATGGAATGAGTGTAAGGAATTGATGGGTTACATCTCTGAAGGGAGAATATGATGGAGTGGGGTGCCAAAGCCAAGTGGCCTCCTTGTGTTTTGTTAGTTGGTATGATTGCATTAGAATGAGGGTGAGTGAGGGGTGGCTTGTCAGGTAGGGATGTGATAATGTAGATAGAGAGAGAGAGAGAGAGAGGGATGGGTGGACGTGCAAGGTATGTTGGTGTGAGTAAGGATGTGCGGCAGCAGGGTTGGGAAGGCAGAGTGATGGGGATGTGATGAGAGGCACAGCAGCATGAAGTTGAGTGTGGCTTTGCACTCACCTTTCCAGATCTAATGAGATAATTGAAACGTTTGCGGCACTGCACCCAGATCCTCCTGACCACTTCGCTGCTGTTTATCTCCTCTGCTATTTGGAGCCAGGCTCTTTTGGTCTCTTGGCGAGGTCTCTTCCGCCCATTAGAAGGGCAGAGGACCTACTACCTGCATGCTCTGACTCCCTCCTCAAGCATATGGAGGGAGTCATCGGAGAACCTGGGTGCAGCCCTGTGTCTCAGTGCAGTCGTATTTGGCACTCTTTCCAGCAGTCAGATTGTGCAGGGTGCTGCCTAGATGAACCTTCAAATGTAATGTGGCCATGGCTCCTTTTAAATATCCCACATGGAAATGCGTCATCAGACCCGCAACATTTAATTGGGCCGGGTAAAACGCAGGGCGGCCTTAATACGCCCCATTATCTCAAAGTCGATCTGAGGAGCGGCATGGAATCGGGAACGGGGTCGCGACCCGCCATGGCGACTGCCCGCACCCAACCCACCCAGGTATGGAACATTCCGGCCTAAGAGAATCAAGGGATATGGGGATAGGGCAGGAAAGTGAAGTTGAGCTAGAAGATCAGCCATGTTTTTATTGAATGGTGGAGCAGGCTCGAGGGGCTGTATGGCCGACTCCTGCTCCTATTTCTTATGGATGAGGGTTTCAGCAGCAGATGGGCTGAGGCAGGGATGGAGGCAGGTGAAGCTATGGAGGTGGAAGTAGACAGTTTTTGTGATGGAGGATATGAAAATTGGGTAGGCTCCTTTACAGGCACGCGCCACCCATCCAATTTTCCAGTATTTGCTTTGACTAAGAAACCCAGTGCATTTTGGTACGAACCTTGCTTGAAGTATATTTTAGAAATCGCTTCTTATCCAGGACTGGATGTTGGATAAGCAGTCTGACAACACAGAGACAGGAAAGGGGGTTTAGAGATGGATCTGTAGTTTGCAAGGACAGAGGGGTTGAGGGTGGGTTTTGTGAGGAGGGGATTGATGATAGTAATTTTGAAAGGGAAGGGTCTGTAACTGAGGAGATGGAACCATTTACAATGTCAGCTAAAATGGGGGTCAGGAAGAGAAGTTAGGTGGTCAGCAGCTTCGTGGGAATGGGTTCAAGGGAGAAAGAGGTGGGTCTCGTGGACAAGATGAGCTCGGAGAGGGCATGAGTGGGGATAGGAAAGAACCCAGAGAAAGGCATGGCTTCAGGGGTGGGGAAGGGGGGGAGCCTCGGAGGAGGTTTAGTTTTGTGGGCAAGGAGAATATCATTAATTTTCAAATTCTCATCCGATTGTAGGATGTCCTCTGACAGTAGTGTGTGCAATTACAGGTCTGGTTTGGTTCAGAAGTGACATTTTGAACCCTTTCACATGTCTCCAGGCAACAAGGAATGAGAGTGTGGTTACTTGAGGCCACAGTACTGAAGTCCTCAGATTGTGCCTGCTCTGGTGCAGGTGTAAATGTTGAATAAACAGCTTTTGCACGTAGTCACATACTTCCCGCAGAAGAGACCATTCAGAGCAGAGGGAGACATTTATTTTGGGGGGAGGAGGAAGAAGGGAAGAATCGTTCAACTTCGTTATATCAGAAAAATTGATAATAGTAAATGATCACAACCAGGTTCAGGGATAAATTAACACTGGGAATATTATGTTGGCTTTTATTTTATTCGTTCCTGGGATGTGGGTGTCGCTGGCAAGGCCAGCATTTATTGCCCATCACTAATTTCCCTTGAGAAGGGGGTGGTGAGCCGCCTTCTTGAGCCACTGCAGTCCGTGTGGTGAAAGTACTCCCACAGAGCTGTTAGGGAATTCCAGGATTTTGACGATGAAGGAACGGCGATATATTTCCAAGTCAGTATTGTATTTAATCACCAGCGGTTTATATGGTTTATGACTTTGATACAATCACTATTATTTATAACTTATCAATGTGTTTAATTAACTGTTAGATATTTCGCATGCCTTTGGATGCCGAGGTACGTACAAAAGTCAGGGACGTTGCAGGAAAAGTCCAAGATCTCCAGCTCGATCCACTTCAGGGCTACATGTATTGGACAACAGCACAAAGTGTAGAATATGCTCGGATAAATGGTGACCAACCAGGCATGTTTGAAGAGCTGCCTAATTTCTCTGGTAAACAGGTGAAACCAGACTTCAGACACTATTTGCACAGTTTAACCACGAGTTAAGTTTTGTGTATAAATTATTTGTGTTTCTAAATATTTTGTTTTTAGATTTCAGGATTGACTCTGGATTTTGACCTTGGAGCATTATATTGGCTTACTCAGGATAATACCCGACTTGAAATAAATCAGGCTGAGCTCATCAGGAAAGGGTAAGTGAATAAATGGAAACAGACAATTAAAACAACACTCATACTGCACTTTAAGAAATACTTGCATTTATATTGCGCCTTTCATAACCTCAGGATGCTCCAAAGCACTTTACAGCCAATGAAGTACTTTCTTGAAGTGTAGTCACTGTTGTAATGTAGAAAACGTGGCAGCCAATTTGCACACAGCACGCTCCCACAAACAGCAATGTGATAATGACCAGATAATCTCTTTTAGTGATGTTAGTTGAGGGATAAAAATTGGCCAGGGCACCAGGAGAACTCCCCTACAACAACACAAAAGGAAAATACTGCAGATGCTGGAAATCTGAAATAAAAACAGAAAATGCTGGAGATACTCAGCAGGTCAGGCAGCATCTGTGAAGAGAGAAACAGAGTTAACGTTTCAGGTCGATGACCTTTCGTCAGAACTGGAAAAAAGCAGGAAATGGAACAGATTTTTAAGCAAGTGTAGGGGGTGGGAAAGGGGGGAGGGGATGAAAGAACAAAAGGGAAGGTCTGTGATAGGATAGAAGGCAGGGGAAGTTAAGAGACATTAAGAGATATTCAAGGCAAAAGGAGATGGTAATGGGACAGGTTAAGAAACAAAGGATGGCTCTAGATGAAGTGTAAATTGCGCTGGCAGAATGAAAGACAGCTGCCATGTGGGAGAGAAGAAAAAACGACACAGACAAAAAGTGTGGATGAAAAATATATATATGATGGGGGCCGAGGTTATGATCTGAAATTGTTGAACTCTATGTTGAGTCCAGAGGGCTGTAAAGTGCCTAATCGAAAGATGAGGTGCTGTTCCTCGAGCTTATGCTGAGCTTCAGTGGAACAATGCAAGAGGCCGAAGACGGTGAGGTCTGAGTGGGAGTGGAGCGGAGAATTAAAGTGACAGGCGACCAGAAGCTTGGGGTCCCCCTTACAGACTGAACAGAGGTGTTCCGCAAAGCGGTCACCCAATCTGCGTTTGGTCTCCCCAATGTAGAGGAGACCGCAACGTGAGCAGCGAATACAGTATACTAATTTGCAAGAAGTACAAGTAAACCGCTGTTTCACCTGGAAGGGGTGTTTGGGGCCCTGGACAGTGGGAAGGGGGGAGGTATAAGGGCATGTGTTGCATCTCCTGCGCTTGCACAGGAAGGTGCCAGGCGAAGGGGAAGGGGTGTTGGGGGTGATAGAGGAGTGGACCAGGGTGTCGCGGAGGGAGCGGTCCCTTCGGAATGCTGAAAGGGGAGGTGAGGGGAAGATGTGTTTGGTAGTGAGATCACGCTGGAGGTGGCGGAAATGGCGGAGGATGATCCATTGAATGTGGAGGCTGGTGGGGTGAAAGGTGAGGACAAGGGGAACTCTAACGTGGTTCCGGGAGGGAGGGGCAGGGGTGAGGGCAGAAGTGCGGGAGATAGAACGGACACGGTCAAGGGCCGTGTCAACCACAGTAGAGGGGAATCCTCGGTTGAGGAAAAAGGAAGACATGTCGGAAGCACTGGTATGGAAGGTGGCATCGTCAGAGCAGATGCAGCGGAGATGGAGAAACTGGGAGAATGGAATAGAGTCCTTACAGGAAGCGGGGTGGGAGGAAGTGTAGTCCAGGTAGCTGTGGGAGTCAGTGGGCTTGTAGTGAGTGTTTGTCAATAACCTATCCCCAGAGATGGAGACGGAGAAGTCGAGGAAGGGAAGGGAAGAGTCGGAGATGGACCATGTGAAGGTGAGGGAAGGGTGGAAATGGGAAGCAAAGTGAATGAAATTATCTAGTTCAGGGCGAGAACAGGAAATGGCACCGATACAGTCATCAATGTACCGGAAAAAGAGGTGAGGGAGGGGACCTGAGTAGGACTGGAACAAAGAGTGTTCCACATATCCCACGAAAAGGCAGGCATAGCTAGGGCCCATGCGGGTTCCCATAGCAACACCTTTGATTTGGAGGAAGTGAGTGGAGTCAAAGGAGAAGTTGTTCAATGTGAGAACAAGTTCAGCCAGGCAGAGGAGGGTGGTGGTGGATGGGGACTGGTTGGACCTCTGTTCAAGGAAGAAGCGGAGCGCCCTCAGGCCATCCTGGTGGGGGGTGGAGGTGTAGAGGGATTGTACGCCCATCGTGAAAAGGAGGCGGTTGGGGCCAGGAAACTGGAAACTGTTAAAGTGGCGGAGGGTGTCGGAAGAGTCGCGGATGTAGGTGGGAAGAGACTGGACAAGGGGAGAAAAAATAGAGTCGAGATAGGAAGAGATAAGTTCCGTGGGGCAAGAACAGGCTGAAACGATGGATCTACCAGGGCAGTCCTGTTTGTGGATCTTGAGAAGGAGGTAGAAGCGGGCTGTGCGGGGTTGGGGAACTATGAGGTTGACGGCCGTGGGGGTAAGATCTCCAGAGGAGATGAGGTCAGTGACAGTCTTGGAAACGGTGGCTTGATGTTCGGTAGGAGAACTCCCCTGCTCTTCTTTGAATTGTGTCATGGCATCTTTGACATCTACCTCAGTTTAATGTCTCTTCTGAAAGACAGCACCTCCGACAGTGCAGCAGTACTGGAGTGAAGTGTCAGCCTAGAAATTGGCCAGGTAAAAGAAACTAAAGTTTCTGTACAAAGACACTGTTTTCAAGCTGTTCAAAACATCTTGGATGATGCCAAGCAAGCAGTTTGTTTTGAAGGAAAGTGAGAAATTCATGATGAAGATGTCACTTTAATAGCTGTGAAAGTCAATCACTTTGCTTTGAATTAAATTCAAACTTGAGATTCTGGAGGACAGGAGTGTCTTTAATCTCAGCGTATCCCTTACCCACAAAAATGTAATTGTTATTTAAATGCAAAGTATTGATTACTAGGATCAGCAATACATTAATCTGATTATGTTCCTTAATAACATTGTTTTACACTCTATTTTCAACATGCTAAAGATGGATTGTAATTTTTCACTGAAATTTGTTCTGAAAACACTGCTGTGTTTTCTCATGGCACAGGAACAGACGTACAGTTAAAAGGATCTTATCTTCTGAATCTTTGAAAACCTCACAACATATGCTTCAGTGCTACTTTGGCAGATTGGTTTGGATTAATGAAGAAGGGGATTTGCAAATTGCAGAACTAGGCAAAAACCAAACTGTTGATATCTCTAGTGGTATGCCCTTTACAGCGTTTACTGTAGTACATCGGAAACCACTACCAGGTTAGTCAATACACATTTGGTAGATTGTGCTGCATATATAAATTAATAAAAGTTGTTCAAGCCACAAGCCACATTCAAGCCTTATTTCCCTTATTAGTGAGGCTCCTGTAAGGGAATAATAAAAAGCATTAGATATATGTGGGTTTGTGGGCCAGTTGATAAGATAGTGGTCTAAGAGTGTCGATTTTCTGAGATGAATTGAGTATATTTTAATAGGTTCACATTATGTTGCAGTTTAGATATGTTATTTATTTTGTGCCTATGCTCTGAAAAAATTGATCATTGCTTTGTAGTACATGTGTACCAATTCCCCTTTGTTATGCACTGGCTGTCTTCATTATGAGATATGCCCCATTCTGTATTGGCGGCATTATTTCTTGTAATTTCTGGCCTTGCCTCCAAATCTGTTCCTTTCCTGCCTTTGCTTCATTTGGCCTTGAATTAGTTTTTCTTCCCTGGCTTCAGTTCAGTGTTTCATGACTTTCCCTTCTTCTATTCTGGCTATGCGCTACCTCCTTGTTCTGCCCTTAACCTATATTTTCTCTGTTGGCCTAATTCCGTTGCATGCTAGGGGTGACAAATTACGTTTATTCAACCTTTCAGTTTGGAATATGCTTCACAAGACCTAATAAGCTTTTTTTGATGGCTCAGTGAGTTTATCCAGTGAGCAGCTAGGCCAAACAGACCAGAACATCTCTGGCTTGATCCCTGGTCTGTGTTAAGTTGGCTGATCAGGGTCGCATTACAATAGGGCTGCCAAAATCAGCTTCCATGTCCCTGGGTTAGGGAGGGGAAAATTTCATGTTTTTCATTCCTAACCCATGCAGTCCCATTAACTTGCTGAAACCTGCCACCTTCTGTCTGTGTCTTTGATAAACGACATGAACACACTAAATAGACCTTCGCTGCAGGCCAGTATCTTCAGTCTTGGGAATTAGGTTGCTTAAATAGAATGTAAACAATTAATGGCTCTTATATTTACCAGAGAAATGGATTATAGCTGGAAAGTACTTTTAGCATAAAGTACTTAATCATTTTATGTGCCCCACAGCATTTGCTTCCACGACATTCCTGTTTTTCATTCCTAGAGTTAAGTACAGAGCCCGGGTGACCTAGATTTATTAACAGAAAACTTAATTGATATCAAGCACATAAATCTCCATGGATTACATTCTTTAGTAGTCATTTAATTCCACCAAGATGCCTTTTTTAAAAAAAACTCCTCTTCTCGTCAAAACACTTCATTGCTATCCGATTCTCTAGTACGTTTGCTTAGTGTCTCCTCGAAGAAATTGGTTGGGGTGGGGGATGAGGAACTTCTCGCCACGCAACCAAACAAATCTCCTATAGGCTGACTGGAGAAGAGTCGCTATTGATGTAGAAGCGTCTGAGCCTCATTCAGTTGCACCTCCATCTGAAAGAGACTGCACGGAAATGAGAGCCCATAACAAGCTTTGGAATACTGTGGTTTATGATTTCAGTGCATGGCTTGAGTCACACGGGTAAAAAATAAGTCGCCCAATAACTTCTGAAGTGGTTGTAAAATCTTTGATACCACTTTCAGTACCAGATCAATTGTCCACTTTTGTATCAAATCTTTATATATTAAGAGTTTCTTGCAGTGCATATAGATTTGTTTAGTAATTATATTTGCATTCATTTATGTATTACTTTCCATTTAGATGGTTTCTCTAATTTCCCAGTTGTAATTCCTAATCCAGTTCCAGCGTCTTCATTTAAGATACAAGGAAACTCCTCCAGGATCTGCATTAAATGGGAAAGAGCAAGAAATGTGAACTATGGTATATTATATTATCGGTTTGAATCACAAGCTCTTTTGAAAGTTGAGGTATTTTGCTTTTTATATAGATTTTAGTTATACATTAAGTAAATTAGTTTTTGTTGATTGAACATGTTTCCTGCACTGTACTATGTGTTAATATTGTTGTCTGAAATATTGATGTATAACTTAGGCAGATCATTTACACTATATGGATATTAGACAACAGTATTTGATTTTGAAAATGAGTAAGTCCATGTAGTTTTTAGGAAGTACAGTTTAGCAATTCTCTTCAAGTGTGGCAGTCAATTTTCAAATATTACATACGTAGAATTACATAGAATATACAGCACAGAAACAGGCCATTCGGCCCAACCAGTATGCTAATAATACCCATCTTTACCTCTCCTCTGCTGCCCATGGTCCTATGACTGTTCCTGTGCTGCCTGACATAAAGTTGTGGATGAACAAGAACATTTTACAGCTCAATATTGGCAAGATCCAAAGCCCTGCTCGAACCCTGCCAAAAACTCAGTACCTTCGCCCCAAACCAATTTCCTCTGTTTGGTCCCTGCTGAAACGTCAGTTTCTTAGCCCCTGATACCATCCCTCTACCTGGATGCCTGACCCAATGTTGGACAATCTCTGTCTCTAGTTTGACCCTTAGCTGAGCTTCAAACCCCACATCCAATTCATTGCCAATCCTGCCTACTTCTACCTCTGCAGTGCTGTCTGCCTCTGTCCTGGTTGCCAATGAAAGCCTCATTCTTGCTTTTGTCATCTTTCCATCATCATCCTTGCCGACCTCCTGATCTCCATCCTGCAGAAACTCCAACTCATCCAGAACTGCACCATCCTTATCCTATCCTGCACAAGTCATATTAACCTATTACCCCATCCTTGCTGATCTCCCGTGGCTCCCAGTCACTCAATACATTGACATCAAAATCTTCATCTATCAGACTTGTTGCTCCCTGCTTCTGCAACCCTTCCCAGTTCTAAGTCCTTACTCTCACTCTCATTTACATTAATATAGTGCAGTTAATGCCATGAAACATTCCAATTCTGATCTACTCTGTGGTTCCACCCAAACCCTCCCAGCAATTGGCAGAACCTTTAGCCATTCGGTCACATAATCTATCCCTAAACACCTCTGCCTTTCTACATTTCTCTTTGCCTTCAAAAGCTGTCTTAAAACCTATTTGACTGCACTTTTGACATTCTCTCCTAATTTCCCTCCTCCTCCTAACTGGATCTGCATCCCAACTGTGAAGCATCTTGGGGATATTTTGCTACATTAAAGGCGCTATATAAATGTAATTTGCAAATTTAAAGGAATGCATCGATTGTACAAAATCGAAACAAGTATATCTTGTCTTTTAGGACCTCAGCACTCCTCATTATTGTATAAGTGGACTGGAACCTTTTATGGAGTTTGATGTCACAGTGAAACCATATACTTACTGGGGATCTGCAACAGAGACACAAGTCACCCTCTGTTCTCCAGAAGCTGGTATGGTACCTTTAATATTCAGTACCAGACTGATTCAGCTAGTTCTTGGAACAATTCATTTCATATACACAACATTTTATTTAACTCAATAAATTGAAAGTATGTTCCACATATTAACAGGTCTGTAATTTTGGAGAGACACAATACCTACATTACCTTGTGAGGCTTGATGACACAGAGGATAAGTTAACTGTTGCATATGACACTAAACCTGACCCCAGATAGTGTGGGAGTGCCCTAGCCTACTTTATTTTCGTTTTATCTGTCTTCAATCTGCTGATGTATCCTGCAACTTTTAGTTGGCTAAACCGATATGGGTCATGATTAAATTATAAGATGTTGGGGTCTTATTTGGGTCTTCCTTGTAAGATAATTATACAGTGTCAATGATGATTGTTCTAGCGAGATCTCTGCCAAAGCTGCATTGGGATGCGGTGGAAATTAGCAACATTTTTTGGGGGGCGAATGATAAATAGAAATGATGAGTTTTATAAGCATGTAATGCACTGTTTTTATAAAAAGAGCTAACTCATTCCTTATAAAGACTGACTACATCAATTAAATATGTAATTGGTTTATAATTTTATTCAGAAAATATAAATAAAGACATCCTGTGGTTTGGTATCTTTCTGTAATTCTGCTTTTTTATGAATATTAGAATTGTTAGAATAATCAGTTTTGCAGATATCATGGAAATTTTAATTATTTTGTTTTTAAATGTAAAGATTATTCAGTATTTAGTTGGTTTAACATGATCTTTTCAGCACCATCTGCTCCTGAAAATCCAAGGGTTTTTGTGAATTTGAGGAAGAACATCCTGGTAGATACAGTGAACATGGATGTGGAATTTAGGTGGAATGTGCCAGCCCAGACTAATGGCGTTCTCAGGGGTTACACTGTGTATTACACCACGGAAAACTGCTTGGGTACTCTCCAGGGTGCCACACTGATGAATGTGACTGCTGACATCACTACCTTCAAGATTACTGATGCTGACCCAAAGAAAACCTATTGTGTTCAGGTATGTGTAACTGGTCACCCCATCGTATACTTATAATAATATTTCTCTGTGGATACTTGGGCGCGATCTTGCCAGCCCTGGGGAGGCGGGTATGGAGGCGGGACTGCCAGGAAAATGGCAGAATCTGGGGGCGGGTGCTCATCCCGCCCCCAACCCGCCTCCGTGCCATCTTGCCAGGAGGCGGGTAGCTGACCCGCAGTGGGTCCCGTCTCCTTGGAGGCGGGAAGGGGATTACAGTCAGTTAACTGCCTGTTAACAGGTAGTTAACAGGCAGATAAGAGGATTATCCCCATTTTACCCACACAAGTGCGGGCTTCCCGAAGGCTCCGAACCCCGCCAGGGTCACCGAGGCGAGAAGTGGGTCTGCGAGGGTCGAAGGGGTGCAAAAGTGCGCTGTGAAGGTAAGTGATGGGTGCAAGTGTGGAGAGGCGAGTATGTGAGGTAAGTGGAAAGTGTTAGAAAAAGTTTGCTTACCTTTGTTTCTTCCTGCAGGCTTCAATCGTTGGGGATGCGGAGAGTCTCGCACCTCTGCGGCAGAGATGACAGATGGCCGTTGCATTCGCCAATGCAACAACCATCTAATTTCTGCTAAAGAAAGAGGTTTGATGAGTCTTGAATTCAAGAACTCATCAAACTACAGAGAATGTCAGTGTTTGACAGCTTCATAGCTGTCAAACGATGACAATTCATCTGTCAAATTTTTGACAGATGAAACGTCATACGCTGACATTCTCTGTAACCAGGCTTCCCCTTAATTGGCCTGCTAAACCCGCTGGGCGGGCTTAACAAGGTCAATCAAGGGAAAATAGCGTGGGTTGGCCAGAAGTCGATGGAGGCGGGACTAAAACCCGACAAGTGGGAAACCCGACAAGTGGGAGTCCCGCCTCCAAAAGCTCCCCATTGCAAAATCTAGCCCCTTGTTTCTGAAATTAGCTCTCAGTATCTTCTCATTATCGGTGTCTCCCAAGACTGTTTACATCTTTGGTTCACAGCAAATTGTAACGTAGACATTGTAAAACCAGTAGCTTTTTGATGCACACTACTTTCATTTAAGGGTAGAGCTTCTGAGCGGTGAAGTTCATGCAAGTTCAACACACCCGCACTACATTCCTGCATGTGTTACTTTTACACAACCGTAACCTGTTTGTATTAAACAGATTAATGCCTGTACAACAATAGCACCCAATCGAATATTGTAAAACTTCGTAAAATGTTATTATGTGAACATTTTGATTGGAAGTTCTATCCTTTAATGCACAAAACAGTCAACAACAACAATGGGGATTGGGCGGCACAGTGCGTTAGACACTGGCTTTTCACCTCTGGATCTAGTTTCAAATTCATCTGTCTGTTGGCTGGCCTATGAAAAATGAGTTTGGGCAGTCTCAGTTTCGTTCCTATTAGGCATAGGCATGCAGTGTAAAATTGTCTGTAATTTGGCACAGAATGGCTTGTCTGGGAAATGGCAAAAAACTAACACTTTGGGATGCCCTTCTGAAGTTGGAGTTGAGGGATGTTGGGGCAGTGTTCAGGAGATTTACTCTGCAACTGGCTTTCCTATATACTGTACCCGGGAGTGCTTCATGTTGTAACTGGGTGCCTGAAATGCAAAGAGTTTCATTCCTCAGCAGTAGCATCCTCACTTTGATAAAAAAAATTCTCCTGAATATTATTTGAACAAAAAAACCTTCAAGTAACAGAATGATCAATTGGATTTTTTACAATGGCTTTGTATGTCCACCTTGTGTTTTGAATTGCTTTATTAAAATTTAACTTCTTTGTAACATATGTTGTTACTTTTCTAGGTGGAAGGTTTTACAAATGCTGGATCAGGTAGCAGAGCGCATGTTCGAATGGGAAATGCAACAGGTCAGTGAACACATGGGAATAGAAAACACAGTAATTTGATTAATTGTTTAAAACTCTTTGGTATTAATCCTTTGGGTTTAAATCAGGCCAATGGGGCACTTAAATTCAAATTTGAAATAATGGAAATTGCTGAAATCTTAGAGGTAAATGACTTGATTAATGGGTTGAATACTTGACTTGTTTTAAGTTTAAAATGGACCTGCTCAATTTAAGTGTATGTTAAGTGTTTTTGTTGAGAGTCGAAATGTTTTCCCATTCATTACTGCAAGATCCTGTTCTATGAAGTGTATTTTTTCACTTTCACAGTTTATATCAAAGTAATGTAGTTGGCAAAGTCTTTGCAGTATATACTGGGAGATAAAATGAAACACATTATCAATATGCAGCTAACACAGAATCTGCAGACAGAATTGTTTTTCGTCTCAGTATTAGAGGAGAGAAACTCGGGCTGTTGAAATGGCTGTCAAATTTTGTGGGGGGGAGATGGCGAAGAAGAAGGAGAAACGATTGAGCTGGTCTGTTAGCTGGTGGGTTTTCACTACTGTAAACGCCTTTTAAAATATTATCTTAGTTACATTCTGTTGAATGGCCTGAGTATTGAAGTAAACCATAACTAATAATCCTGCAAACAGTTACAGGCTCAGTGCCATATCTATTGGCCATAAAGGACAAACTGGTCACTCTTTTGGATATGGACACTGGGAAAACCATACAGACAATGCCGGTTTCTGCTGTTACTCACATGGGTTACATAATACAAGCACAGAGGATATATTATTTGACAGAAAACCTGATTATGAGTACAGCTTTGGATGGTAAACACAAAACGCAGGTATGGTTTTCCTGTTCAATATTCTCCGAGTAGGATTTGACTGACATCGTGCATTTCAAGCTACAAATCCAACTAATTAAAAAAATATATACTTCTTGAATTCTATTGACAGCTTATTGAGAGTATTTTGTGCAGTGCTCCCAAAGGAATGACTGTTGACTGGATCGGGCAAAAGCTTTATGTGGTGTTGGATAAACAGGAAGATGCAAACAGTTCAATCTGTGTACTGGATCTCGAATTGCAAGGAACAAACCTCGAGAAATTAGTGTCCAGCAGCCAAAATATTTACTCAATAGGGATATATCCACAGAAAAGGTATTTATACTGGATCTAAAGAAAGTATATATTTATACGTTAATTGGAATAAATTCTTTTTGGACAGAATAAATAAAATTGTTTCTCTTTTTTTCCCCCCACTATCAGCATCCTGTTTTGGACCCAGTCATTGTCTGGAAAAATAATTTTAGTGTCCTACAGTTTAATTGATCGATCACCTAGAACTCTTATTGCCCCTCATTTGGAAATTGATCGCTCTGTTCCTGAAGCAACTGATTGCAACTGCACAGCAGCCAAGCTTCAGTTAGATGGAAACTTAGCTGTTGATACTACAGGCTCCAAGCCTGAGAGACTTTTTTTCACTACCCTTGATCATGAAGTCTGGGTCTCTGATTTGAATGGCTGCATATGCTGGAAGAAAATTAATTCCACAGGAGCTACAGGTATATATCATAACACAATTACTCTTGTATCTGGGGGAAAAAAAACCCTAAAAGCCTTACCACAAAAACAGAAAAGATCTTCACTTCTTCAGATATATTTTCCTCTAGTTACTAATGTGAGTGAAAAAGTGGTGGAAGTATAAAAAATGCGGATACTCGTTTTATACGCTGGGGGAGAAAATTGGGTTTTGGTGCGGAACTGGCGCTAAACCGATGGCACATTAAAAGTACGCGCCCGAGGATAGGTGACCCAAGGCTCCCCCGAAACTGGGTCTCTGGCGTCATCTCCCAAATTTTGGCGAGCTGCAGATGCCAATTGGGCGTCCTGATTCCAAAAATAGGTCAGTTCAGATGCCGAATCGGTCCAAAGGTAAGTCCTGGCAGGGGTTGGGCGAGGCGAATGGGAAGGGGCAAGCGCGGGTCAACAGCAATCCTGCTCCTCCTGGCTCCACATCAAGCTAAGTGGAAAATTACCTCTTCTTCGATGGCCTCCAATGGTCCCTTTAATGACCGCTGGTTGGGTCACCATAGATCCGGAAAAACTGAGCAGTGCAGGTTCAGTGCATGCTCCGCTCAGTTTTTGGCCAGTTTAGCATCGGGTCCTGAAATGGGCATTATGCCCCTGATTACCATATTCAAGAGGCCTAATGCCTGTTTCAGGCAAGTGTTCTGGGCGACTAAAAGTAGTCCGATCCAAAATGGTGGCCCTCGAACTTCAGACGCAGATCCCGGCCTGATTTTCAGTGAGTTTTTCAGTCGTTTTATGCCTGACAAATGAATGAAAGGAGATTGAATTTTTCACCCTCTAACTTTTTTTGCTCACGGTAGTGGCCGGAGGAAAATACACCCACTTATTTCTTACAGCCCACCAGAAGCTAATGAATAAATTTGATTTATTGCAGGAAATTACGATGACTGAGAAAGAGATTAGTGATCGGAATGGAAAATAAGGTCAATTTTTGGTGCTCAGGGTAGGATTACAGCTGTGTATGTAGTTCTGGGGCCAGAATGTGCATGAATGGTTTAGTCACAAGTAAACTTAAAAGCCCAAAACAGACATTAGAGATTTTAGGTTTATTTTGAACCATCTGTTGCTTTGCTATATGTCCTTCAGTATCATTAGTGCAAAAAGGCCAGTGCATTATTAGGGTGAATGGACTCCATGGATGAGGAAACTGTGGTAACAAACAATACAAGCACCACAGTTCATGTCAGGGCCCCTGGGTTGGGATAGAGGGAAATTAGCCAGGACTCCCACTCCTGATTTCTATCTAGTGGTCTGTGCTGGAAAGTGCCTATGTGTGGACATCAGACGAGGATGTGACAGCCTCAGCAAATAAACTGCCAACAATAGCAAATCATGAATGACCGCTTGCGGAGGTACTAGAGGACTACGAGCATCTGTGGAACCATAGGTGAAGAAGGAAGAAAATTGGGGATGATGATGATGGAATAACAGGCCAGACATCTATTGTGTGTAGTGCAAACAAAGGAAAGTCACATTCAAACATCAGACCATTTTCAAGCATATAACTTCTCAAAATTACAGTGGCGTGAAGTATCTTGTACCTTGTATTACAAAGGAAAATGTTCACTGGCTAGTTTTTCAAAATGAACCTGGACTATGTGAAATTACTGTAAGAGCAAAGATTTTCTCCAGTCACAAGGTTCATTTTTCGCTTATATTTGTGATGGGGCCATTGATGGATACAGGAAACCTTTCCATTTTATGAACCTCACTTTCAATAAAATTTATATTTGCATGAGAGCAGAGAAGATTAAGTGGAGATTTGATCGAGGTGCTCAAAATTATGAGGGATTTTGATAGTGTAAATATGGAGGAACTGTTTCCACTGGCAGGAGGGTCGATAACCAGAGGTCGCAGATTTAAAGTAATTGACTAAAAAGGCAGAGGGGGCGATGAGGAGAATTATTTTTACGCAACCAGTTGTTGGCGATCTGGAATGCATTGCCTGAAAGGGTGATGCAAGCAGATTCAATAGTAACTTTCAAAAGGGAAGTGGGTATATACTTAAAAAGGAAAACATTTGCAGGGCTATGGGAAAAGAGCAGGGGAATGGGACTAATTGGATAGCTCTTTCAAAGAGCCAGCATAGACACGATGGGCTGAATGGCCTCCTGTGCTGTATGATTCTATGAACATTTTCCACAGATTTTGCTGCATCTTCACTGACGGTGAATTCAAACGCTATTTATTGGATAACTCGAGATGCTGATCAATCAACGGTTTATATGGCTGATAAGTCCTCGGGGAATGTTCTATCTGAATATCAAGATTCATCTCTAGTTGCAGTGGTGGCATTCAGTGAACTGTCACAGCCATACCCAGGTAAAAGGACAGCAGTTAGGAACCTAACCTATAAGTTACTGCATTTTGAATACACAGGATATGTTGACTGTAATTATAAAACTTATTCAACTTGTTTAGCTGGCACAGGATTATAAGGGGCATCACAATTCAATGTTATTTCTTACTTATTGCATCTTTGAGCTAAAAGTTTTGCCTTATTTTAGTCCACTTTTTTGAGCCTTTGATACAAGTTCTACAATACAGCTCTGAAATAGATTCTACCGCAAGGCACTTTGAGCTAAAAATTGAGTAGTGCCCCATTTGGGGCGCTAACAGTGCCCCGGAAAAATTAGCGCCCCCGCACCGGAAATTGAGGCGCTGAGAGTCAATATTGCGGCACTATGTGCTTAAAGGGGAGGGGCCTTGCGCAGCGCGACCCGGGGCCCAGCTGGGCTCCCCGGGGATCAGGAGTGCCGGCAAAAGAGCCCGGCAATCAAGAGAAGTGCTGGACTCTTGGAGCGTAGTCGGCACTCCGCGGGGCGGGGGGGGGAGCCGTTCAGGAGGCCGGGGACGGGAGCGTAGGCAGGTGCTGGCAGGCGGCCAGCAACAAAAATGGCCGCCCCGCACCTCGCCTTTCAATAGCGCCTCCCCGGCTGCAGGTAGGCCCCCCTGACCCCGTCGGACATTGTGTCCGGCGGTAAGTCAGGGGGCGCTCCCGAAGATCGCGGCCAGGGCGCGAGTGGGGCGCTGCACACAGCAATGACGTCATCGCCGGCGGTGCAGCACCGCGGGGCGCTGAATTTCGCGGGAGGCGTGGGCGGCGCCGCACTTGGGCGCTAGTTGCTTTGCGCCCCGTTAGTGCCCTAAGAGGGCGCAAAGCAACCCAATTTTTCCCCCTTTAAATCTCCCTGAATACCAAAGTACTTACTCATTTATCTTGTGGAACTGCTTCCCTTTCTGTAATGTGATCCAGCTACCTGTGTTTGGAATGCATCTTATTTATTTGGAGATTGACTGCAACACCAAATGTGTTGTCACATTTGCAACAGTCCAATTTTGGCTATGGACGTTCCTTGATGTCGGGGAAGGGTCCCATAGGAACTCATTTTTCTGACCCCTGCATCTAAGCTGAGTTTAAAAAAAAAAAATTACAGCCATTACAAAATGTTGGTAATGACACTTTGCTCTGAGAAGGAAAATGAAACTACATTGTGACTAGTATTCCCTGTCTCCAAAGAAATGCCATTTATATTATAGCACGGCTTCTGAAGACGGGGCTACTTCTGGGAGCAGCGTCTTAATAAGTGGAATAGCTGTTGTAAAAGTGACAATCTAAACATCTGTTTTTCTTTTTAGAACCACAGTGTCTAATACCAAAGGCCTACACAAGTGCACCAGAAGTATTAAATAAATCAGATACTAGTCTGATCATTCACATTCCACCTGTGGAGTTCTCATCTGCATGCTCTGAGATTAGCAAGCCCACTCCCACTTACATTTTGCATTATGCAAAGTTCCAGGATAGTGACATCAACGTCAACTGCACCCATGGAATTCAGTGTTATAAAAAGGTAAGTTATTTGGGAAAAACTAATCACATTTTCTCGATCTTTGATGTGTTTTATAAATTTTACCTGACTATAATATAGATGGGATTAAATGAATCATAGAATGGTTACAGCACAGAAGGAGGCTATTCGGCCCGTCGAGCCCGTGCCAGCTCTCTGCAGGAGCACTTCAGCTAGTCCCACTCCCCGGCCCTTTCCCCGTAGCCCTGCAAAATTTTTTCCTTCAGGTAGTTATCCAATTCCCTTTTGAAAGCCATCATTGAGTCTGCCTCCACCACCCTCTCAGGCAGTGCATTCCAGATCTTAACCACTCACTGCGTAAAAAAGTTTTCCCTCCTGTCGCCTTTGGTTCTTCTGCCAGTCACCTTAAATCTGTGTCCTCTGGTTCTCGACCCTTCTGCCAATGGGAACAATTTCTCTCTATCTACTCTGTCTAGACCCATCATGATTTTGAACACCTCGATCAAATCTCCTCTCAATCTTCTCTGCTCCAAGGAGAACAACCTCAGCTTCTCCAGTCTATCCACGCAACCGAAGTCCCAGTGAATCCCAGTCTGAAAGAACAGTGGTGAGGTTATTATTGTACGAAAGTTCGTGGACTGTTGATCAAGTCACTTCCTGTAACTGATTAACTTCTAACCTTTACAGAAAAGGTAAAATCTTTTGGCTTGAATTTTTCTTAAAGAGGAGTCTCCCTATCAGGGTCCCATTTAAGAATTAAACTATTACAAAAAATAGTGATCAAGAAACACCAGTTTTTTTTTTAATATTGCTTAAAGAATGAGTCTTGCTGACATCAAGGGTACTGGCTTGGAGTATTAGCTGACTCTTAACTATGTAAAGCAACTAAATTAACATCAGTTGACATAGCCATTAACCCAGTGTGCTTGAGCTATGTCTAGTATATGTTAATTCGGTTCTGTCATATATTTGGGCTTAGTAACTTTTCTGAACTGTACTCCTCAGCACACACTATTAAAACAAGAGTGAAAGAGAAATCACCAACAAAGTTGGTCCTAATTCTTTTTAAGCAGGTTGATTTTCTCCCAAAGCATTCAGATGGTGAGATTCCACCTTTTAGTGTCGCAGTATTCAGATGTAAGAAAGATTGATTTAGTTCAAGTTATGCTTATTTTTAGTGAAAGTATTTTATCTGCTGACCATGACTGTTCCTAAAAATGACTCTTACAAAAGTTAGCTGACCTTGCGATATTAAGCACACATATTACATCACTAAACAAAACTAATTTGGATACAAGCTATATTGCTAAACAAAGTTCATTTAAAAAACATATTATGGCAGTACTGTCACTGGAAGCGATTGCCATACCTTGCCTGGCTCTACTCTTACCTATCCAATCATAGCCAGAGCATCTCTACCATATGCTTTTCTCCCCACTCCCATACCCTCACCAAGGGATACCTCACCGCTTTTTAATGAAATATACTTTTTACACATATTTATAATCCTCTCCATAGTTTTCACATCATTTCATAGCGTTTTCTTGTCAGTTTCCTCCCCACCTCTCCTCTGCTAGGGTGCCCTGTGGTCCTCGCGAAGTAGCCATTATTTATGTGTGAACCATGCTGCTGACTATCAACAGATTATTTCTCCATGGTGGCACTGCAGTTGAGCCCATCCTGTCCTTACTCTACATTTATACTGACACACACCTCGGGGTCACTGGATAGCAATCAAGAGCAGGATCCCTTTTGTATTTTCTCTAACCCAGAAGCGCTGAGGGCAATTGTAGCATGCCAACTACCGCACTGATTGGGGGGTTAAACCTGGCCATGTATGGCTCAGCTGCTTATTCGATCAAGTTGCTGAGCTATTGGGTGAGCATATAGGGCTAACTTTATCAAAAGAAAAGTTGTTGTGCAACAGAAATGATCAGAAGATGAGTGATCACTAGGCTAGTATTGGTCACCTCCTAATAGCTGTGCTGAACAGCATAGGCAGAGGGCGGGGGGTATATGTCATGCTATATTGGTTTCAATGGGGCAAAAATAATAACGAAAAATTAAGAATGTGATGTCAAACTCACTCAGTGTTTTAATGGAGTTTTTTTCAGGCACTATTTGAATGTGACGTACTCAAAGAATTAGTCTAATTGTTTTCCTACTTTTCTTAATATGTTTTCACACTGGTGGATATGCAATTAAAAATACAGAACCAGCACAGAAGAAAATGCAGGGAAGGTAGAGAAAAAAATGTTACTCGGTCAACCGGAAAAGTCTGATTGTAACCTGGAAAAGCCTGATTGTGACCTGGAAACACCACATTAAAAATGACTTAGTTTTTCTGTGTGTTTTTTATATTTTTCGAACAGGAAGTGCAGACAAACATAATAGAGCTGAAAGGGCTGCAGTCTTACACCAGATACCTCATGCAAGTTTCAGTGAAAAATCATTACGGAGATATGTCAAAGAAACTGGGTCCGCCAGCAGTAAACTGGACAT
Source organism: Squalus acanthias (assembly GCA_030390025.1). Classification (NCBI taxonomy): domain Eukaryota; kingdom Metazoa; phylum Chordata; class Chondrichthyes; order Squaliformes; family Squalidae; genus Squalus; species Squalus acanthias. The sequence goes on from CM059429.1 coordinate 150,053,464, forward strand.
GGTTTGGAGGTGATATTTTATGGGGTGATCGTAATTTATCATATATCAATTGTAATGAGATAATCTCCATCGAACTACATTATAATTGCACATATATTGTATATCCATGGTGTTACCTGATCATGTAAAATTATTGCTATGTGATCAGCTCTTTACCATCTTGCTTGCTCCAAAACAGAACTACATTATGTTCCACATAGAATCAACAAGACTATATTATAATATATGAAATGGAATTGCAAGAGAACAATGTTCCCACGCAGCCGGCTTGCTGGCTGTTCAATGCAAAAACTACGCATGCGTGGTATTTAGACTGGGCTGTGGGGGCAGTGTGCTGCCAAAAATTTTTTACAGGGAGCATTGCAGGAGAACCAAGCAAATTTTTAGAACAAAATACTCAAACGTCTCTTTTTTTAATCTAAAACTCCAATATAAACAGTCACAAGCTATTATTTTTTCCATCTGCTCTGAAATAGATTCCTTCCATGTGGCGTTTGTTCAATTCCTGAGAAACATTGCAGTGGAGAATTTGGGGCATTTGGAATCAGCATTGTTTGATTTTTTTCCAATGGCTTTATTTGGTTTATGCCTGGTAATCATTTTCTGTTTGGTCTCCAGGCAAGTGTCACCAGATTTACTGTTGTTGGGTTATATGTTAATTGGGGGCAGATTGGTGATCATTGCCACTCGTACTTGATTTTTCAATTAAAAAGCTTCGGCTGCGATAAGGACCCAGAAAGCAGCCTGTAGAGGTTTATGTATCCCTTGAAGTGCCTGAAGCTGTGTATATATAATAGGGCAGGACCTCAATGGTGTAGATTCATGGCAGTAAAGAGGTAGTTTATTACATAATAAAAACAGAAAATGCTGGAAATACTCAGCAGGTCAGGCAGCATCTGTGGAGAGAGAAACAGAGTTCACGTTTCAGGTCGATGACCCTTCGTCAGAACTGGAAAAAGTTGGAGATGGAACAGGTTTTTAAGCAAGTGCAGGGGCAGGGAAAGGGGGGAGGGGAGGAAAGAACAAAAGGGAAGGTCTGTGAGAGGATGGAAGGTAGGAGAGATTAAGAGACAAAAGAGATGATGGTGCAAGGCAAAAGGAGATGGTAATGGGACAAGTTAAGAAACAAAAGATGGCTCTAGATGAAGTGTAAATGGCACTGGCAGAATGAAAGACAGCTGCCATGTGAGAGGGAGAAAAAAAATGGAAAAAAAAGATAGGGGAAGAGGTTATGGTCTGAAATTGTTGAACTCGATGTTGAGTCCCGAAGGTTGTAAAGTGCCTAATCGAAAGGTGAGGTGCTGTTCCTCGAGCTTACGTTGAGCTTCTTTGGAACAGTGTAAGAGGCCAAGGACGGTGAACTTAGTTTATTACATGCTGGACAGGATGCCTCTTCTTCCCCTGTCTGAGACATTTAGATATTAAAATAGGTACTTCATTCAGAGATTGGAAGGCAGCTGTATGGAGATCATGAGTTTCAGTAGGCAGAAAAATCTTGTGCATAATTCGGCTTCCCTTCTCATTTATAACTTAAAATAAATTACTGATCAGATAACCAACCTGTATAAAAAGTATAAGACTGAAATTGCATCTTATCTCTTATTGCCCATAGTAATGAGATCTTTTTGACGTGAACTGATGTAATTGATTCAGCAGGTATTGAGGATCATGTTACTATGGATTGAATAGCGGCCATCAGTGACCCAGTTTATTTATAAGAGAAAAGTAACCTTGATTGATCAGAATTTTGAAATCTCAGGGGAATACATTACTTGTATGAATTGAACAAACTTGCAATTACTAATTTAAGATGGGTTATCCTGCACTTAATTGCATATCGTTGTCATGGCAGCTATCCGATCAGTGCCATTTTTCTAATTTGCTCTTGAGACGTGGGCAACACTGCTAAGGCAATATTTATTGCCCACCCCTCTGAGGGCATTAAGAGGCAACGACAGAGTGAAGTCGCACGTAGGGTAGACCGGATAAGGGTGTCAGAGTTCCTTCCCTGTAGGGCATTAGAGAACCAGTTGGGTTCTTTCAACAGTCTGGTAGCTTTCATGAGCATTTTTTTATTCCTAGCCCACAAATTACCAGATTTATTCAATTCAATTTCACAATTTGAACTTGTGACTTCTGGGTTGTTAGTCCAGTACTATTACCATTAGGCTAGTGTATCTGTTTTCAGATAACTATAAAATGTAGTCTCAAAGGAGTATACTTTTTAATGTAGTCAATCGCTTTAATTATTTCATGAAATTGACAATATTTAGTGTCATTACTTGTTTGAACTCTCATGCTTGGTGCGATCCATTGGTCCAGTGTCCTGTGATTCCTCATGTGGTGAGCTCTTAGTCTCAGCTGTGATGCTGCAGAGAGATAAAGGGGGAGAAATTCAGTATCGCCCCATTTGGGGCGCAATTATCGGCCGGACGCAAAGATTAGCGCCTGGCGCTAATTATCGCCACCGACTGCAAACTTGACTTTTATCGCCCCTGGAGGTGATTGGAGCGCTAAATCAGGCACCTCACACCTGTCTTAAGGCGCAAAGGCCGAGGAGCGAGGCGCTACCTCAGAGCGCTGGCGAAGCTCATGTGATGTCAATCAGCAATGGAACACACACACAATGGCCCCGGCCAGTTCTTAAAGGGAATGGTTGATCTTGCTTTCCATCCACATCCTGCTCATTGCAGCCTTGAATCTCGGCCTGGAGAGACCTGCACATCAAATCTGCTGGAAAGAACAATGGAGAGTACCAGGGAAAGAGCTCAGAGTGCAGCCCCCACAGCCGCTTCTAAATCGATACAAGGAAGGGCAAATCAAAATGAACCTGCAAAGTGCTGCTCAGTACCCCAAACTCCTTCACACAGCGTTGAATCTCTCCAGAAGTCTCTCTCCCTCTCTCTCAGAATGCGTGGTTCGAAAATGACACCAACAATAAAAGGCAGGCAGCGGTCGCCTTTAAATAGCGCTCCCTCAGACCCTTCATGACTGCAAAACGCTCCCCTCAACCTGTCGTTGCTAGCGTCAGGCGGTAAGGCAGGGGGCGCCACTCAATATCCGCTCCGGGGCGATACCGGGGCGTTGCGCACTTGACTGATGTCACGATCTGCCGGCGCAGGAGATCGTGGCGGTAGTGTTCAGCGTCGCCACAAAATGTCGAGTTAATTTCGCGAGCGGCACAAACATCGCCGCGCCTGGGCACTAGATGATTTGCGCCCTCTTAAGGCGCTAATGGGAGGCGCAACCAACTGAATTTTTCCCCCAAAGTGTAAAAAGATAATTGCTTTGCAGGGGGCGCAGAATCATCAAGAGTTGGTCTTGAGCACCTCGTAGTGGCAGGTTATAGAGCAAAACATGCCAGGCAATGACTATCTCCAACAAGCGAGAGTCTGACCACCTCCCCTTGACATTCAACGGCATTACCATCGCCGAATCCCCCGCCATCAACATCCTGGGGGTCACCATTGACCAGAAACTTAACTGGACCAGCCACTTAAATACTGTGGCAACAAGAGCAGGTCAGAGGCTAGGTATTCTGCGGCGAGTGTCTCACCTCCTGACTCCTCAAAGCCTTTCCACCATCTACAAGGCACAAGTAAGGAGTGTGATGGAATACTCTCCACTTGCCTGGATGAGTGCAGTTCCAACAACACTCAAGAAGCTCGACACCATCCAGGACAAAGCAGCCCGCTTGATTGGCACCCCATCCACCACCTTAAACATTCACTCCCTCCACCACCGGCGTACTGTGGCTGCAGTGTGTACCATCTACAAGATGCACTGCAGCAACTCGCCAAGGCTTCTTTGGCAGCACCTCCCAAACCCACGACCTCTTCCCCCTAGAAGGACAAGGGCAGCAGGCGCATGGGAACACCACCACCTCCAAGTTCCCCTCCAAGTCACACACCATCCTGACTTAGAAGTATATCACCGATCCTTCATCGTCGCTGGGTCAAAATCCTGGAACTCCCTTCTTAACAGCACTGTGGGAGTACCTTCACCACACGGCCTGCAGCGGTTCAAGAAGGCGGCTCACCACCACCTTCTCAAGGGCAACTAGGGATGGGCAATAAATGCTGGCCTTGCCAGCGATGCCCACATCCTGTAAACAATTTTTTTTTTTTAATTGTCAGATGTGCAGAAGCAGACCACCTGCTTGCCCTCTCAACCAAGAGTAATGCATGTTACAGGGAGACCAACACAAGGCAAGGGGGCAATATCTCTTTATTAAAGCCACTTAATAGTATGTGTGCATGTGCGGACTGATTAATGAACCATTAGTTTGTAAACATAAGTTTGAGTATGCTCTTGGTTTTAAAAAGTCATCAAATTAATATATTCTGCGTAATATTAATTTGGTAAAAACTGTAATTTAGATTTTACAGGACTTTATATTTGGTAGACAGTCATGTAATCATTTTATTGAGTTACAACAACATCTTGCATTTATAAGCAGTCCTCACCTGCAGGAAGACAGCTCAGAGCACTTTACAGTAGGAAGAAAGGGATACACATGGTGGACACATAACATGGGGAATGGGGAAAGCAGAGGAGAATGGAAAGGAAAGGAGAGGAGAGGAGCAGGGTTTTGAGGGGGTTCTTTTAAAGTGAGTGGAGAGGATGCTTGCATGGGTATACAATAGGAGATCATCATTCGGGTAGGGTAGACAAAACTTGTTTTATAGATAAAATGTAGTTAATAGATGAAGTAGAAATTTTATATATAATGCACTTGTTTTTCAGCAGAAGAAAATGGATATATATATTCCTGCTTTGCAAGCTGATGGCTGTGCTGTGACCTAAATCAGCAAGTATCCCCAGCTCACCTCACAGCCTGTCTTTAGTCTCTGGAAAATGATTGTTTCCATGTCAGATGTGGCTGACAGTCAATCACAATGAATAAAAAAATCAAACTTGGATGACCTCAGAGTGCAGAGCCAAAGTGGAAACTGATGGAGCTTAATTACTTAGTCATGTTTTACGCTGCAGTCTATGTAAGATTGATTTGGAGTCTCAGGCATTTGAGATGGAGGGTCTTACTGTTTGGTTCATTGGAAGTGTCAGTTTTAAAAATGCTATGCAGCAGAGCACCTTTTAAAATATAGTGGACATATGCCTGCGATACTGTACGTAGAATAGAACAGTATATACTGATACCCACAATTGTATTTTATATCATTACAAGTCCCATCAGCACCACGACTGGTAGAAGTACTTGTGCTGTCAGACCGCAGAGTGAAAGTTTCATGGGCTGCACCTCTGGAACCCAAAGGACCTATGGAACAGCTTCGATTCCAAGTTCAGTATAATGGAAATAACTACTGGCCTGCTGTGCCTGTAAGATTAGACCAACTGGCAGATGGACAAAGACAGATTGAACTAGCAAACCTTAAAGGTGGAGCTGAGTACTGGTTCCAGGTAAGCTAAGAATAAATATTTATAATGTTGTACTTAGTGTTTTCTGTCTCCCATACTATAGCGTTGTGAGGCATCAGCTGAACTGTTTTATACTAGGCCAGAGGGCGTCAAAAGACCATTGTTTTTCCATATTAAAAAGGAAAATGCAGGAAGTAAGTATCCATCAACTCCTGAGGGAAAAGTAACTCTCCTCCACAGTGAAGAAAGGCACAGTTTCCCCACACCGTGCTGACCAGACAAGTAAAACAAGATTAGGCTCCTTCACCTGTAAAATTGAAGAGACCCAGAAGCTTTACACCCACTCCCCTGCTCTACCTGACCCATGTCAGGCCTTCAGCCTCTGCATGCAGCAACCTTTTAGAATGATACAGCACAGAAGGAGGCCATTTGGCCCACTGTGCCTGCGCTGGCTCTTTGAAAGAGCGATCCAATTAGTCCCATTCCCATGCTCTTTCCCCATAGCCCTGCAGTTTTTTCCACTTCAAGTATTTATCCGAATCCCTTTTGAAAGTTACTATTGAATCTGCTTCCACCACCCTTTCAGGCAGTGAATTCCAGATCATAACAACTCACTGCGTAAAAAAATGTTTTCCTCATGTCGCCTCGGGTTCTTTTGCGAATTACCTTAAATCTGTGACCTCTGGTTACCGACCCTTCTGCCACTGGAAACAGTTTCTCCTTATTTACTCTATCAAAACCCTTTATGATTTTAAAATGACCTCATGGAATGCCTGTTTTGGCACACTACCCAGCTCTATTAGAAAGAGGAAAGTGTAGCTTGCCTCTCTCATGACTCATCATTGCTGCTAACAAGTGTAGAGATCGTGGTGCAGTGACCTGCAAGCTCCCAGCTGCTCCTCACACTTCCATATGCCAAGCTGGGAGCGCTGCCTGCCCTTCCCAGTCAGGACCCCACACTGAGCGCTTTAAACAAGAAGCACTCCAACCTTTAGTGAAGCTCCGAAAGCTTGTGATTTCAAATAAAGCTGTTGGACTATAACCTGGTGTTGTGCGACTTCTCACTTTAGTGAAGCAAATAGCTGATCTGTTGATTGCGAGAAAAAGAAGAGATACTCAATTTTACTGTAGTACTGCGTCCCACTTCATAGTCCCCCCCACATAGCTCATAAAGGAATCTACTGGTCGGAGAACAAGAGGAGCACTAAACTTCAACCCAGACTGGCTTCCGGTTACTGGCCCAGACCCACAGTGAGTGCCAGCTTTCAGGTTACAAACTTAATTAAGGAAAAACAATAGGACATGTTTCAAAAACAACGTATTCCTGCACAAATACGTCATTATAGCACAACGAAGGATTTCCAGATTTACGAGCCACAAGTGAATTTAGAGCCTGACACATGAAGGGCATCACTAGACCTGGTCAGCTTCTTCACAAGGGTGACAATCCACCTCAATCAATAGGATGTGTTCAGATGCTGTCTAAATTTAACACTTTTACCAGGAGTCAGCAATGGTTCTCAATGCTGGGAGTTCCTGCATACATAACAAATAGGGAACTTCTCCCTGACACTGCAAACTTTGGTGGGGTTAGTGTTGGCGTTCACCAGTGAGCAGATCCCAGCATATATAGCATATATGCCGTGATCAAAGGTCCGCAGGATTTCGGCTAATGCCTTCCTTGTTTACTCCTTTGTTATATGCGTGTGTGATACGATATTGACATACCTAGACATTGCGCACATTTGTGAAGTTGAGAGGTTGGCCCTAAGCTCCAAAAAGGCCACTCTTCTGGCAAAACCTCTTGGAGCAAGACCTTTAATACGGCATCCTTAAAAGGAGATGTCCTTATCCTTCCACTCCTTGCTATCATGCTAGATATTGGAAAATGAAATAATTCATAGGGCAGCTTTAAGGACTGCTGCGAGATATCCAACCCATTCAGCCCAGGCAATCTCTGCAGGGAGTGTCATGTTAATATGTAAATTACCTGAAGTAAGGTATCTGCCACTGCAACAGAACCACAGAATCGGCCGCCTTTCTTAAGTATCAATTCATATAACTAACACCAGAAATTTATTAGAGTTTAACAGATAGCTGGGAGCGATTAGAGGACAGTAATTTCTTCCAGAGGATCATATGACCTCCTAAACCATGAGAGTAAGATAAATGCTCACTTTTCACTCACATGTAGCAACGATAGAAACAGTCCATGAGGATGTATTAGTTTTGAAGTGTATCTCTTAATAATTTGGTAACTTGTTGTAAAAGTTCGTCTTTGTCATGTTGTTTGGCATGTTGTCTCAGATAATGTGTAAGTCATTCTGCTAAATGGGCAATTATTGTTGGCAGGTACTGAGTTTTCCCCCAGTTGGTGAAGCTTTAGCCGAAGTGAAACTGTCTTGCGAAAAACATTTCAGACTCCTCAGTCTCCTCGTCTTCTTTCGATTGGAAATACGACAGCAACAATTCTCTGGCAATTTACAACCAATCGTAACATGGAAAAATACTGGTTTGAGATTTCCCAGGTACCTGTCACTGCAACAGTTTAATTAAGTAGGCATTACGCTCAGAAATTTTAATACAGTATCACATCTCCCATTTAAAAATATATTAAGGGCTCGCTTGATGGCTGAGTAGATAAATGAATTTTGTGTGTGGTACCTCCTTTGCTATCTTTTTCTGTGGTCCACCTCTTGGGCACAGTCCTGACTGATTCTATTCCTATCTGCCCCACTGTAGTCAGTACATATCCTACTACAATGGCTTCTGCTCCCACCCAGAACAATCACCTTTGGGAGTCCCCCAAGGTTCCATCCTGGACCCCTCTTATTCCTTTTCTACATGTTGCTCCTCAGCATCATCATTCATGGGCATAGCTTCCAAATATATGCTGATAAGACCCAACACTATGGGCTGCATATTAGCTCGGAGGCGGGGAGGGAACAGGGGTGCTGTTTTGAGGTCGGGAAACCTGAAAGTGCGGCTTTGACTCGGTTCCTGCTGAATTTAACAGCAGGACCTGATTGACATTTTTTATCTCCATTTCCCGGCCGCAGCCAGGCAGATTGAGAGGCTGCCGCCTCCTGTCCTGCCACCGTTAAAACCGGAAGTGGGCAGATTGATGGCGGGTTTCAGATTTTTAACATTTTTATATGCCACCCGACCCAAACCCTGCCATTTTTGCGGGTTCAAATTCCCCCCTACCTCTCTGACACCACCTTAAACTTCATGTCCACCACTTTGCTGCCGTTAGCAAGACTGAAGCCACACGATTCAGCTACAACCAAAAAATTCACACCTTAGTTCCTGACACTATCCATCTCCTTGGTTATGATTTATAACCTCTGTGGCTAGGTTGGCCTTAAGCTGAGCTTCAAATCCTACATCCAACATTGCTTGCCTCAGACTTTACTCATCCACACTACCGCTGAAACCCTTATCCACACCTTTGTCATCTCCAGGTTTTACTTGTTGAGCATTCTCTTTGTTATCCCAACATGTTCCACCTGACCTAAACTCCAACCTGTTCAAAACTTCATTACCTGCATGAATTCCCACTTCCCTATGGCTCCTTTGCTTGCCAACCTTCATTGGCTTTCAGAGCCTCAGTGCATTGATATCTAAATCCATATCCACTTTTTAAATCCCTCTATGGATTTGCCTCTACCTACCTACCTACCTCTGCAACATGTGCCCTCTTCTGTCTTGACTCTGGCTTTCTTTCTATTCCCTTCCCCATCCATTCCACCATTGGTGACAGACTTGTTAGCTGTCTAAGCTCTTCACTTTGGAGCTCTCCCTAAACCTCTCCACCTTGCTCCTGCTCTCTCCACCTTGAAAAGTCTCCTAAAACTTAGATCTTTGTCTAGGCTTTTGGTCGTTTCTTCCAATACTTCTCCTACAGTTTAATATCCATTCTGCTTTATGAAGTTCCTTGGGACTTTTGCAACATCCAGGGTGCAATAGAAACACAATTTGCTTTTGTCGTGAATAATAGGGATTGATATTCAAGTGCCCCCAGTCATTAGGCGAGCGAAGCGAGTCCAGCACCCACCTGGTGAATTTCGCTGGAGGTTTGAACCATTTTGGAGTGATGTCGGGCAGCTCATCGATTGGATGGGCAGGAAATCCAGCATCTCCTTCACAGAACTGAGCCGGCAGTTTTCCCATAAAGGGGAAGGCCAGATGAACACATGGGGGTGGAGCGTGGAGGGCATTAATGCTTCTCCTGGCCCCACGAAAATTTTTTTTTTTTTTAAAAACTTAACTGGAGCACGTTCCTATAAGGATCACTGGTTTGAATGCTAGGGGAAAAATTCGGTACCTTAGCGCCTCCCGTTAGCGCCATCTGCTGGCACCAACGGGGCGCTAGAGCAGTATCGGCGGGGCAAGGCGAATCCAACGGCGCACGCCAAATGCCCCCCCTCCCCTGCAGCGCCGGCGCTAACAGTTATCTCCGGGAGCCTCAATGCCAGGTGGATCGTGACATCAGTGAGTGTGCAATGCTCACTGGCCGCCCAATATGCAAAATTGATTGTCACCACCTACCTGGAGGAAACAGCGACAGGGAGAGCTGGCATGAAGCAACAGGACGCCGGCTCCAGGGATGTTATTTAAATGGATCATTAGTAATGAATCACAGATGTAGGTTAGTGGAGTTTCAGTGGTTTCTTGTTAGTTTCATATAGTGCAACAGTCTCATTCTGTAATTTCAAGGTTATTTAGTATCAGGAGTGTCGTGGCAACTAAAAAGTAGCTACGTTTATTTAAAAAAATATATCAAACTGCTACATTTGGTTACATTAATGGGGGCTGTACTTTCAGTCGACCTCGGCCTCCTGGATTTATGGTGGAGGGAGCGGAGGCAGCGAAAAAGACTGGAACATGTGGTCAGAGGGAGGAGGTGGGCCATCAGGGCTCTCAACAAGAGGCCTTACCCTCCGAGGGTATTCCGAGAGCAATTCTCCTTCCTCCAATTAAGCGAGGAGCAGTATATTAGAAGGCTCCGCTTCACCAAGGAGATGGTCACAGAACTCTGCCACCTCCTGCAACCAGACCTCGAGCCTCAGATCAGGGCGACCACAGCGCTCTCAATGGCAGTCAAGGTCACCGTGGCGCTCAATTTCTTCACCAGCGGATCATTCCAGTCTGCAACAGGAGACATAGCTAACATCTGGCAGTTCGCCGTCCATCGCTGCATCCGGGAGGTCACAGAGGCTCTCTACAGTAGGAGAAGGGACTACATTTCCTTCCCAATCACCAGAGAGAAGCAGGTCGAGCGTGCATGTGGCTTTACCAGATAGCGACAAGGGCAATGGCAGTGAAGGGAGCAAGAATGCTGTCATCCTGAGAGGACAGCAGGTTCCTGCTCCACTGACCCACTACCACTCCCCCAGGGCAGCACCTCAGCATCCCTAACAATCTGTTGGAGCACAGATTGCTGGCCTGCTGCGACACCGTGAAAGCCCCGGTCGACGGTGGTAGACCCAACGACGATGGCAGCAGTCAGACCTTGCGTGGCATCAAGCTGAGATTGCATGAGAGCAGTCTGAGATTGGATGCCACCAAGCATAGACTGCATTACAGCACTAAGACGTTGCGTCGCTTCCGCCTGTGCTGCAGTGGAGCTGCCAGATCGCCCATCACACACGGCACCAGGTCTGGGTTGTCACGGACTCTCTGGGAGTCGACCATCCTTTGCAGACTGGAAATGATGGGCTCTGTGGTGTGCACAGAGCCTTGTGCAATGTTGGAGGCGGACTCCTCCACGCTCATTATCATTGCCAAGAGGCTCTCTGGCACCCTTGCCATTGCACCTATCATCTCCGTGTGCATGCCCATCACCCTTCTTCTAAAGGCCTCCCCATTGAGGTCTTCATCTGAGTCCTATGCAGCAGACTCCGGGGAGCTGGCCCCTGAGCTACCCTTTCCCCCTGGCCTTGCTGCAGCCCACTTGTCCCCTGTGCAGATCCCGCTACTATACTAGCCTCTAAAAAATGCGTAGTGCCAGTATCTGAGCTGGTGTCTGCGAGTGAGACATGCAGTGACGCGGTGTGTTCTTCTTCCACCTCCTCTTCTCCCACCTCGCTCTCAATGGTACCCTCAGGGACAGGCTGCTCAGGTGCTTGCTCATTATCTGAAAGCATAAACGCACAAGAGTTGGGTTAAGGTGAGGGGAGGTGGGCAGGAAGGGAGAAATGCATGCATACAGCATGATTAGCTGGAAAGTGCAAAACGCTTGTGGGCTGAGGGGGAAGTGGGATGTGAGAAGAAGGAGTAGGTATGAACATACCGTTGTTGTCCCCAAGGGGGTCAACGTCGCCGGTGGCTACAGCACCCCCCACCTGGCGCCCAATAATTTGCAGCACTCTATTTTCCAGCGCAGACAGTGGTTGGGTGTCGGCTTGTTCCCCGCCTATGTGCTCCTGCTCCCTCCTGTGAGCCACCTTGGCCTGCAAGAAAAAGGAAAGTGTGTGAGTGAGTGTGGAGCAATATGTTTGGGTGATTTGCTTGCCATAGTTGAATAGCTGTCATTGTGTGCAAGGTGTGAGATGTGGGTGTGAGTGTTGGTAGGTAGACATTGTTGGTGGCTGAGTGCTGGGGGTGTAGTGCTTTGGGCAGTGTATGAAGATTGTGGTTCAGATGGTGGTATGTAGCATTTGTTAGCATTCACTCACCCTGACCACCTGAGTGAGGTCGTTAAATTTGTTCCTGCACTGTTTGTGGGTCCTGGGGACCACAGTGTTGCCCGAGACGTGCTGCGCTACCTCCCTCCACATGGTGCGGACGACTTGCGGTGAGGGCCTCCTGCCACTTGTCGGGTAGAGCACCGCCCTCCGTCTCTCCACAGCGAACACCAAAGCCTCCAACGCTTGATCGCTGAATCTGCGGGCTCTCTCCCTGGGGCGTGGATCAGCCATGAGTACAGATGCTTCAGTCCTCTGGCTCCTTCTCCTTGACCTGCTGCTGCTTGCTGAGGCAGCTGCACAGCCAGCTATGCTGAGAATGAGGTTCTGAAGCATCAATGAACTTCCCCTTTAAGAACTCGAAAAAGCTTGTGGCAATCATGACTTGCACCTGATATTGGTCCACCCTTTGAGTGTAACGCCAATGAGCTTGGGCGTAAAGACATGAATTAGCGCTCCAATCATTTCTTTGAGCAGTGAGCATGAATTTTGCGTGCAGTCTAAAGCATTAGCGCCTGGCGCTAATTCTCCAACTTTTCTAATTATACCGCCCATTCCTGGGCTATAATGAATTTCTAGCAGCTAGTGTTTTCTGATCTCCGCTCGGTAAAGATTCTATCATTCTAAGTGGGCTTGTTAGAGTTGTCCTTAGGCTTGGAAGGGGAAGAATCAGTTCCCTCTTGGTGTTTAGTGATCCCTGCTGAAAACCTGGGTATGTAGAATCAAGGCCAGATATTAATTCTACACTAATCTACCATTTGGATTTGTAAACCCAAATGAAGAATACAGTTAAAATCTTATTAATGAGAAGGCAATATTCCCAGTTTTTTTTTTGTGGTGCTACTGTGAGCCAACCACTGGTCGGATGTGAAACTGGTGTGGGCTGACTTGGTTTTGTGACATTTGCTTCCTCTAGGAAAGTGCCATTACATGGCATCTCTCCAGACAATCCCAGGTGAGGTGGAGAACTCACTGGGTGGAGGGGGAACCCAAATTCCACCAATCTGATGGTGCGACAGGGTAACAATGAGCATTCCATAATAATCGTTGCAATGATGAAATGCAGGCGTCCTCAAAGGAGTTAATTGTGGAATGTTAACACGTAAATGCAGTTTTTGTTAAAGCATTTCGTTATCTTTTGGTGTATATTGTTAGTGTTCGTTTTTCATGTAGCTACTGCTACTTTACTGGAAGTATTGCAAGACTATTTTGCGAAATTTGTTCTTGCCCATGACTGCTGTTTTAATTGTCTGCTGTATATTTTTTCTTTAACGAGGGCACCAGCAGGGAAACTTGGAAACAAGCACAAGTGAACTGCTCTATTGATGGAAATTTCAGTTGCGTTATTCTGGGTCTTCATCCATCGAGAATCTATGCACTGAGAACAGCCGTTACTTACAAAACAAACGTTTCGTGCACATCTGCTGCGCAAGTACTTGAGACAAAAGGTAATGATGGGATTAAAATCATCTGTTCTAAAAATGTTAATATTGCACCCGGATTCTATGTGCAGTCTGAAATGACATCAGCCAGAAGGTTTCATATTGGACTGAAAGAGGTTTTGAAAATATAATTTATGCAATCTTTTGCAGCTGTATCTTGTATGCTGTTGTTTCATTTACTTACTTTTGTGTTGAAGCACAAAGTATTATAAAAAGGATAATTAATATATGAGCAATCAGAAATGCTTTTTGAAAGTTTCAGAGACGTGATCATCAAATAACAAGTTTTTATTTGAGATTGCATGTTTTAAAACAATTTGTAAACGCCTTTATTTCCAACAGTTGCTGTAGACCAACATTCTGTGAGCACATCTGCTCTGTTTGTGTACAATAAAATGAGAAGTAGCTGTTGGCAATATTTTTATTTTTGGCCGCATTGTTGTTCCAGTTTGTTGGTCCGAGTCTTGTTGTTTTACCAAACTATTCTACTAAAATGTCTTAATTTGCAAAATTATTTTAAAGGAAATGTAATTGTGACTTTTTTGCCAATGAACACATTGGGGGTAATTTTCACCTTCACCACTTAGGCGATTAAGCTGGTGGAGTGGATTGCCCACCCTTTATAGAACCTGCCCAATTTTCATTTCCTTTGAAATCAAGCAGTGAAAAGGAAAATTACCCCCATTGACCCTCAATAAATGTTAATACCAATTTAACTTGTATCAACATCAGAGCATTATTTCAGCGGACAGCCTAGATATGTATATGTGTTATGGGAGCGATGAGAGAAGGTGAACTGATGTTTTGCAGTAATTTTTCCAAACACTTTTCTGAATTCAAATTCTCAAACTGCCATGGTGGGATTGGAACTTCTATTCTCTGAATTACAAATCCAGTAACGTAACCACTATCTGAGCGTACCTGTGGTCTTTTTCTTGATTTTACATGGGTGAGACGCCCAGTTTTTCTTTCCTTTACTTATTTTCATGGTCCTCCTGTCCATGCACTACCTGCTGAAGGTCTCTGGAAATGCTGTCGTGAAACTGGTTTCTAGGAGGCACACAAGTTCAGCTTTTGGTTGACTCTCTTATCCAGTTCCTCTGTATCCCAGAGGTGAAGTGACTGGGCTCCACTTGCCACCTTTCTATGGTGGCACAGTAAAGATTGGAAGTATAGTGTGTGTGAGCCTGTGGTCAGCACTCTCTGACAGAATGACTTGATGCTCTAACCTGTTGTACCACAAGACTGCATTTTGTCATTTTCCTTGTAACTCTACTAAGCATCATAGTTTTGCTGTGTGCTTTTCTAAAAGCCTTAGATGCTGCACTGTTAGACCACATTAGCGCAGTAGTCCTGCAAAAGACTATTGCACGTTTCTGGACTAAAGGCAGGTAGATTAACCATATTGGTATTGACACCTTCATAGTAAATTGTTCAGAAGCATTATTGTACCTTCTTTATTGAATACTCCACATTGATGGCAGTATGCATATCAATTATGCTGTGATGTAGCATTTTTTCCTCATTCATGTTTCCCTGAAAATATTATGTGATCATCAGAATTGTTCTTTGTTTTTAGCTGGTGTACCAGGAAAACCAGGTACACCTTATACCATTCACAATGATATCAACTGGATTAAAGCAGATGACAATGGGAATAATATAACGCACTATGTTCTGCAGGCCCAGTAAGTTTACAATTCATTAGAATCGGGAAGAAAATCACGTTGAAGTGTAAAGCTTATTATATGTGATCCTCTTTAACATTAGGAAGCCATGCACCCTGAAAGTGATACATAATTATACAAGTTGAAGCCCTAAAACTATAACTAATTTGCTAAGAAATATTATGTTGGATCAAGATTTTTACAACTGTAAATAAGACAATTGGGAATGTTTGTGACACAGCTAATTTAATCTTTTATTCAGAATAGGCAACAGAGATGATGGGCTGGATTTTCAATGACCCGTGGAGTCGGGTTTGGAGGCGTGTGGGGGGTTAAAATAGCGAAAAGTGGCGGGTGGACCTGATCCCGACTCCATTCCGCCTCCACGCTATTTTGACAAAATCGGTCGCGGGGTTCCCGACTCCGTCCCGCCTCCAAGAGGCGGGAGAGGCCATTAAAGCCCTTAACAAGCCCTAAATTGGCTCTGTAATGCCATTTTGAAACGTTTTAGCTAGTTTAACCCTTTTCCGACGTGAAGCACGCCTGATGTGAAACACGCCAGTGAAACCTGGCGGGAGCACAAGTGGATAGCTGACTATCAGCTGCAGGTCCACTATTACAACGGAGATGTGATGAAGGTAGTAGTAGTATTAGGTCTGAAAGTCGCCTCTGATGCTGCTGCATTGAATGTCTTCAGAGACTGCCTGGCCTTGCTGTGAGAGGATCGATCTCTCGATCTCGATCTCGATGTCTCTGTGTCTCTCTGTGTCTCTGTCTCTCTCTCTCTCTCTGTGAGATGCTGCTCATTTTGCATCCAGGTCCTCTCACAGCAAAGGCCAGGCAGTGTCTGAGACCAGGCAGTGTCTGAAAGCCTTCAATGCAGCAGCAATGATGACATCATCAGAGGCGACTTTCAGACTGAAACCACTAATTGGTTCATGGGTTCCCACATGCTGGAACTCAATTGCCCAATTAAGTGAAAATTGCATCAATCTCCCACATCCAATTGCAGACGGGTAGATAACACGAAATGCGGATGACACAACCCCAACCCGCCCCAGTATCAAAATCCAGCCCGAAGACTTAACAAAAGGACGTATTGTATGCAAAGTTAATCACACTTCTAAAATATGTTGGTGTGTTTAGCTAAAACTTGACATTGAATTAACATATATATATTATATATATCATTGTATTTAGAAATGCACCATTCCAGCACATTTCAGGTATGAGATGGAGCTGAGAACTGTATTTACTCACATTTCAGGATGTTAATACTAATTCCATTCTGCATTTGGATGTAGTACAAACAATGTTTTGAAAGCTGTTGACCCCACTGCTAATGATTTTTACAGTAAGCTTACGATCTGAATAAAAGTGAAATCTCTATCAGCCCTATTCCCACTTGTTTCAGTATTGATGCTGCCATTTTGATTTGCGAATAAACCGGATTAAGTGAGTTTGAGCAATGGAGTGGTAGTTCCTGATGGGTTTGGGGCCATAGCATAACACTGCCCTTGATTTAGCATTCTTATTCAAAGAGACTGTTTAGGAAATGATCATAGTGGTGCAGTAGAACTGAGGGAGGGGGGAAAGGCATTTGAAGTTAGGGCTAAGGTATATTGTTGTGGCAGAATAAAGGGAACTTTGCATCTAACTATGCTATACTTGGACTGGGAGTACTTGATACTCACATTGGGTGTCCAAAGTGGGCATACATTTCCTCGCACTAACATCGCTTATATTGATGAGCTTAAAAAGGTAAGATTCCTTAGTAACCAATTGCACTCC
Organism: Squalus acanthias; assembly: GCA_030390025.1. Lineage (NCBI taxonomy): Eukaryota > Metazoa > Chordata > Chondrichthyes > Squaliformes > Squalidae > Squalus > Squalus acanthias. Next base: position 150,070,432 of record CM059429.1, read on the forward strand.
AGTACTTCATCCAAGGTGCTTTTCTTAATGTCTGAGCCTAGACAATGGGGTAGATTTTGAAGCCTCTCACTAGACAGAGTGCAATTGGCAACCAAGGAACTTTACCACAGCAAGGAGTACAAAATACAGCACCAAAATAATGATCAAAAGTATCTTCCGCAGAGCATCTCACACTATGTGGAAGTTAGTATCTGGGGCTGAGCAATGGCCTTCGGAAGATGAGGGTACAAAAATTGGCAAAATGAAATCTGAATTAAACTTTTTAGCGTCTATGGCAGTAAATACTGATTAACGTTCACCATTCCAGATAATTTTTAAATGTGAAGAAATATTTTACTATAATTTAACTTAAACCAATCTGCTCACATTTGCTTCATGATCTTTCTCTCTTCTCGCCAAGTAAAACGAATTGAAAGAAAACACATAACTTTTGTCTGGTTCGGCCGGGCCATGCGATATTGTGGCGGCCGGTGCTGGCCGACTGGCCCAGGGTGCTCGATTTTTAAAATCTACCCAAATGAGTGCTGACTTAATTTGACTTGGACTTCGATCTCCTTGTGACAAATAACGCATGAGACTGCCCAGTCATGCTAGACATCACTTTTTCTGCCAGACCCATTAAGTCAATTTCAGCTGTACATTTTTCATGGTCTTTATTGCCCTCCATTTTCCAGCAAGGGTTACTGGATAGTGAACACGATTTCCCCTTCTCCAGCCCAGTAGTGCTAATTCTAGCACTCCTACTGCCACTCTGACTGAGGTCAACTCACTTAGTTGAATTGGACCCGGAACCATTTGGTTTTTATGGTGCAATTATACACTGCTTTTGAAAACTGAATGTTCAAGGGAGCTCTTATGGTTAAAAATACTTTTTTTTTTACAGGAATTCCCAAAATGAGACAGGCCTACAGAGATTCAATAATTCTGATGAATGGATCACTCTCTATCAGGGGCCCTGCAATAATACAATCTGTGCTTGGCGTAACCAGCACTTCAGTGGGTTTTATCATATGCGAGCTGTGGCAGTTAATGGCATCGGCATGGGTGAATTCAGTGACATAAGCGGGGAAATCATCATGAAACTTTATGGTGAGAAATTATACTGCGTTTTAGATCTTTGACATTATAAAAAATTATTGAATTAGATTTTTCCAAATTGATAAATTAGTATGGGCCAGAATCTGCAGTGGGTATGATGGCGTACTCTGAGAGTACGCTGTCATACCACCTTTGAACTGGACAGCAAGTTCGGGATTTCCGACTTGACAGATCATCCGCACCGGCACCGCACCGACATTGAAAAGCTAATTGCTGGCGCAGAGTTGAGCTAATTGCCCACCAACTGCCCAGCAATTACGTACAAAAATGTTATGGCTGGTGGGAAAAGGCGCAGGGCCTGTTTCCACAGCGTAATGAGATACCTCCTGACAAATCCAAGTAATTTAAAAAACTTATGAGGCAGGAAATGGAAGCATTTCAGGATTTTGTCCATGGAAAGTTCGGAGGAAGTGGTTGCTACATTGATAAAATCTTTTTTTTTTTTGCATCTATGTGGAGCATAAGCTTAAAAAAAAATCCAAACTGAAAGTATAGATGTTTATCCCGGAAGGCTCTAGTAATGAGGGTTTTTAAAAATTTGTTCATGGGATGTAGGCGTCGCTGGCAAGGCCAGCATTTATTGCCCATCCCTAATTGCCCTGAAGATCATAAATGAATGCGAGACCTTCTGTTTGATGATTGGAGCACCAGGCCTACGTGATCCCAGGTGCACTTCTGCACACGGTGCGCCCCTGGGATCCGTGGGCCATTACGCTGCTCTCTAGTGCGCAGCGTCAAACAGCAAGTTCGCGAAGGAGTGTCGCATTTTTTTCGGATGCCGGTGGCGTACTCCGTAGGTATGCCGCCGACCGCAAAATCCAGGCCTATGTAAATCAAAAAATGTTTCATTAAAGCAGTTTGTGGTTGTTAAACGGTGCAAGCTATTTAAAAATATTTATGTATAAAATTTCATGCGCTGGTTGTGCAATCTTATGTGTTTATTTTTTTGCTTCATTTTAGAATTATTTTTGATTTTGCATGCTGTAACTGTTCACAGACTTCTGTCAATGCCTCTTAAATCAGAAGGCAGTGTTTGGATGAAATCTGGAACTCACTATAAGGGGAATTGTAGACATAAACACACCTTGCCTCTAATCAGTACGCTAGTACATCAAGATGCTGTGATACGGTGTGATCATGTAGTTATTTGAATTTGTGGTTAGCATCCAAGATTAGTTATGCGAGAGAATTCAGATTTTGTTAGATGGCAAATGTTATGTTGGTTCTGAATAATAAGTAACTGGGATTCTTGTATTGTGTCGGTGAGTGTAGAGTGGATGATCGGGGATGTAAGTACTGAAGTGTTACCACATTAAGAACTGGTGGAAATTATAGTCTAGAAATTACTACCTGCAATATTGGCCTGAATGTTCCGATCCCTACGGGTGTGTACGAGCTGTGTTCACACCCGTAGGAACATCGGAAATGCCGGTTTCAGGCATGCGAAGCGCACGCGCTGAAAACCGGCATTTCCGATCTGTCAATAATCCTCTTGACAGATTCGGACGCCTGCCCGGGAGAAGGGCCTCTGCGGGGGGAGAGTTCCGCTTTCTGCAGAACCTCCGCCCGCTGAAAACACTTAAAAATCTTACGCCTGGTAAAAGCAGGCGTAAAGCCTGCTTTTACCAGCATAAGAGTTTAAAAAAGTAAAAAAAATTCACTCATTTATAATTTAAAAATATTTTTAAAAAAAGTAAGTTTCTTTTTAGCCCTGTAAAAAACTTTAATTTTTTTTCAAAAAATTAAATTTTTGTTAAAAATATTTAATTTAATGCAATTTTAACTCATTTAAAAACGTGATGGTTTTTTAAAAATTTATTTAGGGGGAAAAATTTGGTTGCATTGCACCTCCCGTTGAGGGCGCTAATGGGGCGCAAAGCAACTAGCGCCCGGGTGCGGCGATGTTTGTGCCGCTCGCGAAATTAACTAGACATTTTGCAGCGGCGCTAAACACTACCGCCACGATCTCCTGCACCGGCAGATCGTGACGTCAGTCGAGCGTGCAACACCCTCGGTAGCGGACCGGATATTGAGTAGCGCCCCCTGCCTTACCGCCTGCCGCTAGCAACGACAGGCTGAGGGGAACGTTTTGCAGTTGGGAAGGGACTGGGGGAGCGCTATTTAAAGGCGACCGCTTCCTGACTTTTTTTGTCGACGACATCTTTGCACCATGCATTCTGAGAGAGAGAGAGAGACTTCTGGAGAGATTCAACGCTGTGTGAAGAGTTTTGGGTACTGAGTAGTACTTTGCAGGTTCATTTTGATTTGACCTTCCTTGCATCGATTTAGAAGAGACTTGGGGGCCTGCACTCTGAGCTCTTTCCCTGGGCCTCTCCATTGTTCTTTCCAGCAGGATTGATGTACCGGTCTCTCCAGGCCGAGATTCAAGGCTGCAATGAGCAGGGTGTGGATGGAGAGCAAGATCGACCCTCCCCTTTAAGAACTGGCCGGTGCCAGTGTGTCTGTGTTCCATTGCTAACTGACATCACATGAGCTTCGCCAGCGCTCTGAGTTAGCGCCTCGCTCCTCAGCGTTAGCGCCTTAAGAGAGGTGTGTAGAGCCTGATTTAGCGCTCCAATCACCTCCGGGGCGATAGAAGCCAAGTTTGCAGTCGGAGGCGATAATTAGCGCCAGGTGCTAAACTTTGCGCCTGGCCGATAATTGCGCCCCAAACGGGGCGATACCGAATTTCTCCCCCTTAATGTTTTAGTGTCTTTTTTCAGTGATCCCCATTCATACTTTTGACAGGTCTATCTGTCAAAAGTATGAAGGGAGATTCCCTTCTTTCATTGGCTCACCTGGCCCACGTGATCCCAGGGACGCTTGCGAACTGCATGCGCCCCTGGGATATGTGGGCCCTGTGCATTTCGACAGTGGAGAGGCCCAGGATCGGAAGTGTCCGGACCTCGTGAGCCCTCAAGTAAGAGCGTAGATTTTTTTCCGATAGGAGGCATCCGCACGCAGGAAGCCTCCTATCGGAAATTACGGGCCATTATCACATGAAGGTTTAATATGACATTTCCCTGTCTGCTATCTTGACAGAGGCATTAACCCCTTTAAAATAAATGGATTAAATTATTGGGCAGAAAGATATCACACAAACACATGAGGCATGTGGCTGGTAATACTGCAAACAGCAATTTCTAGGCTTATATGTAATTTAAATTTTATTTTTATACTCTCCATATTCTACTAGTTTCTGGCTTATCAAACTCTAGTGGTCCAGTACCAGTATATTTCTCATTTAAAAAGTTGGCTGTTTTCAGGAAAATCTAAAAAGGACTAATTTTTGAAATCATTCAAAGTCTGAACGGATCTTTTTGCTTTATAAAAGAAATATTTATAAAATTGCCTACAAAAGTATTCATATTTCTCAAACATACCAGTGCATGTTTTGTCTACATTTTAATCCAGTGAATGTGTTTCAGTTTAAAAGGACTTTATTGCATTAGAGAGGTATGTGGAGTTTGTGTATGCAAAAGTACATAGCGACACAAGCAGATCTGATACTGAAAATATTTTGTATAAACTATCCAAACAATGTGTCAACAGAACCTCATGAAAACCTTGTCCTGCTCGTACTTGGACCTGTCTGTGCTACAGTTATAATGGCTGTCTTCTGTATTTCCATAGCAGTTTATGGTGAGTTTGCAAGATACTCTGTTTGAAAGATAGTATATTGTTTACAAGATAAAATGAGTCATTCTGGACTATTTAAAGATCTCTTAAACTGAGATATATGATATATACGTAAGGCCCGATTTTTTTACCCCCTGTGCCTGACGAGAACAGGGTGTGTGGGGGGTTAAAATATCGGCACCGTGGTACTCACCTTGTTCACACCACACTTGCGCCCTGTGCCATTTTAACAGGCACGTTTCAGGCAGTGGGCGACGTCCTTGCCCCAGGTAGGCGAAGGTTTAATTGAAATACAAAAGTTTGGGTCTGATGATGTCATTCAGACACCGGCGCTATTTTAACCCTGGGCCGCGCAACTCGCGCTCGGTGCCCATCAACGTAGCAAAACGTCCCAAGGTGCTTAACAAGAGTGATATCAATAAAAAAAATGTTGACACAGCCACAGAAGGAGATCTCAGGACAGATGACCAAAAGATCATGTCCAGAGAAGCTAGCATGAGAGGATCCAGGAGAGGCCCAAGTCAGTAAAATCATTTGAAGGTTTCCTTGTGGACCAGGAGGAGCAGGAAGGCCCCTCCAGGCCCCACAAGTAATTCAAGGCCTTCTCTTGATTGTGTCTGGAGCTCTCCCCTTTCATTGGAACAGTCCCCGGTGGCTGCCTCCTGTCACACTTGCCCTGCCCCTGCCCGTCAGCTCCTAGTCATTCTCGCTGGGTTCGGGCAACAGTTGGGTTCTAGGCTATGTTAATGAGGACGGGGACTTAAATTAGCCCAGGCCTTGCGCAGCTGAGTCAGGGTGTCCACGCTTGTCTTTCACCCCAGGTTAAAATCGAGCCCAGAGTTTCACTTGTTAATAAAGATTCACTTTGTATTTTTAGATATTATTTCTTTATAAAACTTCATTTTCTTAACATTTACCAGCCCAAAATGCAAAGCATGACAAACAAAAGGGAGACATAACCACTCTTCATGTGAACTACAATCCGGATTTGGAATTGGCTTTGATCAGAAATATGAACGCATCTGTAATTCAGACAAACATCTGGTATACCTCGAGGTACAATTCAGCTCCTTTTCCTTTTGTCAGATATTAGTTTCTATACCATCCTTGATGAGAAGCAAGTTACCCTGGTCTCTTGTATAGCTTTCAGTTCCAATATTGCTGCGTGAATTAGCTTAGGAACAGCATGATTGATTTTACCTTGGACAATATGATTGTAAATCCAATGAAAGATAGCAGAATTCATCACATGCTGTATATGATTATTTGACTAGATTGAAGTGGCATTTATTGACTGAACTCTATTCTGGAGCTAGGCAGGTTGAAGCAAGTGCATTAAGCAACAGCATTGATTCATTTATATGTTAGTTAAATGTTAGTTATGAGTGGTAGACATGGCGTGGATGCCCTGTTGGGGTTGTGTTCTGCTGGGCCACACTGTACACCTAAAGCAAGTATTGCTGCCCTCAGTGACCACTATCTCTTCCACAACAATTGACATTTATGTGCTGGTGATAGATTTTCTAGAACAATCTCTGAGCTAGTGCTTTAAAGTTTGCAATTTGCACATTTAGATTGTTGACAAGTTATTGGGGTTCTTGTTATTGTTGGACTTCGATGACAGAGGTCTAACACCGCCTTCAGTGTGCCAGTGCAGCCTTCGGTCGCCTGAGGAAGAGAGTGTTTGAAGACCAGGACCTCAAACCCGGCACTAAGCTCATGGTCTACAGAGCAGCACTGATACCTGCCCTGCTGTATGCCTCAGAGACATGGACCATGTACAGCAGGCGCCTCAAAGCACTGGAGAGGTACCACCAACGCTGCCTCTGCAAGATCCTGCAAATCCATTGGCAGGATAGGCGCTCCAAAGTCAGTGTTCTCGCTCAGGCCAACATCCCCAGCATCGAAGCTTTGACCACGCTCGATCAGCTCCGATGGATGGGCCACTTCGTCCGCATGCCCGATATGAGACTCCCAAAGCAAGCGCTCTACTCGGAGCTCTGACATGGCAAGAGAGCCGCAGGTGGGCAGAGGAAACTCTTCAAGGACACCCTCAAAGCCTCCTTGAAAAAGTGCAACATTCCCACTGACACCTGGGGATCCCTGGCCCAAGACCGCACAAAGTGGAGGAGAAGCATCCGGGAAGGCGCCAAACACCTCGAGTCTCTTCGCCGGGAGCAAGCGGAAGCCAAGCGCAAACAGCGGAAGGAGCGCATGTCAACCCAAGCATCCCACCCACCTGCCCCTTCAACCACCGTCTGCCCCACCTGTGACAGAGACTGTAGGTCCCGCATTGGACTCATCAGTCACCTGAGAACTCATTTTTAGTGTGGAAGCAAGGCATCCTCGGTTCCGAGGGACTGCCTAAGAAGAAGAAGAAGATTGGGGTTCTAGAACGGATTTTTATTTTAAGGTGCTAAACTGTGATAAGCTGTGACTGGTTTATCTGAAACTCAAAAGTACTCATTATTAATGCCTTTAAAAGTGAGAAGTCGCACAACACCAGGTTATAGTCCAACAGCTTTATTTGAAATCACAAGCTTTCGGAGCGCTGCTCCTTCGTCACCTGACGAAGGAGCAGCGCTCCGAAAGCTTGTGATTTCAAATAAAGCTGTTGGACTATAACCTGGTGTTGTGCGACTTCTCACTTTTGTCCACCCCAGTCCAACACCGGCATCTCCGCATCATGTTTAAAATTGAGGTATAAAGGATAACAATTTGATGAATAATTCAAATAATTTCTTGTTGTTTTTCCAGCTGCCTCCCCACACAGGTGGAGCTCGAGTCTCTTCCATTGTTTCCAAGAGAGAAACTCACTTTGCAAAATTTTCTTGGTAGTGGAGCATTTGGAGAAGTGTTTGAAGGAAAAGCTGAAGACATTTTGGGGCCTGGCAGTGGAGATGTCAAAGTAGCTGTAAAGGTAAGTGTACAGTAATAATGCGTGTTCGGTAAAAGGAAAGAAGAGATAGTGCTGCATTGTGAGCCAGGAGATCTCAGCCAGACTCCCAACCAAAATAAAAAGGAAAAACTGCAAATGCTGGAAATCTGAAATAAAAGCCAAAAGTGTAGGAAATACACCAGGTCATTCTGAAAGATAGAGATAGGTTAGTATCTCAGGTGGTTCCCTTTGCTGGAAACTCAAACAGAAATGTTTAGCAGCACATCCAACATTTTAGACATCCAACCATTGATTCATATCAATAACCCTAATATTAAAACTATAAGCCATAATTTTACAACCTCACATTACACTCATGTTCTGGTATAAAATCTCCCAATTGTACCAATCATATCTTTCCCCAGTTCTGAGCTGAAGCTTGCACTCGGAATGTATTAAACACTTGAGCATATAATCTCGGCTGATACTTCAATGCAGTAGTAAGGAAGTGCTGCATTGTTAGAGGTTTCATCCTTCAGAAGATGGAAACTGAGGTTCCCACCAGTGGTTCAGGTCAGCATTCAAGATCCCACGGCACTATTCAAAGAAGACCCGGAAATTCTCCCAGTGTCCAGGCGAACATTCTTCCCTTAACCAGCACCATCAAATATAGATTAACTAACCGTTCATCTTGATGCTTTTTGTAAGATATGGTAGCACACATTGAGTGTCGCAATTGCCATCCTAAACAGTGACTGCACTTCCAAGTAATTCATTGTTTGTGAAGTGCTTTGGGATGTTTGTGAGGGATGTGATCAGGCATGATGTAAGTGCAGGCTCCATCTTTCTATCTGTTTGGCATTTGTTATTCCAAAGACTCTTGGGTAGATTATTCAGCCAGCAACAACTGTGTGGAGAATGGGCAACCATGGGCCAGGAAATCAGACAGCCATCCCTTTCACTGGATTCAAATTCAGTCTGCACTGTAAATGATCTTTGGTTCCAATGCAAATGAAGGTGACCAACCTGATATTTCCCAATTTTGTCGCCGGGAATGTGCTGTGTGCTCAGCTCACCGATAGAACTGGGCAATAAAAGGAAGGCAAGTTCTGGCCTTTTGGTAAGTGAGTTCATAAATTACTGCTAAATTTTTCATTGCTGCAATCATAATTCTTCAACTGGGCATTGGACTGAGTGCTGCTCTTCATTTGAGTTTTTTGGAGGCAGAAGAAGAGGCTGAAAGGATGGATTGCGCCAGAGGTGATCTACACAGTCTGAACTGTTTTCCTGTGGGGATAGCTGTGTCAGATAGTAACCAAGGTCCCAGTTGGAGTCCCAATCCTGGAATGGAACTCACCATGCATTTCTAATTAAGACTAACTTTGGAACACCCATCAGGATTACCAGTGTGCTATTTGTGTCCCATTCTTGCTCAAACATCATGGGAAGCAAAAAAATCTACCCTGCTACTTATTTTCTTCTCTGGGGCACGAATTATATTTCGAGATAACAACTGAAATAAATAGATTCACGTCAAGTTGAAGGTTATTAGTCAAGGCTGCAATGCAATTTTCACAAAAGTATGATTATTTACTTACCAGACACTGAGAAAAGGGGCAACAGATCATGAAAAATCTGAATTCCTGAAAGAGGCCTCTTTAATGAGGTAGGATTTTTTAAGCTACCTGATGAGATGTTTGTGTTTTTCTAACGTTGGAGAGAAAAGGTGTGTTGCGTGTTGAAATTTGTTGGAGAACTAAATGATTTTATGTTGTCAGCTATAGTGTTCCATAAGTGCTGACTTCGATAGATTGCATTTCAAACTTGCAAACAATCAAATCTATGTGTAAGAGAATCCAAAATTTTGGTCATGGATAGAAAATATTGGAAGAGTAGGAGTTGGGCGCAAATGAGTCATGAACAGAGGAGGGCCAGAAAATATTTAAAGAGAGGTGGCAGAGTGAGGGAGGATGGAGGGAAGTGGAGGAGAGGCAAACACCTGATACAGCAGCAGGATATACACTGTGCCTGCTTAAAGGGACACTGAAGAAAGTGGCAACACTGAAGAAAGCAGGCAACCTGGTCACACTGTAAGAGTTCCTCTAAATTCAGCTCGAATTCTCAGTCATTTGAAATTCTTTCTCAGACTATCTAAAGATATCGGGGAAATTTATTTTGTATGCTAGGTGCAGCAAAATCATAAACATGTTCTTCATAAAAACATCTAGGAAATCTCTCCCAGAGGGTGAAATTATTCTGCGGCTCTGAGTGAAATAATGCGGCCTGCATTTTTGTCTATTTTATTCCCGTTTTGGCCACAATTTGCACAGCGAACAAGTGCGATTGGAATTTGATATTTTGGCACATGGCAAATAGCATGTTCAAATTTAAATATGCAAATAGAGTTGGTTCATCCATATTTGTAAACACTCTTCATTGTCTGCAGGCATTATTTATCCATACCTTACTAGTTGCAGTAGAGATGGGGGCCAAATGTTTCCAATATAATTTTTTGACAAAAGGTTCTTGCCTTCTACTTAACCCTGAATAAGCAGCTTGTTCAAAATTTCCTTTATCTTACTACTTAAAAACAACACAACACTTTTGCTTTATCCTTTATGACATTTACTTGGTTTTTTTCTTGACTTCAGATGCATTTTTCATTAGCAGCTTTGTGTTCTGCAATGCTGGGAATATTAATTCTAATTGTGTGTGTTTGTTTTCATTTAGTCATTTTGATCATGCTCATATAGTTAAGCTGCTGGGCGTATGCCTGCTGAATGAGCCACAGTTCTTACTCCTGGAGCTTATGAAGGGAAGAGACTTGCTCAGTTATCTCCGAGGAGCTCGTGGATCTCAGGTACGTTAGACAGATAATATTGACACTCCTCCCATCATGTCACTGGACGATGAGCAACAACACTGATGCAGAATTTTGTTTTTCATTTTTTTAAATGCAATTTTTCCCTTTTTCCAAATGGGATAATTAATATTCTGCCCCTTGTTGTCCTTCAGTATTTGGCACAGCTGATAATAGGACCCTCCTCCAGTGTCTCTCTTCCTTTGTCAAGCTCCATGGGAAACTGCCCTTGCACACTTCCGTTACTACATATCCAATGCAGCCAGTGCATCTCATGAATGGTTTCCCTTCCCTGCACTGTCACCTCTGGAGTCCCCAAGGATCTATCTGCAGCCCTCTCCTCTTGATCTGTATGCTGCCCCTCAGTGACACCATCCAGAGACATGGGATGAGCTTCAATGTACATGGCAATGACACCCATGTCTGTCTCTCTACTACTTTCCCCGACCACCTGCATGTTGTCAGAATCCTTGTTTGACATAAAATCTCAAATGAGTACTAATTTCCTCCAGCCTGACATTGAGAAGAATGAAGCCATTGTCTTTGGTCCTTGCCGGAAACTCTTCTTTCTATTACTACTGACTTCATTCTTCCTCTCTGGCCACACTCTGAGGGTAGACCAGGCAGTTTGCAATTATGGTGAGAGCTTTACCCCCCACATCTTATCCAGCACCAGATCACTTACCTGCACCTCTGCAATGCTGCCTGCTTCCACCCCTATCTTATCCCTTTCACTGCTGAAATCTTTATACATGCCTTTGTCACTTCCAGAATCCATTATCTCAACACCATGCTTGCTGGCCTCCCGTCCACTTCCTTCCATCAATTCAACTTGTCCAAAACTCTCTCTCTTGTATCCTTTCCCACAGTAAGTTTTATTTTCCCATCACCTTGTCTGCATTGAATTTTACTGACTTCCAATTCCCCAGTGTATTGGGGGAAAAATTCAGTTGGTTGCGCCTCCCATTAGCGCCTTAAGAGAGCGCTAATGGGGCGCAAAGCAACTAACGCCCGGGCGCAGTGATGTTTGTGCCGCTCGGGAAATTAACTAGACCTCTCTCTCTCTCTTCTTCATTAAACCTTCTTAAACCCATGTCTTAAGACAAGCTTTCCATCACATCTCCGAATCTCCCTTTTTATGGCTTCCATTTCCAATGCTAAGCGGTTTTTATTTTTAATGTTGCAATTTAATGAGTAATATTAAGATGGGGTGTACTCATTGTTTGATCTGCGAATTGAAAAAGCCATTTTGAAAAGTGAGAAGTGGCTTGCAATATTAAACTAGAAGTGATTGAGCAGTGGATTCTGATGAATTTTCATCCTTTTAATCATTTTGGAATCAACTCAACTGGATGTAATCAATTCCTGGTGAACTCAAAAAATAAGTCATTAACTCTGATGATCATGCACAATTTTAATAGCCAGGGTAATTCACACTAACTTTAATTCCTTGGAGGAGAAAATAACCTCTAAAAATAGAAAACTAAAATTCCACTGATTCCTTCAGAAAAATGAATGAAAATTAATGTAATTTCCATAAAAGTTTGACCATCTATATCTTGGGCTTCACTGCCTTTCATAGCTAGGTAATCATCATCTTCTTTCTAAAGGATGATATGAACCAACTTCAAATATCCTTTTTCATCCAGTCTTTGTCCTCATGGTTTGCTGTTTCACAAGTATTTGGATATGCAAGTAACCAGATATTTATTCAATTTTGTTCAAACAAAACACCAGATTGTAGTTGCTACTGTACACCTATCTGTCCTCCAACTTCAGTATTTTTCTCAGTAAGTAATGCTTTGAGAATAGCTGCCAATCTTGAATTCTTTTATTTTTCCAGCGTCATCATCCCTTGCTCTGTGTAGGTGACCTCATAGATGTATGTCTAGATGTTGCAAGAGGCTGTACCTACCTTGAGAAAATGCATTTTGTCCACAGGTAAAGTAACATTTATATTACAAATTTAACTTCTGTGCTTTGCAAATGCAATTGGTGCAGATTTAATAGATACTCCTGAAAGTCACTGTACAAGAGGTAGATGTAAACAACTGTAAGTGTCTTTGGCCAAAGAAATCCATTTCAGAGTAAGTACTGATCTGGCAATGAAGGTGGACCTGCCTTAATGAGAACTAGGTTTTCTTTATAAAAACTAACTTGGCAACATGGACAGAGTGTGTCAATTATAGGAAAATGCAGGTTATGATGCAGCCTAATGAAGCAAAAGTTTAAAAACAAAATAGCTTTTCAAATTAGATTTATGTGTACTTTCTGAGCTTTGTGGAGGATAAGTAATTGGGAAATCTTGGTGTACATCAGGCACAGGAATAATGTTTTGCATCAAGTTACAATCCTATACACTTATTTTTTTGTATGCATAGTGTAAACTACTCCTATAATGTTAAGTGTTATCCTTTGCAAGTAGTCTTATGATGCATTAAAACCCCTGTACCTGTTTCTAGTCTGAATCTCCAAAATCCCTGAATTACATTTTTGTTAAGTTTTTCTATAGTTAATTACTTTAGGAAGATTCAGATTAAAATGTAAAGTTTGACATATAAATAGTGCAGATTTAAGTATATCAAAACAACCCATAACTGTTCCAGTTGAACAGTCTAATGGAATAGCAGGAGTGAGAGGCTTCAGTTCTGAGGAGTGACTGGAGAAACTGGGACTCGTTTCACTAGAGCAGAGAGGGTTAAGAGGAGATGTGATAGAGGTGTGCATAATTGGGAAAAGTTTTAATCAGGTAAATAGTGAAAACTATTTCCATTGGTCACTGGGCTGTAACGTAGATGGCATAAGTTTAAGGTCATCACCAAAAGAACAAGAATAGGTTAGTTTTTTCCCCCTTCCCCTGCAGAGGATTGTTGGGCCATGGGATGCCATTCTAGAAGCAAAATACCAGCTTTTAAAAGAGATGGATAAATATTTTGTCTCTCTCCCTCTTCCTCATCTCCCTCTCTCCCCCCTCGTCTCTCTCTCTCTCTCTCTCTCTCTCTCCCCCCTGTCTCTCTCTCTCTCCCCCGCTCGTCTCTCTCTCCCCCCCGCTCGTCCGTCTCTCCCCCCCCGCTCGTCTCTCTCTCCCCCGCTCGTCTCTCTCTCTCTCTCTCCCCCGCTCGTCTCTCTCTTTCCTCATCTCCCTCTCTATCTCCACACTTTCTGCCCCTCTCTCTACCCAACTCTTTGGGGTAGAAATTAGGTCGCGCCCCATTTGGGGCGCAAATATCGTCCGGACGCAAATATTAGCGCCTGGCGCTAATTATCGGCACTGACAGGAAACTTCACTTTTACCGCCCCGGGAGGTGAGTGGAGCGCTAAAGCAGGCGCTGCACACCTCTCTTAAGGCGCAAAGGCCGAGCAGTGAGGCGCTAACTCGGAGCGCTGGCGAAGCTCATGTAATGTCAGTCAGCAATGGAACACACACACAATGGCACGGGCCAGTTCTTAAAGGGGATGGTTAATCTTGCTTTCCATCCACATCCTGTTCATTGCTGCCTTGAATCTCGGCCTGGAAAGACTTGCACATCAAATGTGCTGGAAAGAACAATGGAGCGTACCAGGCAAAGAGCTCAGAGTGCAGCTCCCACAGTCTCTGCTAAATCGATACAAGGAATGGCAAATCAAAATGAACCTGCAAAGTGCTGCTCAGTACCCAAAACTCCTTCACACAACGTTGAATCTCTCCAGAAGTCTCTCCCTCTCTCTCTCAGAATGCGTAGTTCAAAAATGCCACCAACAATAAAAGACAGGAAGAGGCCCCCTTTAAATAGCGCCCCCCCCAGCCCCACAGCGATTGATAGCGTTCCAGTCTTCTGGTCGTTGGAAGCGCCAGGCGGTAAGGCAGGGGGCGCCACTCAATTTCCGCTACGGGGCGCCACAAGGGCGTTGCACCATGGAATGACGTCACAATCTGCGCGCGCAGGTGGTCGCAGCGGTAAGTTTTAGCGCCGCCGCACAATCTCAAGTTAAGTTCTCGAGCGGCGCAAACATCGCTGCGCCCGGGCGTTAGCGGCTTTGCGCCCCATTAGCGCCCTCTTAAGGCGCTAACGGGAGGCGCAACCAAGTGAATTTTTACCCCTTTGTCTGTACCCATTTGCTCTCTAGCCCTTTGCTCGCTACCTTCCCATAGTAGTTGTGAACCCAACAGAATAGGGGGACAAACTTATGTCTCACTTTGTGATCATGATGCGGAGATGCCGGTGTTGGACTGGGGTGGACAAAAATGAGAAGTCGCACAACACCAGGTTATAGTCCAACAGATTTATTTTAAATTACAAGCTTTCGGAGCTGTCGCCCCTTCGTCAGGTAAAAGTACAATGAGTGAATCTACAATATTACACAGTATATAAACACAGAAACTGCAGAGATACAATCTTTCAGGGAAGGTGTCCTTACATCAAAGACACACCAGAGCACAGCCAAGACAATGAGATGTGTCCCAGGGGGTCCAATGTGTCAAATCCTGCTGTCTGCAGTTGAGCTTTCTTTTTTTTGGGGGGTTTGGTTTTTTTTAGTGTTTTTTTTTTAAAAACTGGAAAGACAGACAACGATGTCGAGTCACGTTCTGTAGCGTGACATGAACCCGATATCCCTATTGAGGCCGTCCTCATGGGTGCGGAACTTGGCTATCAGTTTCTGCTCGATGATTTTGCGTTGTCGTGTGTCTCGAAGGCCGCCTTGGAGAACGCTCCACTTTGTGATGACATTCTTTGGTAGTAATGACAGTAATCATCAGCACAGCCCTAATTTTAATTCACATTTCTAGCGTTCGGATTGGGGAGTTAGAATTGCAGCTTATTTGAGTCAGTGTAAGGTCCAGTGGGCCTTTCAGTACAGTGAATGCTGCACTAATTCAATGAGTGGAAACCAAGCTGGCTGTTTCTTTCGCCCAGTTCTAATGGGAGATCTCCTCCACTATTATTTGTGGTTTTCCCACAAGCCAACAATTTTCAAGCTTTGTAGTAGTGGAGTGACCTTTGTTTGAACCGATGAATAATCATTTGGAAATGGAAAGAATCACTGTTCATAACCAAATGATTTGCAGCTGTTGCTGGCAATTAGGCAGCAAAGATTGCAGGTGAAAAAGATAACTTGGTTAATAAAACTTGTAATTCAGTTACTGTGGAATTGCTATTCCTTGGAAGAATCAGCAGGAGAAGAGTTTTTAAACTGTTCTCATGTTCTAGCAGCTGTACTTGTGCAGTTTGCAGTCCGAGAGGGCTGCAGACTTTGCCAGCAACAGTATTTTGGTAATGTTGTAAAAATAACTGTGCTGTTGGTGAGCTAGCAGAGCTTTTCTGGAATGAACTGCAGTTTGGGAGGAAATAGAAACAAATTCAAATACCGTGGGGCCAATATTCACTGCCCCCCGCGCCCCCCCCGACCCCCGCACCAGGCAGGAACGGGGCAGCAGCAGCACTCCCAAAATCAGGACTCTGAACTTTCTGCCCCATTCCCGATTCTAATCCAACTACTGTCACTCCCCTGTACAGCGAAAAGTTTTTCATTTTCGCATTTTGCTTTATGCTGCCTTTCCTGCTTATGACCAATGACTAACTTCCCTTCAGAAGTCTAGGTGGGATTTTACCAGCATTAATTCTGCAGGAGTGGTGTTTGACGTGACCGTTTGTGGCTCATTGACAGGGCATGTTCATCACCGAAAGAAAACATACACACTTTCAGAGAATTTAATCTGCTGATCAATAAGTTTTAGCAGAATGTGGTCTGTGTTGAATAACGACTGTAGTACAAGTACATTTATTTATTTTTTTGTTTTAGGGATCTGGCTGCTAGAAACTGCTTAGTCTCCATGAAGGAATATAACGCCACAAACCGTAAGGTGAAAATAGGAGACTTTGGTCTTGCAAGAGACATCTATAAGAATGACTACTATAGAAAGGAAGGAGAAGGACTACTTCCTGTCAGGTGGATGGCACCTGAGAGCTTAATTGACGGGTTGTTCACAAATCAGTCTGATGTTTGGTAAGTAAATGTTTAACGGTAGTAATCGAATTGTAAAGTGTTTGTCGCGCCTGATCGTGTCTGTCAGAATCATCTGTGCTGTGCAAACAGTGAAGTGCAGTGACTATTGCTATGCAGGATCTTACAAACAACAATGAGAAAAATGACCAGCGAATCTATTTTTTTTGGTGATGATTGAGGGAAGAATGTTTGAATAGAGTTTGTGGGACCTTTACCATCCGCCCCCCCCGCCACCGGAATAGGCAGATCCACTCTCCGTTTAACATCTCACCCATGTCAGCTGTGGCTCAACGGTCACCTCTGAGTCAGAAGGTTGTGGGTTTAAGTCCCACTCCAAGGACCTGAGCACAAAATCTAGCCTGACACTCCAGTGGTGTACTGTTGGAGGTGCTGTCTTTCAGATGAGACGTTAAGCTGAGGCCCCTTCAGTCCGCTCAGTGGGACATAAAAGATCCCATGGCACTATTTTGAAGAAGAGCAGGGGAGTTTTGCTGGTGTCCTGGCCAAAAGTTAACCCTCCACCAACATCACCAAAAAACAGAAAGGTAGAGTTTCCACTTGGGTGCAATCGCCGATTACTGTGCAAATTGCACCCAAATTGCGCCCGTTTTGAAAAATGTTTTTATTTCCAGAATGATTTTGGCAACGCAGTTTCACTCTCTCTGCGCATGCACGCCCGTTTCATACTGCACATGTGCACTTTATCCAGTCGCACATGCGCAGTACCAAACAGTGCAGCGGCTGCAGTCTGCACCGCCACACTTCCCTCGGCTCCATGCAGAGAAAGTCAGGCGATCTGTTGGTGGGGAGGGGGGGAGAGAGAAGTTGAACAGGGAGAGAGAGGGGATCGAAGGCGGAAAGAGCGGGAGATCGAATGGTAAAAGAGAGAGGCGAGATCGAAGGAGAGAGAGGGGAGATCGAAGGAGAGAGAGAGGGGAGATCGAAGGGGGAGAGAGAGGGGAGATCGAAGGGAGAGAGAGAGGGGAGATCGAAGGGAGAGAGAGAGGGGAGATCGAAGGGAGAGAGAGAGGGGAGATCGATGGGAGAGAGAGAGGGGAGATCGAAGGGAGAGAGAGAGGGGAGATCGATGGGAGAGAGAGAGGGGAGATCGATGGGAGAGAGAGAGGGGAGATCGAAGGGAGAGAGAGAGGGGAGATCGATGGGAGAGAGAGAGGGGAGATCGATGGGAGAGAGAGAGGGGAGATCGATGGGAGAGAGAGAGGGGAGATCGATGGGAGAGAGAGAGGGGAGATCGATGGGAGA